>CM067167.1:235086506-235126539 GCA_034093135.1 Erigeron breviscapus | reverse complement strand
TTTGACATTCACTATCATACCATGAACTAGTGATAATCGCTCATAGACAAGCGACCGTTAGAAAATCACATATGCATTCGACTAGTACCACTAACGAAGAACACACATGCCACCAATATCAAATTAATACAAATAAAGGAATTAAATCATCAAGATCACGACACAACGATAATTGAAATCAACTCTTTGAATTAAAATATAAAGCAATCACATCATTCGTCTAGTTTTATCAAGGTGGACAATAGAAGAATTAGCCACTCATGATTAAATTGAAATTACAATAAGAATCAAGAAAGAACATAAAGTACCAATTGTTTGAAGAAATGAAATTGCAAGACAAATAAGTAGATACGATCTAGGTGGGTGCACGTGAATCTCCAATGAATCGAAAGACGATCAAATCTTGAATTGACCCTTGAAATATTCCCTGAAGTGCAGCTCCTAGAAAGATATTTTGATCCCCTAGAATAATAGTTATTTTTCTATTTATACTCCTCTAATTCTGATGCAGAAAACTGCTAAAACCCTTCAGTTCCGTGTACTCACTGCGGCGCAGTGAGCGTGTAAGGCCCCCACTGCGTCGCAGTCCCTCCACTGGTTGACCAACTGGTTGACTGACTGGTGCTGACTGCGGCGCAGTGGTCCAGTTCACCACCACTGCGTCGCAGTGGATTTCCACGTCTTTCTTTTCCTATATCTGACTGCGGCGCAGTGACCATCACACCATCCCCACTGCGGCGCAGTGGGGGATTTGAACGAACAAGGCCGTGGATAATGGCTGCGGCGCAGTGGGCTACGTACATCTCCACTGCGTCGCAGTCATATGCTTGGTGTACAACCTTCATCTTACGATCCCGACACTCGCTATCTCTTCCACTCGAAACGACTCTCGACTTCACAAACGACTTCTGGCCAATAATCATCCGAATTTGCACAAAATGAACGCGTACTTGTTTAGAACCTGAAAACACTAACAAACACATAAACGCGCCAAATGCACACAAATTCGACAAAAAACATGTAATATAAAGGCCAAAAACAACGTGGGCAATGGGTATAAGTTAGTCACATCACGTGCCTTATTTCTTGTAACAATCCCTTTGTCATCTCGTTTGCATTTAAATACCCAACGAGTTCCAATCGGTTCCTTACCTTTAGGCACAACAACTAATTCCCATACTCCAAGTTTTTCAAATTGAGCCAATTCTTCTTGCATAGCCTCAACCCAAAACGGATCTTGAAGTGCTATCTTAACATTCTTGGGTTCTTCTTGTGAAATAAAACATGAGTATAAACACTCAGTTATTAAACCTGTATCCTTCACTTCACAAAATAAACTAGTCATCTCCTTATTTAACTGATTTCTAGTTCGGACAGTTGCTGAAGCTTCACCAAGAATATTTTCAACTGGATGATCTTTAGTTGCTCTATGTTGAGGAGTTTGTGACTTGGAAAATCATCACCCATATTTGGAACAATTTGGGTGGGAGACTCTCCACCAGCTTCAGAAGATGAAGAAGACGATGAGTCAAGCGGGTCATCATCTGGTAGTGGAATTTTAGTTGGATCTCTTGAACCACTGGATTGACCAACCTCAGTTGTAGGAACAACTTCGGTTGGTGGTACATCAGCAGTAGTAGATGCAGCAGGAGCAACCTCAGAATCATAATTGAAGTGATCTCGAACAATAACAACATCTTCATCAATAGGAGTACCAGGAAAAGAAATTGGACCCTTAAGTGAAGTAAACACACTATCATAAGCAAAACTTGACTCAGAACCAGCATGAGTAGCCGGTTTATAACTGACAATCACGACATTAGTACCAAGATCGACTCTACCAGTCTGAGAATTGAAAACCCGACGAATGGATGTTCCTGGTTTATATCCAAGAAAGAAACCTTCTTCAACTTTAGAATTAAACTTTGGTTGAGGAGAAGTTTTCAGAAAAGTACATGGAACACCAAACGGTTCCAATCCAGACAAATCAGGTTTTCGTTTGTTGAGAAGTTCATAACAAGTTTTATTAAACCTTTTAACAGTTAACACCCGATTTAACACATGACAAGCTGTGTTAACAGCTTCCGCCCAAAACATAGTCGGTAGCCCTGAATCAGCAAGCATAGTTCTGGCAGTCTCGATCAAGGTCCTATTCTTTCTCTCAGCAACTCCATTTTGCTGAGGTTCATACGGAGCACTAAATTGATGTTGGATTCCTTTAGACAAACAGAAAACATCCATCACCGAGTTTTTAAACTCCGTGCCATTGTCACTCCTGATTCGTTTGATCTTCGTGTTGTAGAGATTCTCAGCCTCAGTGAAAAAGTTAATCAGAATCTCCGTAGTCTCATCTTTGGTAGCTAAGAAGAAAACCCATGAAAACCTTGAATAATCATCAGTGACAACCAAGCAGTAGTACATTCCCCCTCTACTCCTAACATTACTGGACCAAAGAGATCCATATGAAGTAACTCAAAAGGAGCGGCAATTGAATTTTGTGTCTTGGGCTTGTGAGGCTTTTTCTGTTGTTTGCCTTTCAAGCATGGAACATATCTATCTTCCAATTCAAACTTCTTTTTAGGAACACCTTGAACCAGATCATTCTTCACAATGTAATTCATCTTTCGGAAATGTAGATGTCCCATTCTTCTATGCCATAAGAGAGAATCACTTTCGCTTGCCTTAGACAACAAACAAACTTCCTTCTGCACATTCTTGGTTCCTAACACTAAACCATAAATATCTCTTTTATGAGGAGCAGTCAACAATATCCAATCATCTGGAATAACAAAACCCGGTTTCAAAACGAATGCAGCTTTGTTGTTGAAGAAAACTGAATTTCCTCGGTCACAAATTTGTGATACACTCATCAGATTATGAGTAAGTTCTTCCACGTAATTGACATTCTTTAAAGTAAGTTTTCCATCGACGACATCACCTTGTCCTGAGATATGTCCGCCCTTGGAACCAGCAAAATTTACATGTGAACCTTTAATATTTACAAAATCGGACAAAAGTCTTCTGTCCCCTGTCATGTGCCTGGAGCAACCGCTATCAACATACCAAATACTTATAGGAATTGGTGGTAGCCCCTGCACATGAAACAAAAGCGGATCAGTTATCAAGGACAACCCAAGCCTTTATAGACTTGGGTTTACCATTCTCGTCCTTAACAAGCATTTCAGTCCAATATCCATTGCTCCCAGTAGGTGCCTTGGATGTTTGCTGAGCATGCTGTAAAGGTCTATTCACTTGTTGAAAACGAGATGTGTTACGGTCATAGTAGTTCTGTCGATGATGCCTTGAATTTGCATTTTGTGATGACTGACCAAATCTATTTCTAGGAGAAATATATCTTGGTGAATCATTTCTTTTAGTCACCGGTGGAACAAGTTTAACATTAGCTTGATTACCCATCCCATTAGAGCTACTTGACACTATCTGTCGTTTACCATTTCTTCGCTCAAAAGAAACATGAGAATTAGGGGATGATCCTCTACTTTGATTTGACTTAGCAGGAGAAACTGACTGTATAGAGGACTTCCTAACTCGGTTGGGACAACAACTATACACATGTCCCTTTTCATAACAAGCAAAACAAGATCATTGTGCTGACTTACTAGAAGATTGTTGAGCTAATGGTTTAGATGGAGGGGTATTCAAGATATTCTTAATCTCCTGAGTTGCTATTTCTTCCATAGTAGGAGCCTTAGTCTCAGAAGTTGAGGATGGTTTAGTGACAATAGGTTCAGGTTCAGTGACACACTTAACCTCAGTTGAATCAATTTGAATTCCTTTTTTAACAAACTTCTTACTTGGCTGTGGTATGTTATGATTTTTGGTACTTAGTTGTCTAGGAATGAACTTAACTTGCTTAGGTTCAGTGGAGACGGATGGCTTAGGATAGTCAGTAAGCACTGGTTTAGCAGAATCAGACTCAGCCAAATCTGGATAAACAGGGTCTAAGTTGTTGTTAAAAGGAGGTCTCACATCAGTGTAATCAGCTCCTAGTCCTGTTTTATCCTTAGAGTGCCTAGGTTTACCTAAGGAAGCTATCAGATCACTTCCTCTCCATTTAGACAAGGTAGTCTCATGTTTAGTAATTGTAACCCTAGCATCAGCTAAATCCTTCTCTTTCTTACCAATTTCATTAGAAAGAAAGACTATCTTTTCATTTGCCAGATTTTCCCTAAAAATTGTTTCTTTCAGTTTGTCTTTTAAGGCAGCATTATCATTGTCAAGTGACTTAATCCTACTCTTAAATTGACGTTCTTGATCAAGTAAAGCACTATTCTTAGAGAAAAACGAACTACGTTCCTTGCTGATAGTTTCATAGCTAGCGGCTAACTCTAAAGTCTTGGATGAGGCAATACTATGTTGTTGCATCAAATCTTTAACAAACATGCAAATACGATGAACAGTCAAATAAGAAAAAGTTACCTGTTTCTCTCGATCATCGCAGTCAGCCATATACGCAACAAAGTCTGATATTGTCATACCTTCAGGAATATCAAAATCATCAGCTTCTGTAGAAATAGCCTTATCCAATTTTGCACTTGAGCTCAGCGATTGCTTATCACTCTGGCTGCCTGTCTTATCAGTAGATTCATCGATCTTCATATCAACCTTTTTAGTCTTTACTGCTTCCACTGCATCCTTTTCATCTTTTTCAGCCTTTTCATCATCAAAAAACTTTAATGCAGCTTCTGTAGCAGCAGCCTCTTCACTTGTATAAAGAGCATAATCAAACGCAACACCTCCGTCATCAATCATGTTAGCTATTTCATCATGAATCTCAACTAGTAAAGCATTTTCAGGTTCATTCTCCTTTGTCCAAAAGTAAGTACCATCTTCCTGTCTTGCCACCATGGCTTTTTCAGGATTTTGAACCTGATTTTCCGTAGGAAGTTCCTGAATGATCATTCCATCATGCTCTGTAGCCTTGGTTGATTTGTTTTGATTTCCAGCTTGCACACCTCCCTGATTGTAATTCTGACGGTTAGCCGTAGAATTATCAAAACGCTTTGGTCTTTGACATTCCTTAGCAAAATGACCAAAACCATCACAATTATAACACTTAACCTTCGACTTATCAAATCCTCTATTCCTGTCAGTTGCAAGATTTCTTCCAGTACGTTGCATAAAACGACGAGCTTTTATAGTGAGCATAGCCATTTGCCATTTCAAGTCCATTTCCTCTAAATCATCAGGATCAATTTGTTCATAATCTTTATCAATCAAACTTGGATCTGAAATTTTGCCATTGATAAATGCCTCATGAGCAGAACACATTGCAGCATATACTTGCATACGTCCTTCAGCAGATTGCATACTCATTGGCATCGAGCGAACAGTTGTATTTCCACTGTTTCTTGATCCACTGCTATTCTTAGTTACAGACAAATTGTCATAAACCATGTATCCAGCAATTCCATCAGGATCCATAACAGGATGAATGGTTTCAGTGGATAAAAGAGCAGTAGTTCCACTTCCAGAAGTAGAGGAAGATGAAGAAAATAGATTATCAGTATTAGCATGATAAAGACTCGGATTTTGTTGAAAAACAGAAAGCTCATCTTTTGCTTTACGCTTCATTTCCCTGTTCTTTACTTTTGAGACAATCTCTGCCAAGGTATAAGATTCATAATTTTTCTCTTCTTGAAGACTATGCACGAAGTCATTCCATTTGTTCGGCAGAGAATCCAAAAATTTATCTACTAGTTTATTTTGTGTAAATGTAACTCCAAAATATCCCAGTTCAGTAATCAGATGATTAAAACGAGTTATTAAATCATCTAAACTTTCAGATTTCAAACCATTAAAGACTTCATATTGTCTGTTCAGCAATTTAATTCTTCCCTTTTTCATCAACTCATCACCTTCACAGTGTGCGTTTAAAGCATCCCACAAACCTTTAGAGGTCTTATGTTCTCCAAGAAGATGAATTGCGTCCCGAGGTAAACACATTTCTAAGTTCGACAAGGCCTTTCCTTCAATGGCATATTCTTTCTTCAACACTTCAGTCATATCCCCAATCTTGTATTGGACCTCATTTCCATGAACATCTTCATGAGTTGGCCACTCATATCCTTCAGTAATCATCACCCATTGGTTGAAATCAGTAAGGCGAATATAGGATTCAAAGCATTTTTTCCAACTCCAGAAATTCTCAAGTTTTATCAATTTTGGAGGTGAATTGGTACGACCGACTTCATGATCGTGAAGAATTAATGCATTAATGTATTGGGCCTCTTTGGATGAAGCTGCAGGTATTCCAGACATCATCGAAACACGACAAAGGAAAAAATTAAAATAAATGAACAAGAGCACGTGTTTGAGGTAAACACGTGTTTAGGGTAAAATGGAAGAAACACGAGTTTGACAAGAGAGCACGTGTTTAGAAGACAAACACGTGTTAAGATTGAACACGGCTTTAGCACAGACACACGTGTTTAATACAAGCACGTGTTTGGATTAGGGCTAACACGAGTTTAACAAAAGGCAAAGTTAAACACGTGTTTTGATGAACAGTTGCACCAAATTTTGCACGATTTGAAGCAAAATTAAGCCAACAAAGCGATCTCGAACCTTCAGATTAAAAAAAAATCTATTGGCTCTGATACCACTTGTAGGTCCTTGTGGACTGATCGTCAACGAGAACGCTTATAGTTATGACGAGAGTGCGGAATCCTCTCATGATAACCCGTTTGCTTAATTATATTATCGTCTTTCGTTGTTGAAACAACCTAAGACCTTAAACGCGCGCGAGTTTACAATTGCACAGAATTTCCGTGTATTATCTAATATCACTGTTAACAAATACGTATTATGTGTGTGTATTTATACTATACTGTTCATAAACGCGTGCTAATATGGACCGTATATCTTAAAGCCCATAACCCATTAACAAACGCGTGTTAATATGTAAACACGTGATGACCACGTGTTTAGACAAACTCGTGTTACTGTAGCACGAGTTTGTACACACTTCCTTTTGTCATCTTTTAAGTATACTTTAATTACTCAAAACGTGACTAGTTTATCACTTGTATCTGTATGTTATTTATAATCACATTCATACAAGTCGTAAACATTAAACATACCAAAACTCTGATCAATATGTAATCATTCACATTACTTAAGTCCAAATAACAAGTTTAAACATAACATAAGTCTATGATTACATATTACAAAACATAAACATATACTGATCAAATCGATGTTGCTGTTGTCAACAGAATCATGCACTTACAACATAACATAAGTCTATGATTACATATTACAAAACATAAACATATACTGATCAAATCGATGTTGCTGTTGTCAACAGAATCATGCACTTACAGAATTCATCACGTTTGTCGGTACAATATGATTTCTTTTAATATTGATTGTGTGTTTTTAGTTATCATGAGTGGCTAATCACTTTATCATCCATCTTGATGTAGCAAAACAATATGTAAGGATTGCACTATTTTATTAATTCAAGTTGATTTCAATTATCGTTGTGTCGTGATCTTGATGATTTAACACCCCAAAGATTTTAAGGTAAAAGAAATTAACCCCTTTTTATAGTTTTGACATTAAATTAAATTCCTAGTATTTTATTTTTGGATATGGGGTTAATTTAGTTGGAACTTTAGCAGATAGCGGGTATGTTATTACCAAAAAGTAGTAAGGGGCGTGGCATCCCCATGATGTGCCAGCCATTTCAATTTCATGACTCACCTCCCATTTCAATATTTGGCTAACACTCCATCACCTATTACTTCTTCTTCCAATTTCATCTCATGCAAAGGAAATCAAAGTTATTTCTCTCTAAATCAAGAACAATAACAATCACCATCAATAATCTTCATTCAAGAATTCAAAAGTTAGGGTTTGTGGTGGAAGGTGGTGGTGGCCGAATTTCAAAGAGGAAAAGAGGGGAAGAAGAATTTTTCCATCTAAGTCTTGATTTAGCTTATTGTTGTGAGGTATTGATTTCCCCTAATTTAGTTTTTCATCTTTCTTTTGAATTAGGGTTCATGGAGTGAACCAAATTGGGGGTTTTTACTAGAATATAAATTATGATGAATTTTTCCCCAATTTCGTAGATAACCTAGTTTGTCATTGAGTTATGTGTTGAGTTTGATTATGAAATTGATAAGCTCATGCGATAATCTTAGCCTATGAGAAAAGATGAGTTTTTACTAGTAATTGAAATGTTGATGAAAATGGTGTCAAAGTGGGTAAATGACCCAATGATGGTGTACATGAGATTTTTAAACAAGTCGATGTGTAATCATGTTTTAAAAGGTGTCTATATATCAGTTAGAATCATCGGAATGTGTTTTGAAATGTTGGTCATGATTATGCAAGATTTGAAGTTTGTTTATCCATGTGTGGTAATTGATTTGGCGCAGGCCCATATGGGGCATAGTGTTTATGAGGCCTAAGAACCTCCGGGGCCTAAGAACCCCGATAGTTGTTATTGTTATGATTGATTAGCTTATATGGATCCATGTATAGCGTTTAGTGTGCAAGGTAAGCATGTAAATGTGGCATGACGGTGTCATAGGTTACATGTGATAGTCCTTGTACTTTGCCCTCCTTCGTATTCGTAAATGTATGCAAGTATATTCACTAAGCCTTTGCTTATATTTTAGTTGTTCATCTTTTTATAGGTAGTTCCGGAAGAAGGAACTAGTTGTTGATTAAAGCTCGAAGTGTTAGAAGTAAAGTTTGTTGCAAGACTTGAAGGTATTTAGGTCATTCATGGATGAATGGCAATCTTTTGGTTTAGAGGCTTAGAAATCCCTCCCCCTCATGGCTCTTGGTACATTTTGGTTTTGAAAGTCATACCTTTGTTAAGAATTCTGTAATTGATCAAGTGTGAAGCTTTTGGAAAATTGCATAGTTGCATTGTGGATGAAAATGGTGTCAAAGTGGGTAAATGACCCAATGATGGTGTACATGAGATTTTTAAACAAGTCGATGTGTAATCATGTTTTAAAAGGTGTCTATATATCAGTTAGAATCATCGGAATGTGTTTTGAAATGTTGGTCATGATTATGCAAGATTTGAAGTTTGTTCGATGTGTCAAAAGTTTTGGAGTTTGCTGAATTTTGTGCAGGTCTGGGCCAGAATCTCCCACTGCGGCGCAGTGGGAGTGTGTCAACCCCACTGCGGCGCAGTGGGTATCTACTGTAAAAAAAAAAAATACGGTTTTGATTTATATATATATATATATATATATATATATATATATATATATATATATATATATATATATATATATATATATATATATATATATATATATATATATATATATATATATATATATATATATATATATATATATATATATATATATATATATATATATATATATATATATATATATATATATATATATATATATATATATATATATATATATATATATATATATATATATATATATATATATATATATATATATATATATATATATATATATATATATATATATATATATATATATATATATATATATATATATATATATATATATATATATATATATATATATATATATATATATATATATATATATATATATATATATATATATATATATATATATATATATATATATATATATATATATATATATATATATATATATATATATATATATATATATATATATATATATATATATATATATATATATATATATATATATATATATATATATATATATATATATATATATATATATATATATATATATATATATATATATATATATATATATATATATATATATATATATATATATATATATATATATATATATATATATATATATATATATATATATATATATATATATATATATATATATATATATATATATATATATATATATATATATATATATATATATATATATATATATATATATATATATATATATATATATATATATATATATATATATATATATATATATATATATATATATATACATTTATATATATATATATATATATATTGTTTTACGTTTATATATATATATATATAAATATATATATAAAAAAAATATATATATTGTTTACGTTTTTGGTTTATCGAGTCTAGTCCTTTCAAGTTGGTATCAGAGCCGAGGTTTAAGGGATTTAGGTATTCCCTCGTTTAGAGAGTGCCTAGACTTAAACCTTAGTTTAGACTCGACCTTAGGTGTAGAACTTTTATATGGGACCGAAAGAGCGTTCGATGATGTTAACTTATAAACTTGCTAGTATTAAAGCACAATAAGAAGCCGGCCTTATTGTGGTTGAAATACTAACAAATTTATAAACTAACGGCATCAAACCTTGGGACGGTTTAGTATAAAGTTATAGGTTTTGGCTTCTAGTCGTAGAGATAGATAGGTTGCGTGATTAAATCCGTTTTATCTACTCTTATTATAGTATGGCCGATTATCATAATGACGAAGATGAGCACAACGAACAGAACGAAGAAGAAGAGCCCATATTTGCCGAGGATAGTATGGATATCTCAGACCAAATAGGGAGAGCATTGGAGAAGTATACTCCTCTTTTATTAAAAAGATTGAATCAAACTTTAGAAGGAGCTGTGAACGATCACATTGCTCAAATGATTAGAGAAGAGGTTGCGGTCAATGTGCAACGGGAGTTTGAGAAAAGAGATGCCAAAGATAAAGGCAAGAAGACTGAAGATGAAAGGGAGGTGGAAGTAACCGGGGAGAAGGTTTATAAGAAGAAGTTCACTTTTCGAGACTTTGAAGTATGCCACCCACCGGAGTATCACGGTGATCGTGATCCCATCGTTTGTACTCGGTGGATATCGGAGATAGAAGGGGCATTCCGCACTAGTCAATGCCCCTCACATTTGAAGGTTATATTTGCGGTTGGTATGCTTAGGAACAGTGGGAAGAGATGGTGGGACGGATTGTTAGCAATTAAGAAGGAAGCTTTAGATCATGTAGAATGGCCCGAATTCAAGACTATGTTTTTCAAGGAATTTAGATCGGAGGCCGAAGTGACTAAGTTGAGAAGTGAATTTCTCAATGATAGTCAAGGTAGTTTAAGCTTGAATGAATTTCGTGCTCAATTCTTGGATAAAGCTCAATTTTGTCCGGAATTTCTTGAGAACGACCAATTGCTAAAGGAGCAATTCTATATGAAGCTGAAGAAGAGCTTGAGGGAGAAGATAAGCCTACGTCAAATGGATTCTTTCTCCATGTTGGCGGATGTGGCTAGGGATCATGAGATTGAGCAGTCTAGGGTGGAGGAAGGTGAATTGAAAAGGAAGCATGAAGACACGAACTCTCCCAACAAAAGGTTTAGACAGGAGGGTAGTTCCGGTAATAACTCACATAGACGAAACATCCCCTTTTGCCGTCAATGCAAGAGGAATCACTCGGGGATGTGCAAGGCATTGGAGAAGGGATGTTATACTTGTGGGAAGCCGGGGCACACGAGCCGGGAGTGCAAGTCCAAGCCTCAAAAGCCTATCATATGTTTCAAATGCTTTGAGGAAGGTCACATGAGGAGTTCATGCCCTAAGTTGACTGAAGGGGAAAGACTTGAAGAAAGAAGAAGGGAGGCGGAAAGGAAGAATGCCCAAACTCATGGGAATCAACGAGGAAGATCCTTCCAACTCACTGTGGAGCAGGCAAGGAACACCGATGATGTTGTTACAGGTACATTTCTTGTATATAATGTGCCTATGCGAATTCTCTTTGATTCGGGGGCGAATAGATCATTTGTTGCAACTAGAGTAATTCATGTTATTCCCGTGCCTAAGTCATGTCTAGAAAATACTTTGCAAGTTGAAGTTGGCAATGGTAGGATGGAATTAGTGAAGGATGTGTATAGAGGGTGTGAGATCAAAATTTCTTCGGAACTCTTTCAAGCTAATCTAATCCCTTTTCCGATGGGAGAGTTTGATATAATCTTGGGTATGGATTGGTTGAGCTCGTGTAACGCCAAGATCGCATGTGATGAAAAGGCCATATATTTGAAGACATCAAAAGGTGAAGACTTGGTGGTTTATGGTGATAGGAGGGAACGTTCTATATCCGTGTGTACTTTTGCTCGTGCCAAACGTTACATGTCTCGTGGATGTCACGCTTATCTTGCTCACATCGTTGATGTTGAAAAGAAATCTCTATCCATTGAAGACATCCCTATTGCTAGTGAATTCGCCGATGTTTTTCCCGAAGACTTGCCGGGCATTCCTCCCGAACGGCAAGTTGAGTTTTCAATTGATCTCATTCCGGGGGCTAACCCCATTGCTAAAGCTCCTTACCGTTTGGCTCCAACGGAAATGCAAGAGATGATGAAGCAATTACAAGAATTACTTGACAAGGGTTTTATTCGACCTAGTAACTCTCCTTGGGGTGCACCGGTCCTTTTTGTCAAAAAGAAGGATGGAAGTATGCGTATGTGTATCGACTATCGTGAGCTCAACAAAGTCACCGTAAAGAACAAGTATCCTTTGCCTAGAATCGACGATTTATTCGATCAACTTCAAGGAGCTTCATGTTTCTCTAAAATAGATCTTCGATCGGGTTACCATCAACTCAAAGTACGCGACGAAGATATTCCTAAAACCGCCTT
Source organism: Erigeron breviscapus (assembly GCA_034093135.1). Lineage (NCBI taxonomy): Eukaryota > Viridiplantae > Streptophyta > Magnoliopsida > Asterales > Asteraceae > Erigeron > Erigeron breviscapus. Next base: position 235,113,921 of record CM067167.1, on the reverse strand, counting down.
TCGGACTCGTTATGGTCATTTTGAGTTTGTTGTCATGCCTTTTGGTCTCACAAATGCTCCCGCGGCATTTCATGGACCTTATGAACCGTGTATGCCGCCCTATGCTTGATAGGTCCGTGATCGTATTTATTGATGATATCCTCATTTATTCTAAAAGTTCATCCGATCATGAAGTTCATTTAAGGGAGGTGTTGGAAACTTTACGTAAGGAGAAACTCTATGCCAAATTCTCCAAATGTGAGTTTTGGTTAGGAGAAGTGCAATTTCTTGGTCACGTTGTTAATAGTGAAGGAATTATGGTGGATCCGGCTAAGATTAATGCGGTGATGAAGTGGGAGCAACCTAAGAATCCGTCGGAGATTAGAAGTTTTCTTGGTCTAGCGGGCTATTACCGTCGTTTCATCCAAGACTTTTCTAAAATAGCTGCCCCATTGACCAAGTTGACTCGTAAGAATATCAAGTTTGAATGGAAAAGCGAGCAAGAGATGGCTTTCCAACAACTTCGAGAAAGGCTAAGTCAAGCACCGGTTCTTGTTTTACCCGATGGTCTTGAAGATATGGTGGTGTATTGTGATGCATCATCTAATGGCCTAGGTTGTGTTCTTATGCAACGGGGTAAAGTCATTGCCTATGCTTCGAGGCAATTGAAAGAGCATGAAAAACGGTACCCTACTCATGATTTAGAGCTAGCGGCAGTGGTTTTTGCTTTGAAGATTTGGCGCCATTACCTCTATGGAATCAAGTTTACTATCTTTTCCGATCATAAAAGCCTCAAGTACTTCTTTGAGCAAAGGGATCTTAACAATCGCCAACGAAGATGGTTAGATCTCTTGAAAGATTATGATTGCGAGATTTTGTATCATCCCGGGAAGGCTAATGTGGTAGCGGACGCCTTGAGTCGGAAGAGTTCTCATCATGCTCTAGTCGTTTCTCCTCTATGGGTTTTGATCACCAATGACTTCTTTGACCAAATTAAAGAAGCTCAAGAGAGGGCCTTGCAACGAGATCCTAAGAAGGAAAGAATACAAGGTCAAATTCAATATTTCACTAAGGACTCTCGTGGCCTTACCGTACGTTTTGGAAGGATTTGGATTCCATTCTCTTGTGAGTTGAAACAAATTCTACTCGATGAGGCTCATAAATCCAAGTACTCCATTCACCCCGGTGCTACAAAGATGTATCATGACTTAAAAGTAGAGTATTGGTGGCCCGGAATGAAGCGCGATGTGGTGAAGTATGTCGGGAAGTGTTTGACTTGTGCACAAGTGAAGGCGGAGCATCAAAAGCCTTACGGTATGATGCAACCCTTGGAAATTCCCAAATGGAAGTGGGAAGATATTACCATGGATTTTGTCACCAAGTTGCCCAAAACGCCTAGAAATCAATTCGATACAATTTGGGTGATAGTTGATAGATTAACCAAGAGTGCCTTATTTCTTCCTATTCGTGAGGCATCTTCATCTGAGATATTGGCAAAGATCTATGTAAAAGAAGTAGTGGCAAGACATGGAGTTCCCATCTCCATTGTTTCGGATAGAGACACTCGTTTCACTTCTCACTTTTGGCGAAAATTTCATGATGATATGGGCACCAAGCTCAAGTTTAGCACCGCTTATCACCCTCAAACGGATGGTCAAAGCGAGAGGACCATTCAAACTCTTGAAGACATGCTTCGGGCATGTATAATCGATTTTGGAGGCACTTGGGATCTTCACTTGCCTTTGGTAGAATTCTCATACAACAATAGCTACCATTCTAGTATTCAAATGCCACCATACGAAATGTTGTATGGGAGGAAATGTCGATCTCCAATTTGTTGGGGAGAAGTAGGCCAAAGAGAAATAGGCGGCACGGAAGTGGTGTTAAAAACCATTGAGAAGATAGATGTGATCAAGGAGAGACTGAAAGCGGCTCAAGATCGGCAAAAGTCTTATGCGGATAAAAGGAGAAGGCCGATTGAATTTCATGTGGGTGATCGTGTTTTGTTGAAAGTCTCACCATGGAAGGGCGTGCTACGATTTAGAAAGCGTGGAAAACTAAGTCCCCGATTTATAGGCCCGTTCAAAATTTTGGCTAAGGTTGGCAAGGTTGCTTACCGTTTGGAGTTACCGGATGAGCTTTCGGGAATCCATCCAACTTTTCATGTGTCACATCTTAGAAAATGCCTTGCCGATGAGTCTTCTTATGTGCCTTTGAAAGAAATTGAGGTTGATAATAAGTTGAACTATGTTGAAGAACCTAGTGCCATAGTAGAAGAAGAGCTTAGAAGAATACAAAATAAGACGGTGAGGACTTATAAGATTTTGTGGAAGCATGGTAAGATGTCCGATTGTACATGGGAGTCCGAGCATGACGTCCTAGTTTACTATCCGTCTTTGCATATGGCTTGGATCACGAGGTCGTGATCCGTTCCAAGTGGGGGAGAGTTGTAACACCCCAAAGATTTTAAGGTAAAAGAAATTAACCCCTTTTTATAGTTTTGACATTAAATTAAATTCCTAGTATTTTATTTTTGGATATGGGGTTAATTTAGTTGGAACTTTAGCGGATAGCGGGTATTTTATTACCAAAAAGTAGTAAGGGGCGTGGCATCCCCATGATGTGCCAGCCATTTCAATTTCATGACTCACCTCCCATTTCAATATTTGGCTAACACTCCATCACCTATTACTTCTTCTTCCAATTTCATCTCATGCAAAGGAAATCAAAGCTATTTCTCTCTAAATCAAGAACAATAACAATCACCATCAATAATCTTCATTCAAGAATTCAAAAGTTAGGGTTTGTGGTGGAAGGTGGTGGTGGCCGAATTTCAAAGAGGAAAAGAGGGGAAGAAGAATTTTTCCATCTAAGTCTTGATTTAGCTTATTGTTGTGAGGTATTGATTTCCCCTAATTTAGTTTTTCATCTTTCTTTTGAATTAGGGTTCATGGAGTGAACCAAATTGGGAGTTTTTACTAGAATATAAATTATGATGAATTTTCCCCAATTCCGTAGATAACCTAGTTTGTCATTGAGTTATGTGTTGAGTTTGATTATGAAATTGATAAGCTCATGCGATAATCTTAGCCTATGAGAAAAGATGAGTTTTTACTAGTAATTGAAATGTTGATGAAAATGGTAGGTTGAACTACCTAGTGTATTGTGGAAGTAAAAGAGACTCAATGACAAATGGGTTGGGTTTTGGGTTTAGGAAGGCTAGTGATTGAGAATGGCTAGATTGAGCTAGTCATGTTGTGAATCTAAGCTTATGCACTTTTATGTTATGATCATAGGTTGAAGCTTGTTTGTGCATTATCGTTTTAGCTTTATTGTTCAAGTTGCGGAGGAGGTGAGTATATTTGCATACCTTTATGTATACGTTGGGTCAATTGACCACATTATGTTGAATTTTGTTTATCCATGTGTGGTAATTGATTTGGCGCAGGCCCATATGGGGCATAGTGTTTATGAGGCCTAAGAACCTCCGGGGCCTAAGAACCCTGATAGTTGATTTGAGATGAGGCCTGAGAACCTCCGGGGCCTAAGAACCCCGATAGTTGTTATTGTTATGATTGATTAGCTTATATGGATCCATGTATAGCGTTTAGTGTGCAAGGTAAGCATGTAAATGTGGCATGACGGTGTCATAGGTTACATGTGATAGTCCTTGTACTTTGCCCTCCTTCGTATTCGTAAATGTATGCAAGTATATTCACTAAGCCTTTGCTTATATTTTAGTTGTTCATCTTTTTATAGGTAGTTCCGGAAGAAGGAACTAGTTGTTGATTAAAGCTCGAAGTGTTAGAAGTAAAGTTTGTTGCAAGACTTGAAGGTATTTAGGTCATTCATGGATGAATGGCAATCTTTTGGTTTAGAGGCTTAGAAATCCCTCCCCCTCATGGCTCTTGGTACATTTTGGTTTTGAAAGTCATACCTTTGTTAAGAATTCTGTAATTGATCAAGTGTGAAGCTTTTGGAAAATTGCATAGTTGCATTGTGGATGAAAATGGTGTCAAAGTGGGTAAATGACCCAATGATGGTGTACATGAGATTTTTAAACAAGTCGATGTGTAATCATGTTTTAAAAGGTGTCTATATATCAGTTAGAATCATCGGAATGTGTTTTGAAATGTTGGTCATGATTATGCAAGATTTGAAGTTTGTTCGATGTGTCAAAAGTTTTGGAGTTTGCTGAATTTTGTGCAGGTCTGGGCCAGAACTCTCCCACTGCGGCGCAGTGGGAGTGTTTCAACCCCACTGCGGCGCAGTGGGGGAATTTTGTATTGCAGGACAGTAAGTTCCCACTGCGGCGCAGTGGGAGGTGTCCAACCCCACTGCGACGCAGTGGGTATCTACTGTAAAAATATATATATATTTTTTTTCGTTTTTGTTTGTCGAGATCTTGATGATTTAATTCTTTATTAATTATTTTAATGATGTTGGTGATATGTATGTTCTTCGTTAGTGGTACTAGTTGAACATATATGTGATTTCAATTAATTATCTTTAATAAATTGTCACTAGTTCATGGTATGATAGTGAATATCATTTTAATAAAAGGAGTTATTTTGTCAACGTGTTGTATAGCGGTTGGTGGTACCACGTTATCTTCACATAGATACAATTGGTAATTTGGTAATCAAATAAACTAGTTGGTTAGGGAAAATGTATTAAGCATTGGTGGTACCGGCTTTTACAAAGAAACTGATTAATTAGGTGATTGAAATGATTTTACAAACGTTGGTGGTACCAGTTTGTGTCTTTATTTTGTCACGATTATCTTTATCAACTTATATGAATTTGAACTTCACTTATGTGCAATCCGAATATGTTGTCGAGCGAATTCAAGATGGATGACCTTTAATTATTATTGTCATAAAATCCTTTTTCTATCGTTTGAGGACGATCCCTGCCCCGGTAATACCGGATTTAATTATTCTTCTTTTACTTTAAGTTGAGCAAAGTGACAATTCGGTCACAAAACCCCATTTCATTTGAATTACTTAATTTTAACAATTGCTTTCAAAGTCCTTGTGTTCGACCTGGTCTTACCACTTAGCTATACTATATATGATTGGGTCCACTGCCCAATAGTGTGTGGTAGTCGTTATTTGGTATTACTTGTTTAAAAATTTATAAACTCGATATTACACATCATTTATTTTACAATTTTTTAGCGACTTTAAATTTGGTCCCAACTATTATACATTTAGCTGTTTAATTTAAGTGCTAGAGAAGGGTAAATTGCACAAAAAGGTATCCAAGTTTGTTAGTTTTTAAATTTAAGGTATTCAACTTTTTTTTGATCATTAAAAGGTATCCAACTTTGTTAATTTTTAAATTTAAGGTATTCTACTTTTTTTTTATCAATAAAAAGTATTCAACTTTTCAAAACATAAAATTGAAACTTTTTCTTGACATTTTTTAACCGCGATTTTCGTGAACTTTTCGTACATGGAGGGACCATTAGGATGTTCTTTATTTGAACCCATAATTCGATCTGATTTTATTCTAAAACTCAAAAATCTGAAGTTTTAGATATCCGAACTTCATATGTTCAACTTTTTGGATTCAGATTTGGATAATGAAATTCATAATCCGAAAATTTAGACATCCGACTTTAAAAATCCTCGGGAACTCCGGTACTAAAAATCAAATATTTAACGAAAAAGAAATAAAGTATTAATAAATCATCAACGAAAAATAAAATAGGATATCTAAAGCTTAATTTAATAAAGTCAAAATTTTTGAAATTTCGGTACTAAAAATCAAAATATTTTATTCCAAAAATCGAATATTCGAGGTTTGGATATCCGAGATTTTGGATATAAGAATTTTTGGATAAAATCGGATCAGATTACAGGTTCGGATATAGATAGTTTTAAACACCCTATTGGTTCCGCCATATACGAAAATTTAACAAAAATGCAGTTAAAAAATGTCATTTTTTTTTTATTTTATGTTTTGAAAAGTTGGATACCTTTTATTGATAAAAAAAAGTTGAATACCTTAAATTTAAAAATTTACAAACTTGGATACCTTTTAATGATAATAAAAATTGAATACCTTAAATTTAAAAACTAACAAATTTGAATACCTTTTTGTGCAATTTACCCGCTAGAGAATTAACTCTTGGCCATGTGATTTTTGATGTGGAGCTAAGGAATACGAGTATTTATTTTGTGTGAAGTTAAGGATATTGCATTAATTTATTAATTAATCGGATTAAATCAGGTCCAGTCGTTTTCTTTGTCACGTCATACCAATGACCCAACCCATATCGATTAGTTTTCTCGTTTAAAACTTGAACAAAAATTCTATCAACAAAAATTGACCATATAATGTCTCGCGTATTCACTTCTTTTAAGATGTTATTATGATTTATGACTATCTAACGATAAACTAAAACAAGATTAAGATGTTCTTGAAACGACATGTGGCGTAATCCTTGATCGACACATATCTTTTTAATTTATTTATTTTATTAAATTAGTTTTTTTAATTGTATATAAATTCAATTTTCTTATTAGACTTAGAATTAAACTCTAATTTTGGCTTATTAATACAAAAGATATTATAACCTTAATTGATTGATCGTTTTCACATTAATAAATTGTCTCTTTTTCTTTCTTAGTTCTTCAACTTCTATTATTTATATTACTTATAATAAGTTATTAACATGAAAACTTTAATGGTTTGAGTTTACAATCCGAAATCACAAGATGTTGAGTCAAGGATTCGCTGACCAGACTTGGTCGCTGGCGTGAGTCGCCAGCAAGTGATCAGCGAGTCAATGACTCTTGTCAGCGGGTGGTTTACTTTCCAAGTTGTGTGTCAAGGCGGGAAGTTTTTCAAATCATAAGAAGACAAGAAGTCACATGGTGGTTCTTCCAACTGAAGATTACCTTATATGGCAAAGGTACAGTTAGGACCAAAACAAGGGTTTCTCTCTTTCATACCCGTTTTGGTAAAGAAGACAAAGGCTCCTGGATCCAAGTACAATGAGCCTATGAGCAGTCGACAACCACCATTCTATCACTATCATTGTAAGGCTGTGTTGCCCTAATTCCTCCCCTATATAAAGCAACACAGCCGCATCTTTTATACTTTGTGTTTGTCACCACAAAGTGTGTGTCACTTTATTTTCTCTCTTATAATTGCTTAAGTTTATTGTGTGTCTAGACTTAGCAATTATTTAGTTCATTTGTATTCTTGTAAGACAAGTTGTAATATCGACCATGTATTCATCGTTTAATCAATGAAACATATGATTAGACTTGCTTAGATATTTGCATTTGAACTTATTCTTGTTCATGTTCTTTACTTTCTGTTCTTAACTTTCTTGTCTAGATAAAACAAACATAAGTGTGCAAATTGTGGACTGTCAAGTGGTATCAGAGCCAGGTTTCTAAATTATTGAAACAAAGATCCGTTTGCATACTTATTTTCTTAAATCTCTTTCTTATCTCTTCTTAAAACTAGAACATGACTGCTGTTCCCACCCTAGTTAACACACGTGACTTCGGTTACGTATCTGTCCCTCCAAGATTCGAACCCGATGACTTTGGGTCTTGGAAGGAAAGGATGTTACTTCACATTGTGGGTGTGGAACCCTACCTTATGTCAATTCTGACCGTTGGTCCATATATTCCTGCTGAGGAAAATGGTGCTGGCTCCTCAGCAAGCACCAGCAACCCCTATCCTCATCTTCCCATTATTGGCATGATGCCAAACGAAGGAAGAGTTCAATACTCTTCTGGGGAATCCTTTGAAGGGGATATTGGTAGTGAAGGTTTTAAACCCATCGCTCCTCAGCAGCTAACCATCAGACCTTCTGAACCCTTCAGAAGAAGTAAGGTTGCTGTTCCCTATGATTATAGCACGCCTCAGCGAGCTAATCATATCAGTCAGCAACCTCAACCAGTTGCTCAACCCACTTCTTCTTCATCTTCTCAGCAAGCTCCTACCCTTGCTGACAGCAAAACTGAGCAGAATGATCGCGTCATACAGAGACGCGTAAGGTTTGGTGACGCTAGATATCAGCAAGTTGGACCATCTAAGGTCCGACCTGCTGATAGACAAGTCCACCAGCATGTACCCCAATCGATGCTTACTCCTATTTTGAGACATAAAACTCCCCAAAAGGAGAGAATGTCTCACACCCAAAATAGGCCTATTACTCCTCAAAGGGGACACTTGCCTCATCAGCAAGTAAGGCCTATCACTCCTCAAAGAGGACACTTGCCTCATCAGCAAGTTAGGCCTATCACTCCTCAAAGAGTGTAACATCCCAAACTTTTCTTTACTAGTTGACTAGTGCCGTTAAGTCACTATTGTGTGTGTCGTTAAGTCTATTTTAGATTTAATGCTTATATGTGGTTAATGTGTGTTATGTGTGAGGCTTGTAAGCCTAAATGTTAATGTAGTATAAATGTGTGTAATATGAAGATTAATGTCTATGTAGTGACATTTAATGAAGGATTAATGATGTATATGGTCAATAAAGTAGTTTGTGACCAACAATGAAGGATTAGGAAGCTTAGGGGCTAGTTTTGACATGTGTGCAAAGTCAAAAACGGGTTTAGAGGCTTAGGGTTGTCATTAGAGAGCCATTATGCAGATTTTCTTCCTCCTAAACAAGCCCTAGCTGATCCCCTTCCTTCCCTCTCAAGTTTCTCTCTAGATCTATTCGTTTTGGAGCCAAATCGATCGTGTATTGCTTAGATCTTGGATCTTTGTCACCTAATACAGGTAATATTGGTATTCCTCTTTTGAAATATGATTGTGTGAGTCTTATATTAGTCTTAATCCAGGCCATAAGGGTTGTGTAACACCCGTTTCGTAAAAATATGGATTTCCAAAACTTTTGCCTAACGGCATCAATTATGCGGAAACGATTTATTAAAAACTCTCAACAAGGAAAACAGTTGAGAAGCAATAGTGGTGTTACTGACGTATCGTAGAAATAATAAAAGAAAATCCATAAGATTGCCCAACATAAAGCAATCAAAACAGCAGTCATTACATAGGGTTCCAAAAGGAAAACAATATCATAAAGTCTATGAGAAACTATTGGGTAAACTAAGGCCATCTTGATCATCTACCCATCTCTCGTCAAAGCTTCACACGTCATCTCACTGCTTAACCTGAGGGGAACAACACATTTAAAGAACAAGTGTTAGCTATAAATAGCTAAGTAAGATAACACCAGGTTTAAGCAAAACATTTCATCCATTTAAATCGTCCTTTTAAAACTTTAAGTCATTTTAATTAGGCATACATATCATCATATAAACATATCCACGTCACATATAAGCATAGAGTTCATGACCCTAAATGTGCCTAATCAATTTCGTCACTTTGATTCATCTCGTTAAATTGTGACTAGGTCACCGTTAAGTTGTAACCGAAGTTACCGTTATCATATAGGGTATGAGTTTGTGTGCAGACGGTCATACGACCTCAAGGAAGCCTCACACCCGACTTGATGGAGAAGTCTTTCGACGGTCCATCTTCGTCGTTAAGGAAAGACAATGTCGATCCCTGAGTAGCACGTTATGTTCATGACATTAGGTGGGTCATCAGACCACCCGAAACTACTCGCCACGTATGACTGTTGCAAGGAGCAACCCAAGCAACCACCTCAGCGTACCTATATCCACTGTCAGGCACGGGTTATGCATAACACTCATCATCTAATTAGCTCGAGCATTTACACATTTAGTTTAGGTTTCTTATGTTATCCTAAACTAGTCATCATCTATCATCATTTCACGTTAGGGCCCTTAAAACGTGCACGTGTCATGGCAACCTAAAAAGGTCTAGTGTTCTAAATGAACAAGCCACATATACATGCACATATCATCATTACATCATATCATTAACCACCGTTCATCATAACATATCATATCGTTAAACATATCATCACATATCATATCATAACGAATTTACGGGGAAGCATTTTAGGCATAGGCATCGTCATCTTTAATCCCCGTATACCTCCCATATCAACCCAACCACAATATAGGTTATACATTACCGTTTTGGAGGTTATAGTTTATGAAACCATTTTTGTTGCACCCTCAGCGTGACAAAAGTAGTGTATCTTACCTGGTAGTAGTGTACGCGCGTAATGAAAGGCTAAAAGTGCTTAACAATAATCCCCGACACCTAAGATACATTAATATATGAAGTATAAGTCATTTGGGACCTTAAATGGACTTTAATACGAATTTAGTTTTGTTCTTACGAACTTAATTCCAGAAAACGAACTTAACTATCCTCAAACGAACTTAGGCCATCAAAAACGGACTTAGCTCACCCTTTTAAACGAATTTACAACCCAACGAAGTTTAACTTCGTTTGCCAAACGAAGATAACTTTGATCAAACGAATTTAGATCATTAGAAAACGAATTTAGCTTACTTTGGTGCAAAACGAATTTAAGCATTAGAAAACGAATTTACTTACTTTGGTGCAAAACGAATTTAAGCTTTCATAAAACGAATTTAGGCTTTACACTTCAAACGAAATTGGCTGCTTAAACCATCAAACGAACTTAAAATTCGTTTGCCAAACGAATTTAGCCATCCTTAAACGAATTTAGTCTTCAAAACCACTTCAAACGAATTTAAGTTCCAATTTCGACCAGAATTCATAAAACGGCTTTGTTCTTCGATTTTTCCAGAAACGAACGACTTGGGCTGTTCCCAAAACATGTTTTTTGACATATATAAACCTCTTTTGATCATCAAGATCGACCTTAGACTTGTTTAACATCGTTTTGATCATTAATTAACCAAAACATAATATAAACCCTAATTCTTTAAGAATCTCTTTTAAAATCAGATTTGAATCAATATATAACATCTTTAGATCTGAAAATATAGACAACGAATCATGGATTACCTGTAGCAAATGATGGCCGATCCAATTCAATACAAAACACTCGATTCGATTGACCAAAACTTGAAGATTTTGCTTAAGAAATCAATTAGGGATTGAAGAAACTTTGTGTTTGCTTTTTAATTATGTTTAGGCTGGAAAATAACCCTAGATTAGGCTAATCCTAACCTAAACCCGTTTTTAACTTTACACCTTTGGCAAAACTAGTCCCTGGACTTCATATTGACTTTATTTCGCTTAAAAACACCTATTGGGATACATATAACACACTAAAGCACTTTCGCACACTACAAAGGCCTTTTACACATCATTTAGTCCACTTTATTGTCACTCATTAAAGATAATTAAATCTCACATATAGGGCACATAAACATATAAACACACATTTTACCACATAACATATCACGGACTTAGAATTTGACCTAACGACGTTAGTCAACAGAAACGATTAAGTTTTGGGATGTTACAATTACCTCCCCCTTAAGAGGATTCCGTCCCCGGAATCACTTCAGCATCAAAAAGGTGGGGATAGGTCTCCCGCATTACGGACTCGGTCTCCCAAGTCATACTTTCGCCGTGATTGTGTTTCCACTTTATGAGAACTAGATCGATAGTCTTTCGTCGTAACTTCTTTTGTTTCATTCCCATTATAGCAACAGGTTCATCAACAATCTGCTTGTTTGGATCAATACTTACGTCCTCGAGTGGAATGACATCCGCTTCATTTGCATAGCATTTACGTAGATAACACACATGAAATGTGTTGTGAATTCCATGAAGTTCTGGAGGTAATTCCAGTTGAAATGCCTGTTCATTAACCTTTTTAATGATCTTAAAAGGTCCAATGAATCTAGGGCTTAGCTTTCCTCGTTTGCCAAATCGTAATACACCTTTCCAAGGCGACACCTTGAGTAAAACCATTTCACCTTCTTTAAAATCAAACGGCCTCCTTTTCTTATCAGCATATGACTTTTGCCTTTCGCGAGCAATACGCAAGGCTTTCTTTGCAACATTAACTTTATCGGCCGTAATTTGTACTACTTCAGGTCCAGCAAATTGCTTTTCCCCGGGCTCCAACCAACAACTAGGAGTCCGACACTTTCTACCATATAACATCTCATAAGGTGGCATTCCGATGCTCGCATGATAACTATTGTTGTACGCAAACTCGATAAAAGGTAGGTGTTTATCCCACGAACCACCATAATCCATTACACATGCTCTGAGCATATCTTCAATCGTTTGAATAGTCCTTTCACTTTGCCCATCAGTCTGCGGGTGATAGGCTGTGCTTAGACGAACTTGAGTACCAAATTCCCGTTGAAAACTCTTCCAAAACTTGGATACAAAGTGAGCATCACGATCAGACACAATCGATATCGGAACACCATGTTTAGTAACCACTTCTTTAATATACAATGTAGCAAAATTCTCCATAGGAGCATTCTCACGAACTGGGAGGAAATGGGCACTCTTCGTTAATTGATCGACAATAACCCATATCATATCGTGACCACGAGGCGTCCTCGGAAGTTTGGTTACAAAATCCATCGTAATGCGATCCCATTTCCATTCAGGGATCTCGAGTTGCTGAAACTTCCCGTAAGGCTTTTGGTGTTCAGCTTTTACTTTAACACATGTCAAACACTTCTGTACGTACATCATCACATCGTTTTTAATACTGGGCCACCAATAAATCGGCTTCAAATCCGCATGCATCTTTGTGGCACCAGGGTGTACAGAATATTTAGTTTTGTGAGCATCGTGAGCACTTGAAAGCAGTTTTGGAGGTGTTGAGGGAGAAGAAGTTGTATGCCAAGTTTTCTAAATGCGAGTTTTGGCTTTGAGAGGTACAGTTTCTTGGTCATGTTATTTCATCGGAAGGTATTAAAGTAGATCCTTCAAAGATTGAAGTTGTTTCAAAGTGGGAGCAGCCAAAGACACCTACTGAGATTAAAAGTTTTCTTGGCTTGGCTGGATATTATAGAAGGTTCATTCAGGATTTCTCCCGAATAGCCAAGCCTATGACTGAACTAACGAAGAAAGGAGTAAAGTTTGAGTGGACCGATAAGCAGGAGAATGCATTTCAAACGTTGAAGAAGAAGTTGTGTGAAGCTCCTATACTTGCCTTACCTGAAGGTACCGATGATTTGGTTGTGTATAGTGATGCATCTATTACGGGTTTGGGTTGTGTACTGATGCAGAGGGACAAGGTGATCGCCTATGCTTCCCGCCAGTTGAAACCACATGAGAAGAATTACCCTACCCATGATCTTGAACTGGCCGCAGTTGTTTTTGCATTGAATTGTGGAGACATTACCTCTATGGTACAAAATGCACTTTGTTTACCGATCATAAAAGTTTACAGTATGTCTTTAATCAAAAGGAAATGAACGTGAGACAAAGGAGGTGGATGGAATTACTTAAGGATTATGATTGTGAAATCAAATACCATCCGGGTAAAGCCAATGTAGTGGCGGATGCACTAAGTAGGAAGGTGCAAAGTTCTTCTTGTAAGTTGATGAGTATGCAAGTTCAAGCCAAGTCGGGGCTACTTGATCGAATTAAAGAAGCACAAGTGAGGGCATTGATGAAGGATAACATTGACAATGAAAGCATTGGGAAGAAGAAACGTCTTGTGATGGAGACTAATAGCCGTGGGTTCAAAACATACAAGGGTCGAATTTAGGTGCCATTGCTTGGTGATAACCGAGAATTGATCCTTGAGGAAGCCCATAGAAGTAGATATTCGGTTCATCCCGGTGTCACCAAAATGTATGCAGATTTGAAGTCAATTTATTGGTGGCCGGATATTAAAGGGGAAGTAGCTCATTTTGTAGCAAAGTGTTTGACGTGTGCACGTGTGAAAACGGACCATCAAAAGCCGTATGGTTTGTTGCATCAATTAGACATTCCCGAGTGGAAATGGGATCATATTACCATGGACTTTGTAACGAAGCTACCTAAAACGCCGAAAGGGAATGATATGATATGGGTGATTGTGGATAGATTGACGAAGAGTGCTCATTTTCTAGCTACCCGACAAGATGTGCCTTTAACGAAGATGGAAAAGATGTACATTGATGAAGTAGTTGCGAAACATGGAGTTCCTTTATCTATTGTTTCGGATCGAGACTCGAGGTTTGTGTCAAACTTTTGGAAGGGTCTTCACGGGAGTTGGGTAGTAGAATAAATTTGAGTACCGCCTATCATCCTCAAACCGATGGGCAAAGTGAGAGAACCATTCAAACCTTGGAGGATATGTTGAGAACGTGTGTACTTGAATACGGTGGAGCATGGGATGATCATTTGAGGATGATTGAGTTTGCTTACAACAATAGTCACCATGCAAGCATTGGAATGCCACCATTTGAGATGTTATATGGTAGAAGGTGTAGGACTCCAAGTTGTTGGATGGAGCCTGGTGAAAAGCAGTTGACCGGTCCCGAAATTATTGAAATTACCTCTGAAAAGGTTAATGTAGCTAAAGAAGCCTTACGTGTGGCAAGAGAAAGGCAGAAAACATATGCAGATAAGAAAAGGAGACCAATTGAGTTTAATGTTGGTGATTTAGTGATGCTGAAAGTATCACCTTGGAAAGGAGTTATTCGATTTGGAAAGAAGGGAAAGTTGAGTCCACGTTTCATTGGACCTTTTAAAGTTGTGAAGCGCATTAAAGACGTGGCATATCAGTTGGAATTACCTCCAGAATTGGATGGAATTCACAACACCTTCCATGTATCCTACTTGAGGAAATGTTTAGCTGAGGAGTCAAGTGTGATTCCTATTAAAGACGTGAGTATTGACCCAATGAAGAGAATAGTAGACGAACCGGTAGCGATACTTGGAAGAAAGCAAAAGAAGTTACGCCAAAAAGTGATTGACCTTGTGTTGATAAAGTGGAAGCATAATCATGGAGAAAGCTTAACGTGGGAAAACTGAAGCAGTAATGAAGGAAAAGTATCCCGAGTTGTTCCTTACTGATGAGATTCCGGGGACGGAATCCTCTTAAGGGGGAGGTAATTGTAACATCCCAAACTTTTCTTTACTAGTTGACTAGTGCCGTTAAGTCACTATTGTGTGTGTCGTTAAGTCTATTTTAGATTTAATGCTTATATGTGGTTAATGTGTGTTATGTGTGAGGCTTGTAAGCCTAAATGTTAATGTAGTATAAATATGTGTAATATGAAGATTAATGTCTATGTAGTGACATTTAATGAAGGATTAATGATGTATATGGTCAATAAAGTAGTTTGTGACCAACAATGAAGGATTAGGAAGCTTAGGGGCTAGTTTTGACATGTGTGCAAAGTCAAAAACGGGTTTAGAGGCTTAGGGTTGTCATTAGAGAGCCATTATGCAGATTTTCTTCCTCCTAAACAAGCCCTAGCCGATCCCCTTCCTTCCCTCTCAAGTTTCTCTCTAGATCTATTCGTTTTGGAGCCAAATCGATCGTGTATTGCTTAGATCTTGGATCCTTGTCACCTAATACAGGTAATATTGGTATTCCTCTTTTGAAATATGATTGTGTGAGTCTTATATTAGTCTTAATCCAGGCCATAAGGGTTTGGGTTGGGTTATTTGATTAAACGTTCACCGATTTCATGTTATTCGGGTGATTAAATGATTGATTCATGATGTAAAGGATTAAAGGATTAATAGGATGGTTAAAGTTGATGAAAGTGCAATTAAAATGATTAATTTTAAGTCCCCAGGTTGGATTTGGGGTATGGGTTCGTATGGAATTCGTTTGATCAAAGAACAAAAATTAGTTTGCTGGTCGGCACCCTAGGTGCGGCGCACCAAAGGAGTGGTGCGGCGCACCACAGCCAGTTTGGGTTTTTGGTGGACCCCGATATGCGACGCACCAAGGGCTGGTGCGGCGCACCTAGTGTTGATCTGAATTCTCTGGAGATTTGGTGCGACGCACCACTTGGAAGGTGCGGCGCACCACTTGGTCAGATTTTACAAAATGTGTCGTTTAGCTTATATTTTGATCTTATACTTGTTCTAGGATATTGGAGACACCTAGTCATCGTTGTATTGTGCTTGTAGCTTGTTGTTAAGTTGTATCAAGGTAAGATACACTACTTTTGTCACGCTGAGGGTTCAACAAGCAAAGGTTTCATACTTATAACTTCCTTAACGGTAACATATGATATATGGGTATCTCGGGTTACACGGGAGGTACTATGGGATATGTAGTTGACCATGAGACCTGAAATGCAGACCCTAATGTAGTGAAATGAAGTATTGTTTAATGTAGTGTATTGATATGTAGTTTATGTAGAATTACGAAGTATCTTATTATGTGTGAAATGTAGAAATGGAGTTAATGTGTGACATATGCATACTACATGGCTTGTACACCTAGCTCACTAGACTTGGTAGGTTGCCATGTCACTTGCACGTTTAAGGGCCCAAACGAAATGAAGTTAATGTGTGATTATGTTTAGGTTATGTGTGTTGCCTAAACTATTATGTGTGAAATCGAGCTCGTAAATATAATGCAGGGAAAGTGTTAAGCTTAACCCGTACAAGTCTTAGCCGGACGAGTACGTTGACGTAGTTGTTGCTTGGGTGGCTCCTTGCAACATGGTTTTTATAATGCAGGGCGAGTAATACGAGGGGTTTGACCAACCTCCACATACGGATTACTCTTGGATTGGCTTGCCATTCCTTAACGACATACGATGAATAGCCTTTGGTTGATCATCCAGTCGGGTGTGATGCAGGGCACACTTATATGCAGTAAATGAAGATATGTGTGACAATGTGTGAACTAATGCAGGATAGGCACATTTAGGATGATTATCCTAATTGATATGAAGTTGTTATGCAGTTATGTGTGTTGTGTGTTGTGCCTAATGAGTTTGTCTATTAACGAAGAAATGTTTTAATTGGACAAATGCTTTTAAATTAAGTGTGGTCTTACTTAGCTATTCTTATAGCTAACACTTGTTTCTTTAATGTGGTTGTTCCCTCAGGTTTAGCTTGAAGGACTTGTAGGTGCAGGACGTGAGAGCGTGGGTAGAAAGCATGCAGATTCCTTAGCTACCCCTAGTTGCTTATTATGGAGACTTTTGATTACATCTCATTTTGATGTCGAATATATGTAATAATGTGTGAACGGTTGTTTAATGTTGGGCAACCGTTGGGTTTTCATTTGAACTATTGTTTGATATGGCATGTAACACCAACTAAATGCAGAAACCGAAATGTTTTTATCGGTTTTGACTTTTACGGTCTTTACTTCCGCAATTTAACACCGTTAGGTGAAAGATTTTTGAAAACCCATATTTTTAAACGTCGGGTGTTACAAAGAGGACACTTGCCTCATCAGCAAGTGAGATCTACTTCCCCTAATAGGCAATACTTACCTCATAGGAAAATGAGGTCTGTAACACCTAATCAGCAACCTAGATCGATCACTCCCAAAAGAGTGCATCCATCTCAGCAGGGTCCTTCTTCTTCTTCTCACCTGCTGTTAATCTAGCATGGAGTGTAGTCAAGGGATCAAAAATCCCCTCTACCTCTCAATCTGAGGAGCCAAAAGGAAAATCCATTTTGGGTCCTGCTCCTAAGATGCCTCAGCTTACACTTAAGCATAAGCAAAAGTCTAAGCAAAAGAAAAAGGCATCTTCCTCCGTTGACCCTAAAATTAACAAGCTAACTCAGCAAGTTAATGATCTTACCTCTCAGCTGAAGGAATTTTTCCTTCAAAATCAAAAAGGCAGCACCTCTGTTAAAAAATGCTACATATGTGGCAGCAGAGGTCATGTTGCTTCTGATTGTGACAACTCCAGGGATGCTCCTGAAGTTGACATTCAACCTAATCCTTCTTCTTCAGCGACTGCCTTCTCTTCCACTATGGTCAGCGAAAGTTCTGCTTCTGCTGATCATATAAATAGTGTAGGAGAGTCAACCGATCTCACTGAGGAGAATATTGCTGACTTCATTGCTGCTCAGCGAATCTCCTTTCCCCTCTCTCAAGAGATCATTACAAATGGTCGTGGCAGCATTCTGGTTGAGTATGGGAACAACAATCAAGTCAACAACTTGACTGTTCTAGATACTGGAGCCACTGTCACCTCTGCTGATCAATATAACACCTATGTGATTGATCGTGACATGCCTCCTGCTCATCAACTTGTTGATAACACTCCAAGTAATGAGAATACTGACCCTAGTGCTCCTCTTCCTCTCTCTACTGATGACACCGTCAGCAGAGGAGAATCCTCTGAGTCTCCCATCTTTAATCCTGCTGACATGTCCGTCAGTGAGTTCAACAGTGAACCCATCTAAATCCTTCTGTTAAATCCATGCAGGGCTCGCTGGGAAAAGGTGTGTGGTACTTGGACAGTGGCTGTTCAAAACACATGACTGGCTCAAAGACCCTGCTGGATAACTACGTAGAGGCTGCTGGCCCTACTGTAGTGTTTGGTGATAACTCCACTGGGCAAACTGAAGGTTATGGTCTTCTCTCCAATGGACTCATTAAGTTCAACAAGGTCGCTTATGTCAATGGATTAAAACATAATCTCATCAGCATAAGTCAACTTTGTGATGCTGACTACAAAGTGATTCTTGATAAACATCAAGGCACTGTGGTAAATGTAAACAAGGAAGTAGTCTTGGTTGCTCCAAGAAAACGAGATGTATATATGGTTGACTTCACTCCTATCAAGACTGATAGTGAGACTTGTTTCTTTGCTAAGTCGGCTGCTGAACTAAATTGGTTATGGCACAAGCGTATGTCGCATGTAAATTTCAAAACCATTAACTCTCTGGCCAAAAAGAACCTTGTTCGTGGCCTCCCTCATCTTTCATTTGAAAAGGATAGACTCTGTGGTGCTTGTGAAAAAGGTAAAAGCCACAGAGCAACCTTCAAAACCAAGCAGGCCAATTCTATCTCTGGCTGCTTTCATCTTCTTCACATGGACCTTTTTGGTCCAGTGAATGTCCAAAGTCTAAAGGGTAGCAAATACACTTTAGTAATCATGGATGAATACTCACGATACACTTGGACTATCTTTCTTCATTCTAAGAGTGATGCTGCTGAAGAGATCATCAATTTCATCAAGAAAATGGAAAATCTCAATAGCATAAGGGTGAAAGAACTCAGGAGCGATCATGGTACTGAGTTCAGAAACCACACTCTTGAAACCTTTTGTGCTGATCAAGGGATCTCACAAAATTTCTCTTCCACCAGAACTCCTGAGCAAAATGGTGTCGCTGAAAGGAGAAATAGAACTCTCATCGAAGCAGCACGCACCATGCTCAGTGAGTCTTCTTTGCCTAGTAAATTCTGGGCTGAAGCTGTCAACACTGCCTGTCATACTCAAAATAGATGTCTAATAGTCAAAAGACATGACAAGACAGCATATGAGGTGTTGAAAGGTAAGAAACCTCAAATCAAATACTTCCATGTATTTGGATGTCCTGTCTTCATTTTAAACAACAAGGATCACCTAGGTAAATTTGATCCTAAAGCTGATGATGGATACTTTCTTGGGTATTCATCCATCAGCAAGGCATTCAGAGTATTCAATACTCGCCTTCAGAAGGTTGATGAATCCATTCATGTTACTTTTGATGAAAGTTCATCAGCACTAAAGGATATTCAATCTTCTTCTTCTGAGGTCATTTTTAATGAGTTAGCTGACCCTCTCACTGAGGAAGCTGACTTATTTGTTGATGCTTCTTGCTTGCTGCCTGATACTATTCAGCATATCACAAAGGATAGTTCAGCTGATGTTGAACTAGAGCAAGTTGCTGCTCATATCTACTCGATTGAGCCAGTTGAGCCTATCTTAAGATCAATCCATGCAGCATCAGCCAAACCTAGATCACTGGCTGATGACGTGCATGCTGATGACTCTACTGAGGAGGAGTTTCATGATGCTTCAGCAAATACTGAAGAAATGGAGTCTGCTGAAGACTCCACCATCAATGATAACTCAAATCAGTCGAATGGCTCTGCTGATCATTCTCATGAACCCATTCTTACCATTGACCTCTCTACTTATAATACTCCTGCTGATCCCATCGCTTCAATTTCCGCTGCTACTCAACTTGGTGTCTCAAGTGCTCCTGCACTTAAGTGGACGTCTAGTCATCCAGCTCACCAAATCATCGGTGATCCTCAGCAGGGGATTATTACTCGATCAGCGACAAGAAATACATGTCTGTATGTAAACTTCTTGTCTATGATCACTCCCAAAAATATAGGAGAAGCAATGGTTGATCCCTCATGGGTTGCTGCCATGCAAGAGGAACTCACCCAATTCAAAAGACAGAATGTCTGGTTTTTGGTTCCTCTACCTCCTGGAAAAGAACCCATTGGAACTAAATGGGTTTATAGGAATAAAATGGACGAAGATGGTGTTGTTACTCGTAACAAGGCTAGGCTGGTTGCACAAGGATACCTTCAAGAAGAAGGTGTTGATTACGATGAAACCTTTGCACCAGTGGCCCGATTAGAAGCAATTTCTTATTCTTGGCACATGCTGCTTACAGAAACTTCACAATATATCAAATGGATGTAAAGAGTGCTTTCCTAAATGGAAAACTCGATGAGGAAGTTTATGTTGAGCAGCCACCTGGTTTTGAAGATCCAGCCAAGCCACACCATGTCTATCGCCTCTATAAGGCACTCTATGGTCTTAAACAAGCTCCCAGAGCTTGGTATGACACTCTCTCTGAATTTCTTCTTTCTAATAAGTTTCAGCGAGGATCCATTGACAGCACCCTCTTCATTTATAGAAAGGGTGTTGATGTCCTATATGTTCAGATATATGTAGATGACATCATTTTTGGGTCCTCCAGCAAGAAACTTTGTACCAAGTTCAGCTCACTGATGTCCTCTCATTTTGAGATGAGCATGATGGGTGAGCTGACCTTCTTTCTTGGTCTTCAAATTCGTCAACTTCCAAATGGGATTTTCCTTAATCAGGAAAAGTACATTCGAGACATGCTGGCCAAATTTGACATGTCTAATGTTACTACTAAGGCCACTCCCATGTCTCCTCCCAATAATCTTCATGCTGATCCTGATGGCAAGCATGTCAACCCCACTCTCTATCGGGGAATGATTGGCTCGCTGATGTATCTCACAGCGAGTCGTCCTGATATCATGTTTGCTACTTGCTTATGTGCAAGATATCAAGCCTCTCCTAGGGAATCCCACCTTCTCGCTGTTAAGCGAATTTTCAAGTATCTAAAAGGTACTTCAACATTGGGTCTCTGGTATCCCAAAGACTCCAATTTTGACCTAGTTGCATATTCTGACTCTGACTATGCTGGCTGCATGTTAGATAGGAAAAGTACCAGTGGTGGATGTCAACTGTTGGGGGGGGGGGAAGCTGACTAGTTGGTCTAGTAAGAAACAGCATACAGTATCCATCTCCACTGCTGAAGCAGAATATGTATCAGCAGCGAGTTGTTGTGCACAAGTCCTATGGATGAAAAACCAACTCGCTGACTATGACTTAGAATTCTCTAAGATTCCATTATGTGTGACAATACAAGTGCTATTGCAATCACACATAATCCTGTTCAGCATTCTAAGACCAAACACATAGACATTAGGTACCATTTCATTCGTGACCATGTCATGAAAGGGGATGTTGAAATCTACTTCATCCCCACTGATGACCAACTTGCTGACATTTTCACAAAACCCTTAGATGAATCCAGATTCAAATATCTGGTCAGCAAGTTGGGAATGCTGAATGGTGAATCAGCAACATGACTTGTCATGTCTGCTGATGCTTCAACATACATCTCTCTTATATGTTGAAAAGTGACCTTATGGTCAAAAATATCTATCAGCAAGCTCAAGAGTATCTTACTTGCTGAACAAATAAAATAAAAGCAATAGAGAGCTAAAAGTCTCTATCTAGTCCAGCAGCAAACGGCTGCTGGTAAAGACTTATCAAAACCGTTTATCCCTGTTGCTTTGGGAAAAAGCAAATAAAAGCAATAGAGAGCTAAAAGTCCCTATCTAGTCCAGCAGCAAACGGCTGCTGGTAAAGACTTATCAAAACCGTTGATCCTGTTGCTTTGGGAAAAAGCAAATAAAAGCAATAGAGAGCTAAAAGTCTCTATCTAGTCCAGCAGCAAACGGCTGCTGGTAAAGACAAACAAAATCCGTTGAAGGCTGACAATTTGCCAAAAATTGTATAAAGTTGGTCAGCAGCAAATGACTATTATAAAGTCGCTGACTAATACATGTTTTCTAAATGAGGTAATCAAATTTTCTAACTTGGTCAGAGAAATATATTTCAATCACAACTACTTTATCGTGTGAATATATCCACCAAGTATTTTTTATCAATATTTTATCTGAAAACGGTTACCTCGATTTTCTCCCTAATGGACAACTTGTACACTGTACCAGCCGTAAAACTCGAGTACTTTTGAAATAAGGGTACAAGTTGTCACATCAACCCACTTTTATACGTTACACAAATACGTATATGTAGATGTACATATTACGTATGAAAGAGAGTATTGGTGACGGTTCACTATCATAGTTATGGGGCCCATATCCATGCTATATATATATATCAAAAAAATTTAATCACCATTCTTCATACTCTAAAAATTCATCCTCTCAATTCTTCTCTCCTATTCACAAAATCTTCAAATCCCTATATATCTTTTCTATTTTCTCTCAATCCTTCATCTTCTTCCTCATTATCTGAATATCAGAATGACTTCATCTCAACATCAAGAAACCTTGGAAATTGTTCCTCTTTATCTCACATCCAAGGAGTTCGATCCTGAAGGCATTGTTCCATCAAAACATGTAGCCTTTCAAGCCCATAAGTTGGTCATTAAACCAAACAACTATCTTGGATCTCTTGAAATTCCTTCCCAAGTAAAAGGTTACTACCAGATGCTTGATTTTATAAGAGCCTGTCCGGCTAGAAGGGCCATCTATAAAGATCCAAAAGAGATGTGTGTCCATCTCTTGAGGGAATTCTGGTGGACATGTGACTACAACCTCGCGAGCAGTACTATTTCTGGTACTGTCATGAAAGGAAAACACACCATCTCCATCTCTGTTGATTTGTTAAGAGACGTTCTTCGTCTTCCTTCTCAAACTGAAGAAAGAAAATTTGATGACCTGGTATCTACTAATGTATGGAAAGATTGGTTGCTTTCCATAGGATATGGAACGAACATGGAACCAGCTCAACCTGTTCATAGCAACCCTCAGAAAAAGTTCCTACCTGGAGTATGGAGGTTACTTTTTTCTCATGTCATTCAATGCCTTGGTGGGAACAGTGGATCATTTGATCAAGCCACTGCTGCACAGATGCAAATGATATATGCACTGGCAAATGGTCGTTTTATTGACTTTGCCAGTGTCATCTTTGAAGATCTAAAGGCAAAAGTTCTTGTCAAGAATAGATCGAGCTCAGTACCCTTCACTCGGTTTCTCTCACTAATTTTTAAGCGTGAATTGAAGGAAGAATATCTTCCAAATGGTGCTAATGTACTTTTCGCACCACGGATTGCCAGCACAGTGTACAAGGTACCTGCTTGTGACACTGAGGTGTTTGATGCTAAATATGTTGTGCTTCCTCCGGCAATGAAACAGGTACTTTACTCCACCTATCCTGATGTATATAAAAAGCGATCCTCTGGAGCTGGCTCGCTGGAAAACCCCCCAGCAACCTCCAAAGCTCCCAAAAAGACCAACAAAACACAAACTACATCTACTTTCACTTCACCTCCTGCTGATGTCCCAAAACAGAAGCAGCGAGTACCAAAGGGCTTAACCACAAAGGCTAAGACGTCCTCACAGCCCAAGGACATTAGAAACCCAGCCGGCCCATCAGCAGCCTCAAAAAAGGTTGCTGACGAAAAAAAGGGTAACCGCAAGCAGCCACCCCAATCTTCTGTAGGAGGGGTTGGTGAAGTACAAGGGTCACCCCAGCCCACTAGAGTTGAGTCTACCACTCAAATAATTCCTTCCTCTTCTCAACCCTCTGAGTCGTTGTCAGCAGCCATATCACAGGTGATGCTAGAGACAACACATTCTACGGCCGATGACGTTCCAGTGGTACAACACACTGAAACAGAGGCACCAAATTCCCCAATCCCTTTAAATTTTTCTCTGGATGAAAGGCAGGTGCAAGTTGGTGAAATTGAAAAAGTTGATTTGGGTGATGCTGAGGGTGCTAGTGATGGGGATGACGAAGTTGACGATGTTGTAACTGTTGATAATGAAAGTGATTTTGACCTAGATGATTTTGTTGCCGACGACTTTCAGCTTGATTCTTACGGTCATGCTGATGAGAAAGAAGCAAGTGATATGGAGGCTGATGAAAACAATGATGCTGCTGCTGGTAAAAATGCAGCAGCGACTGGTGAAAGTACTGTAAGACCTAAAACTCCTCCAATGCGACCAGTGAACACCATGCTGTCTCTTGGCATGCCTTCTTCCTTCTCAAGTGTTCCTGGCTGCTCATCCTCAATTCCCTCTGAAATCGAACCACAAACTGCTAAAGATTTGGGCATTTCTTACTCCACCTACTCTGCTGATAGGTTGGAAAGGGTGGAGCATCAATTGAATGATCTCACCAAATATGCAGAAATTGCTGTAGATGTGAAGGAAAATGAATCTGAAAGACTAATCTCTACCCTGACCAGCTGGTACAATAAGCAAATTGAAAATTGCTCAGAAGTAGAGATGATTAAAGACAAATTCATCTCCATGGCTGCTGATCAACACAAAATCAATGAAGCCACCAAAGCTATCAAGCATGATCAGCAGATCCTTCGATCTAGTGCCTTATCGCTGCTGAAATGTGCCAACTCCACCAGCTACACAGCAAAGAAGGCAGCCTCTACCAGCAAGTCTGCTGCTGCTAGTGTCAAGAAGCTGACCACTCAAGTCAACAACAACACTAAGGCAATTCATGCTTTAGAAAAACAAATGGCTGATCTTCCAATCCCTTCCCCATCCTTCACTGAGGAAGATCGCCAGAGGCAAATTAGACTAGAGACTGAAGTTGATGAGATTAAGAGATTGTTGGCACAGCTTGTGAACCAACCTAAACAGCCAGCGACTGTGGAAGTTGTTATTAACACTACAACTTCCAAGGGGGAGAAAGTTGATGCTGCTGTTATAGATCTGGTAACTGAAGCAGTTAACAAGGCCGTTGCACAAATCTATGAAGACTCTGCTGAAGGGGTACTAGAAATGGATGACATAACAAAAGCTGATGATGTTCCCCCTGCTGGTGTTGAGGGGGAGACTGAAAAAGAGGCGAATGTTGTAATTCCCCCTGCTGGTGTTGAGGGGGAGATTGAGAAAGATGGAAATGATGAAGCTCCCCCAGCTGGTATTGAGGGGGAGCAACAAATGGTTATATTTAATGCACCTCCTGCTGCTGATAGGGAGGAGTTTGACCCTAAAGAACTTGAAACAGCATGGAAGGTCGGATTTGATGCTGAAATGGCCACTGATAGATCCAAGGAAATACTTCCTATTTTTCACAACCGCTTCATGGGAAATGCTGAAATCACTCCTCTCTCTGATGATCGTCGAAGACAGCTCACTGAGTCTGGATTCTTCAAGAGATCTACTGCTCTTCCAACAATTGCTACTCCATCCTCTCTTCCTGCTGCTCAACTCTCTGTTCAATCATCAGCAGGCCATCAACATCAAGCAATAGATATACTTGCCTTGACTGCTGATGGAAAAACTCAAGAAGAAGCTATCAAGGAGTTGGATAGGATCAAGGCGAATCAAGAAAATGAAAGAAAAAATCTTGAGTATATCAAGCAGCTACCTATCATTGAAAAAGATCAGCTAGATGGTGAGCAAAGGATGCTGCTGATAACTGGTGGCGCTGAAGCACTATACAGGCAAAAGCATAAAGAAGTTGAGAAGCAAGTCAGCGAGAAGAGAGCCAAGTTTGAGGAAGAAAAGGCTAAGTGGTTGAAACTTATGAATGATAGAAAGAGGCCCCAAAAGATTATTGCTGCTGAAGCCTTTCGTGCTGAAATGGGTCTCAAGACAAACTTGAAAATCTTAAGACAAGGTGCTGACAGTCCCATCAAACTGGAAGGTGTCAAGCCAACCTCCTTGGGTGCCTCTGAATGGGCGGAAGTTTACATGCTGGTGAAGGACAAAAAGGCTACCAGTTATGAACAACTCCAAAATATGCTCAAAGATTATTTTGAAAAGGCCAGGGAGTTTGAAACCAAGTTCAAAGTAGATTTGCCCATGCTGAGGCAAGTGCTTGGTACTCCAGCAGCTATCTCCACCTCAGCAGGAAGAAAAGTTCAAAGGAAAAGAAAGATAGAGCATCGAACAGTGGGTGTTGAACTTCCTCCTATCACTGGTGATGCCTCGCTGAACACCAGACTTCCTCCTAGAAGCTTATTTGAGGAAGGAAGAGTGATAGAAAGCCCTGCTGGCATCTTCTTCACAAACTTCCAGAACAATCAACTGTTCTTTTGCTTGGATGAACTTGAAAAAGCTTCCACTGGGTTCATCTTAAGCATAAGAAGAAGGTGTGCTGAAACATCCAACAACAGATGGTTCATCAGCAAGTTGGATGAAGAATTGATAAAGCCTCATAGAAGGGATGACCCAGTGATCAGAATGGCCAAGCAAGAGGAAGCTTGGGAATTTGAAGCTGCCAACTTATAGATGTCTTAAAATGCAAATGCTGAATATGTCAGCTTGTAATATTTAAAGATGATATATATAAGACATCTTTTCATCATTCCTTACTCTTTTCAAGTCTAGTCTACTTAGCAAGTCTTCTCAGCGAATAGGGGGAGATTGTTGAGTCAAGGATTCGCTGACCAGACTTGGTCGCTGGCGTGAGTCGCCAGCAAGTGATCAGCGAGTCAATGACTCTTGTCAGCGGGTGGTTTACTTTCCAAGTTGTGTGTCAAGGCGGGAAGTTTTTCAAATCATAAGAAGACAAGAAGTCACATGGTGGTTCTTCCAACTGAAGATTACCTTATATGGCAAAGGTACAGTTGGGACCAAAACAAGGGTTTCTCTCTTTCATACCCGTTTTGGTAAAGAAGACAAAGGCTCCTGGATCCAAGTACAATGAGCCTATGAGCAGTCGACAACCACCATTCTATCACTATCATTGTAAGGCTGTGTTGCCCTAATTCCTCCCCTATATAAAGCAACACAGCCGCATCTTTTATACTTTGTGTTTGTCACCACAAAGTGTGTGTCACTTTATTTTCTCTCTTATAATTGCTTAAGTTTATTGTGTGTCTAGACTTAGCAATTATTTAGTTCATTTGTATTCTTGTAAGACAAGTTGTAATATCGATCATGTATTCATCGTTTAATCAATGAAACATATGATTAGACTTGCTTAGATATTTGCATTTGAACTTATTCTTGTTCATGTTCTTTACTTTCTGTTCTTAACTTTCTTGTCTAGATAAAACAAACATAAGTGTGCAAATTGTGGACTGTCACAAGACTATTTGTTGTCATCCACTATATTTACAAGTTCCCATTTTGATGTGA
>CM067167.1:235071506-235079006 GCA_034093135.1 Erigeron breviscapus | reverse complement strand
TATTTACAACCTTGTTGCCTGCAAAGATTTGGTGTGCGATGTGGTCAATGGTGCAATGAAAAAGACTCTGACAATCAGTATGTGGGCTAATGGAATGTGATCAGAGTGTTGGATACCAGCTTGTTCAATGCAATTCATAGTTAATATTAGGTTTTCAGTGGTTCTTATGTGCTCATAATATCTACCCATGATATGATATTATCATGGGACATTTAATAGTTACTGTAAGAACAAACCAGCACCACCCTTATAAGGTTATAATCCCTTCCCCATTGTATTGAACAGTCAAGGCTACTATCCTTCCCCCTTTGTATCTTCATACTTCGCAGGCCCATTACATCACCATAACAGACATCTTTCTGCTCCACACAATACTATACCCACCAGACATACGCTCTCTTGTTTTTGTTCCAAATCATAATTTGACCACCTCAATTATTTGATTGCATAGACCATAACTGATCTTTTCTTACTTAGTAATAGTTTCCTACATCTAGTTCTTTCTGCCCATAAATTAAATTGTAGTTGCAAATAATAATTTTCAGTGATGCTCCATATGGAGTTTATTAAAGAGTGCAACTTTTACAGTTCTCTCTTCACAAGAAAAGGATCATTTTGACCCATCATTCCAACTGGCACCACATATCCGATATCCTTCACATAATATTACTAAAGAACCATGATGATGTGAATGATTAGTGTACTTACAAAAAGCACAATTCAACTCCTTCGGTCCGGTCAATACTTATATTCAATAGTTTTAATTTGAAATTTATTATTTATGGCCAGCGACATCACTAAGTTATTCCGAGGAATTTACTGTCAACACCATACTAGCTCTTTTTGGAATTTTAGATAAACTTATACAGTATCAACATTTTCATTTTGATAGTTCTGTATGTATGCATGTATGTATGTATATGGCACCCTTACAAAAATGTTGTATTCTTTTATATTATAGCCATCTTTTACTTCTCGTGTTTCTGAATCAGTTTTTTGCTTTTATTAATGCTGTCTCCTTTTTCCACTTGATGGTTTATAAACAGGCATACTGCTTATACAGACAAAATAAGTTAGATGATGCTTTGGAGTCCCTGAAAGGCCTAGAAAAAGACTCTGCAACAATGTTGTTAGAATCAGAAATAGAGTCACTGGAGATAAATCTTGTTGCTGGTTTGGTTTCAGCTGGGAGGGCTTCTGAAGTTCAAGGAGTTATGGATTCCATGCGAGTTAAGGCAACCAGCAGCTTTGAGCTGGCTTATAATACTGCATGTTCATTGGTTGAAAAGAACAAGCTCTCAGATGCTGAGCAGCTCCTACTGTCAGCCCGAAGGTAGTTTTTTGCTGTTAAACACATAGTTTGCATCACGTATTGGTGGCAAAAAACACATGGGAAACTAGGTTGAATGCGGACTAAATTGCATACATAATCGGTTATTCAACAAGTTTTGTTATAAAAAACTAGCGCATGACATTCATATGTAGTCGCCTGTAGCACTGATGCTCGAAATTTGGATCATTTTGTTTGATTAGAAGTAAATGTTAGGTTTAGAAGTGAGGCTAATGGATCATTTTGTCTAGCTTGGGATTTTTGTTGAGGAGCAAAGCAGAGGCTAATGGGGGCCTGGCCTGGGTTTTTTTTATTGCTTGGTCTTTTTGGCTTATCTGATCTAGATTTTTATATCTTAAATGATATACACAGCATGTCGTAGCGTTTTTTTCAATCTATATTGTTAATCTCTTGATATTGTAATAGAATTTTTGGGTCGGGTGGCCCTTTTTTTTCTAAAAATAAAAAAAGGTTATGAAGTGACTTGTACCATTTTAGGTTTCATGCTTTGGATCCTTCTTATTTTGGTATGGCCTATAGGCCGTCGTCACCATGTTTAATGCATAGAAATGTACATGATAACCTCACTAGATTTTGATCTTTAACAGAATTGGTCAGGAGAAATTAATGGATGAAAATTTACCTGATGATATAATAGAGTTTGAGTTGGCACCTGTTGTAGTGCAATTGGCTTATGTACAGCAGGTAAGAAACAGTATATTAAGTTTTTATTATCATACTCCTGGCAATCAGAAACTAAATCAGTGCTTTTACTTCAGCTGTTGGGGAAAAAACAAGAAGCCATTGCATCTTATGCAGACTTTATCAAGCGGAACTTGACTGACGAATCTTCAAATGCAGTAGCAATTAACAATTTAATAGCATTGAAGGGTCCTAAAGATATTTCTGATGGCCTAAAGAAGCTTGATCGTTTGATAGAAAAGAACAGTGTAGATCGTAGCTTCAAACTTGTACCTGGATTAGAGCTGAAGCTTGTACCAAAACAGAAGGAATCGATTTACATCAATCGAATGTTGTTGCTACTCCATTCAAACAAGATATCTGAGGTCATAGTAACTAGTATTTTCCCTTCCATTTCTTTCTATTTTATCTCTTTACGGTGGACATTGACTTCATTGAGAAAACTCGACAGGCTCGAGAACTTGCTGATGCGTTGCCACAAATATTTCCTAGCAGTGTGACACCTATACTCCTTCAAGCTGCTGTCTTTGTCAGAGAAAACAAGGCAGTAAAAGCTGAAGAAATGCTAGTCAAATATGCAGATAAGTTTCCTGAAAAAGCAGAGATCCTTTTGCTGGCCAGGGCACAGATTGCAGCGGCTGCAGGGCATCCTCAGGTTGCAGCGGAATCTTTATCTAAGATACCCGATATTCAGCACATGCCCGCTACTGTTGCTACTCTTGTATCTCTTAAAGAACGCGCCGGAGACATAAATGGTGCTAGTTCCGTGCTGGATTCGGCGATTAATTATTGGTCAAATGCCATGACTGAAGAGAGTAAGCTAAGTGTTATCATGCAAGAGGCCGCAGCTTTTAAGCTTAGACACGGGCAAAAAGAGGAAGCATCACAACTCTATGAAAAGCTTGTGAAAAGCCATCATAGCATCGATGCGTTAGTTGGGTTGATACAAACGTCTGCTAATACCGATGTTGAAAAGGCTGAAACTTATGCAAAACAACTGAAGCCTCTTCCTGGTTTGAAATCTGTCGATGTAAATGCCCTGGAGAAAACATCTGGTGCAAAACACGTTGAAAACGGGCCCCACGTGGCGAACAACATTGAACCTCATGAAACAAAAAGCAAGGATAAAGCAAAGAGGAAAAGGAAAAGAAAGCCAAGGTACCCTAAAGGGTTTGACCCGGCTAACCCCGGTCCAGCACCAGATCCAGAACGATGGCTACCTAGAAGAGAGAGATCTAGCTTCAGGCCAAAGAGGAAAGATAAGAGGGTGGCTCAGATTAGAGGATCTCAAGGTGCAGTGAGTAAAGAAACCGCTAATAGTGGAAACACGAAAATCAAGCCAATCGTCAAACGCAAAAGCATCTTCGAGCAGTGCACCTGCAGTACAATCCAAGCCGTCTTCAAAATCCTCCAGGAAGAAATCCAGAAACTGAAGAGAGTAAGCTAAGTGTTATCATGCAAGAGGCCGCAGCTTTTAAGCTTAGACACGGGCAAAAAGAGGAAGCATCACAACTCTATGAAAAGCTTGTGAAAAGCCATCATAGCATCGATGCGTTAGTTGGGTTGATACAAACGTCTGCTAATACCGATGTTGAAAAGGCTGAAACTTATGCAAAACAACTGAAGCCTCTTCCTGGTTTGAAATCTGTCGATGTAAATGCCCTGGAGAAAACATCTGGTGCAAAACACGTTGAAAACGGGCCCCACGTGGCGAACAACATTGAACCTCATGAAACAAAAAGCAAGGATAAAGCAAAGAGGAAAAGGAAAAGAAAGCCAAGGTACCCTAAAGGGTTTGACCCGGCTAACCCCGGTCCAGCACCAGATCCAGAACGATGGCTACCTAGAAGAGAGAGATCTAGCTTCAGGCCAAAGAGGAAAGATAAGAGGGTGGCTCAGATTAGAGGATCTCAAGGTGCAGTGAGTAAAGAAACCGCTAATAGTGGAAACACGAAAATCAAGCCAATCGTCAAACGCAAAAGCATCTTCGAGCAGTGCACCTGCAGTACAATCCAAGCCGTCTTCAAAATCCTCCAGGAAGAAATCCAGAAACTGAGAGTAGAAATTATTTGTTTTAGGTCACTGCTGCTGGGTTTCTTAATTTGATAACAAATTAAGAAAAATACTTATTATAGAAAACGAGTCATATGCCCGCGCAATGCAGCAGTATAATTGCGGGCAGAACTCGAGAACAAAACAGAACAACTCATAACCCCATTTTCTATTTAAAGTTATAAATTAAAATATTAATATGAAACAACTTTTTATTCGATATTCAAGAATATTAAGAAAATACATCAATAGAAATACAAAATACATATCAAACATTTTTTTTAGTAGTGTGTAAATTTTAAAGAATTTGTTACAGACCAAAAATACTATAGTTTAATAAAAATTTATATGGCTCAATTATTTATGGGCTAAATTAAAATTAAAAGGTTAACTAGTATTATACCCGGCCGTTGGTCAGGGATAACAAACATTAACTGCATTTTTATTCGAAAAAAAATTGCTGAATTTTTTTTTGCAAATTTATGTACTAATAATTCTAAAAACCGGTTAGCCGGAGGTAACAAATATTGAATGTTTTCTTATTTGGATAAACCCCTTAAAAAACTTTTCCAAACTAATATATAAATAAATTAAAAACTAAAGTATAAAATGAAAGTAAAAAAATCAATCCAAAAGTTATTGCATTATTATGTATCATAATTGAAACGGATAGTAAAATTCCAAAAACCAATAAAACGTAAAGGTTAGCTAAAATCATGAGGGGAAAATAAATAAAAATAAAAGTATGAAAAGAAAAACTCAAGTAGTAATAAAATGTATCTAATAATTAAATTTTAAATTTGACATTCAAATAAAAAGAAAATTTTACATTCTGGCACTTCAAGCCCACACTCTTGACAACACTTTAAATTAAAAAACTAAAAATTTTTCCAAACATGGAAACGAACCCAGGCTTCGCAAACCAAAGGGACGGA
Organism: Erigeron breviscapus; assembly: GCA_034093135.1. Lineage (NCBI taxonomy): Eukaryota > Viridiplantae > Streptophyta > Magnoliopsida > Asterales > Asteraceae > Erigeron > Erigeron breviscapus. Next base: position 235,073,987 of record CM067167.1, on the reverse strand, counting down.
GTCTGCCACTCCAACCAATTTTAATTATGTTAAATCATATATATTAATCCGTAATCTCTAGGAAATTACTGTTTACGCGAAAAGTTTTTAAATAGGTAGTAATCTATTACCAATCAGGCAAGTAGGCAACCACTTTTTGGTTTGTATATCCTTCATAATAATCAGTTTGCATAGTAATTGAAAAGGAAAATATGTATGGCTCTTAAAAAGTTGAGACCATCCACTGCACACATTCCACTTCTATTTATTTATTTATATTTTACTCCAATTCTAGATAGTGGGACTGTAAGTGTAGTACACATCTAATCAACTTTATTAGACATATTTCAAAAGCTCTTGAAGTCCGATCTCTTCCTCTTTCTTTAAAACTAAATCTAATCAAATTTGAAGTCTATCCAACCATTAATCTCTCAAACAAATAATAATAGTAATAAAAATAAAATGGCAGCACAAAGTGAAAAGAAAAACTCAAGTAGTAATAAAATGTATCTAATAATTAAATTTTAAATTTGACATTCAAATAAAAATTCCGGCGACCAAATAAAGCCATCTCAGAGGTAGGAGATCGGCGTAGGAGGTGGATGTTAGCATTAAACAAACCCCAGATTCCGGTCATATTCATATTTTCAGTTTTCCGTTTCACCGCTGACGGTTACTTTTCCGGTGAATTTTCCGGCGAAGTGTTTGGACAGAACAGTAGGCTAGGGTTTGTTCGTGATTGAACTCTGATTCGATTGCAATGAGTTTCGTGTCTTAATTCGAAAAAGAGAAAGAGTAATCACGTTTTTCACTTTTCCGGCGACCCTTGTATCGGTTTTATTTTGGCAAGGGTTTGTGCGGATTTTGTTCCTAAGCATTTTGGTGACAATTTCGAGTTCCAATTCGAAGAAACGGAGGAGCAATCGTAGATCTAAGTTTCCCGGCGAGATTCAATGAATTTTCAGGCGGCGGCGGTGGTGATGTAATGGTGGCGGCGGCGGTGACGGGTGTTGGTGGTGAGCGGCGGTACGTAACGGCGGCGGTGGCGGAGGTTGCGGCGGTGGTTGGAGGTGGTTGTTGACGGCGGTGGTTGGCGGTAGCGGAGGTGGCGGCGGTGGCAGGAGGTGGTTGTAGACGGTGGTCGGTGGTGGTTGAGTGGTGGTGATTGGAGAGGTTTAGAGGTAAAATGGTAATTATCTATAAAAGGGGAGGGGTATTTTAGGCGTTTCAATTCCTTAATTGAGAATTGAAAAAAGGTGGTCCTCTGTTATAAGGGATTTTAGATGGTCAAAATTTTGGAGCAACTTGAAGAAGAGTGGCTTTAATTACAAAAACATAAAGAGATTGGCGATTAGGTCCATTTTGTTATTTGGTTTTTTTTTCCTCATCTTTTTTATTTTTATCTTTTGAATTTTTGTAAATGTGGACACAAAGAAAAATATTGTTTGGAGAGTTGTTTGCCTTGATGCATGCATATTGTCATGTGTCATGTGCCACATTTGCTAAACTTAGGCCTTTGCCCATCCACTCCATGTGTTTCCATTTATTATGATCTATGCTAATTTCTTCTTTCAACTCACATCAAACCGAATAGTCATTCAAATTATGAATGAATTAGGACAAACATATATTCAACAACCCCGTAACTTACACATGTGTAAGTCGTGGTGGCGGTGGTCGCCGTCGCCGGAGGATCATGGTGGTGGTCGGAGATGATGGTGGTGGTGGTTGTATAACTTACACATGTGTAAGTCGTGGTGGCGGTGGTCGCCATCGCCGGAGGATCATGGTGCGGTGGTCGCCGGAGGATCATGGTGGTGTTCGGAGATGATGGTGGTGGTGGTGGTGGTGATGGTGGTGGTTGTGGTCGGAGATGTTGAAAATGAATGATTGAGAAGTGGTGGTGGTGGTGGTGGTGGTGGTGGTGGTGGTGGTGGTGGTGGTGGTGGTGGTGGTGGTGGTGGTGGTGGTGGTGGTGGTGGTGGTGGTGGTGGTGGTGGTGGTGGTGGTGGTGGTGGTGGTGGTGGTGGTGGTGGTGGTGGTGGTGGTGGTGGTGGTGGTGGTGGTGGTGGTGGTGGTGGTGGTGGTGGTGGTGGTGGTGGTGGTGGTGGTGGTGGTGGTGGTGGTGGTGGTGGTGGTGGTGGTGGTGGTGGTGGTGGTGGTGGTGGTGGTGGTGGTGGTGGTGGTGGTGGTGGAGGTGGCGGTGGTGGAGGTGGTTGGGTGGTGGTGGTGGTGGTTGTGGTTGTGATTGGAGAGGTTTGGAGGTAAAGTGGTAATTATCTGTTGAGGGGTATTTTAGGCGTTTCAATTCCTTAATTGAGAATTGAAAAAAGGTGGTCCTCTATTATAAGGGATTTTAGATGGTCAAAATTTTGGAGCAACTTGAAGAAGAGTGGCTTTAATTACAAAAACATAAAGAGATTGGCGATTAGGTCCATTTTGTTATTTGGTTTTTTTTTTTCATTTTTTATTTTTATCTTTTTTTTTCTTCTTCTTCTTTCT
>CM067167.1:235046506-235066506 GCA_034093135.1 Erigeron breviscapus | reverse complement strand
TTGGTGATATTTGTGTTCTTCGATAGTGGTACTAGTTGAATGCAAGTATTGTTTTAGTTGTTCGTCTATGAATAACTCTTGCTAGGTCATGGTATGATAGTAAAGAATACAAGTCTAATAGAAATTACTTTGTTAAGTGGATTTAACGGTTGGTGGTACCACATTTCTTTCACAAAGATAAAAATTGTTATTTAAATAATCAAACAAACTAGTTAGTTCGAGGAATTGTAATAGGGTTGGTGGTACCACTTGTTGCAAGAAATTGGATTGAATAGGTGATCGAGTCGATTTTACAAACGGAGTGCACCCGGTTGTGTTTTTGTCTTATCACGATTATTATCACCAACACATGTGAATTTTGAGCTTAACCTATATGCAACCTAGACTTTTTGCGTAGCGGATTCGACATAGATGGATTTTTAATTATTTGTTTACAACTCAAACTCTTTTCGTGTGCTCTCGATTAATACCGGTTGAGTACTTTATTTTACTTATTGATTACATAGTTTTCAGAAACGCAAAGTGACAATTCGGTCACACCAAACTTTTTACTTGTTTCACATTTTTACAACCTTTAGTACAACAATCAGTCCTTGTGTTCGATCCTGGTCTTGCCAGTTAGCTATATTACATACGAACGGGTACACTGCCCGTAAGTGTGTTGTAGTCAGTTAGCGGTAGATCTTGTTATAATTATAAACTAGATTTCACACATCAAGTTTTTGGCGCCGCTGCCGGGGATTGATTTTAAGTATTTTTGGTTGAGATTCTGTGAATCGATCCTTTTTCGTGCTTTGCACGGAGAAGTTACTTGCTTTATTTTATTTTAGTTTGCTTTAATTGTACCCCAGGTGCTATTAAGGTTTTTGTTTGTTGTGTTGTGTTCGCAGAATATTTCCAGTAGTGGATGAACACTCGTACTTCTGGGAAACCATGAGTGAGAGCGACATCTAACCCCGAAAAACTCAAAAAGCGCACCAAAACACAAACATCACAACCATCAACTTCCGACCCATTTTTCATAGACACCACTCCTAGACCCAAATCCGACCACATACTTCACGAGACTTATTACGAGTCGGGAAGTAACGAGTGGGGTTACCATTCCGAGAAAGAAGAACCACTTTCCGATAAAACACCTACTCCACCCGAATCACCGAAAACAACCGTTAACATGGCCGGTCAACAAAACCCTCCCGATCTCTTCAACATGAAGATCGAGGACCTTCCTCGAACTATACCAACATCTCGCCAATCGGCCATTCGTGCACCCGAAATTGACACTTTCACGGTGAAAGGCAATCACTTGCAAATGGTTAAAGATTTGTGCTTTGACGGAAGGCACAAAAGAGATCCTCATGAGCATCTTGACAAGTTCGAGATGATTTGCAATCTATTCAATTATGGGGAAAATCAGGCCAACAACGTCAAGATGAAGCTTTTTCCCATGTCTCTCACAGGAGAGGCTCATAAATGGTTGAAGGGTTTGGCACCGGATAGCTTGACCACGTGGGGTGCGGTTAGGGAAGCTTTGATTGAGAGATTCTTTCCGGCTAATCGGGAAAGAGAGCTTATACTTGTAATCCGATCTTTTAGGCAAGATGAGGATGAGTCTATAGTTGAAGCTTGGTTAAGAATGAAGGATCTCTTGTGGGAATGTCCCGGGCATGGGGTGAGCGACACCGACATTGTGGGGATATTCATGGATGGGATGAATAGGGAGAGTTATGAGAAGATGGTGATGACGTGTGGGGGTAGCATTAGTTACAAGACCTCAAGTGAGCTCTGGAAAATGTTTGAGGATATGGTAAAAGCTCAAGTCTCTAGGACTTCGAATAAAGATAGAAGGTCGCGTAAGGTAGTAGCTAGAGTTGATGAGGGTGAAACATCCGAGGTAATTTCTGAAATTCGGGCACTTTCAAACCGAATGGACGAAAGGTTCTCAATGGTGGAGAACAACTTTGGTGGACTTGAGCGTGATGTGAAGATTATGGCCGGGGGTTGTACTAATTGTGGCGGACCACACCATCCCGATGAGTGTGAGTCGGTAGTTAGTGAAGATGTAAATTTCGTTCAAACCAACGTCAAGGCCAATATTTGTCACACCCGCCCTATCTGGGGTATGACGTACATGGATTCACAACACAAGATATACTGAACGACACAAAACGTTGTCGTTTTAAAAATACATTTATACATAACATGATTTGCATAGTTTATAATACAAATTGTTTTCAAAACATTTATTCAATATTAAACAGTATTAAACAGTAGATCGAGAGTCTTTAGCAAATTGACGAGTCTTTACTAAAGTCTGAGGGTAGGCCATGGTCCAGTATGTTGTATGCAGCGGAAAAATGTCCCATGTATAGAGTATCGTCTAGTTACCTGAGAATACATGCTAAAATACGTCAACATAAAGTTGGTGAGTTCCATAAGTTTTTCATATAGAAATTATAGTTTCTCAAAATACCAGAGTTCAGTGTGATCATTGCCTTACCGCAATGTCAAGTAATTATGATACAATATAAAGCAAAGAGTATCATAGATTTTTAATAAAAATATAGAGTATGAACCACAAGATTTAAAGTAACTATTTGATCACACAATGGATCAAATAGAATATAAGAGTAGATACTGTATACATCAAGTTCTAAGCTCATGAACCGAAACTAGACAAGTGTGTGCTTATTTGCCTCCAGAGTAGGTACCTTGTTCAGGGTACCCTAAGCTTTCCAAATATAATGCATCCGTATCCAGTTGGTATGACCAACACGGATGGGGGTGCCTACCCCAATAGTACTATTCAATATACCCACGTTTATGTTTCCATAATTAATCGTTCATGATAGTGAGGACTTTGAGTGAACAGAGCAACTTAGAATCAATCATATATACATTTCTGGAGTACTTGTGTTCATCATAATAGTAAAGAGTTTGTATTTTACCCCGAAGGTAAGATAAATAAAGCGGAGTTACAAAATATATAATATAATATATATATTTGTAAATATACATATAAGTATATAACTTTGAAAATATACATATAATATAATATAATAATAGTATATATATATATATATATATATATATATATATATATATATATATATATATATATATATATATATATATATATATATATATATATATATATATATATATATATATATATATATATATATATATATATATATATATATATATATATATATATATATATATATATATATATATATATATATATATATATATATATATATATATATATATATATATATATATATATATATATATATATATATATATATATATATATATATATATATATATATATATATATATATATATATATATATATATATATATATATATATATATATATATATATATATATATATATATATATATATATATATATATATATATATATATATATATATATATATATATATATATATATATATATATATATATATATATATATATATATATATATATATATATATATATATATATATATATATATATATATATATATATATATATATATATATATATATATATATATATATATATATATATATATATATATATATATATATATATATATATATATATATATATATATATATATATATATATATATATATATATATATATATATATATATATATATATATATATATATATATATATATATATATATATATATATATATATATATATATATATATATATATATATATATATATATATATATATATATATATATATATATATATATATATATATATATATATATATATATATATATATATATATATATATATATATATATATATATATATATATATATATATATATATATATATATATATATATATATATATATATATATATATATATATATATATATTAATATTTTTTATATATAATATTTATATATATATATTTATATATTATATATATATATATATACATATACAAATTGTTAGTGCACGTTTTGGTGCACAATTTGTGTCCGATGCATCTCAATTAAAGGGCTGTTACTTTACAGAGATTATCCAGACAACTGGACAAACTCGTGTGAACAGTACCACGAGTTTGGACAAACTTGTGTGAACAGTAACACGAGTTTGGCCAATCACGTGTTACTGTAGCACGTGTTTGGTCCACGAGTTTGAAGCCCAACCCATTTCTAGCCTATATATAGTGTTCTTAGGTTTCGGTTTTAGGGATTTTAGTCTAGACAGATTCATTCACGGCAGGCTGAGGTATGCGCAAACCTCAGTCCGTAAGTCCACCATATTATTCGATTATCAAGAGTCGTCTCGTTGATTGTAATCCGTAATCATCGTAGATGTATTGTAAACGGATTTATTCATTGTAATCATTCGACTAATTATAAAGGAATTCTGTTTGTATCTCCTGTTCTTATTGATTTCGTGTTTGTTTCATTCAATTACCTCAATAACGATTATGTTTGGATTCCGCACTTACATAGTCGTAGGAATCTCGAATCGATCGATCACCCTGCACTTTCAATTGGTATCAGAGCAGGAGAGGCTTTATGTCTCTGATTCGTGGTTCGTTTTTAGGTTTTTTGAATGAAGAACTTCGATCAGATCTGTTTTGTGCAGATGAGATTACCACGCGTTTGGGAAAACACGCGTTTACAAACCCTAATTTCACGTGTTTACTTATAACGCGTTTGCAATTTCCACGCTGTCACGCGTTTGTACCACGCGTTTACATTGTTGCACGTGTTTACTTTTGATCACACGCGTTTACCATAGTCTCACGTTTGAAGATTGGTCCACGTGTTTAGGTTTTCTTGCAGATTACACGCGTTTGGATATGTTAAACTCGAGCGTGTTTAGTTAAACACGTGTTTAGTTAATAAAACACGTGTTTGAGATTAAACACGATTTGGGCGAAGAGCAGATATTCAAGTGCGTGGTGCTATATGTGCGTGTTTTATCACACGTTTAGGTTCTTAAACTCGTTTTTAAAAAAAAAAAAAACATGGGATTAACAAGTATACATTTAATAAAAATTTGTTTTTTTTTTTTTGTTTTTTTTTTTGTTTTTTTTTTTTTTTGTTTTTTTTTATTTTGTTTTAATTTTTTTTTTTGTTTTTTTTTTTTTTTTTTTTACTATTTGGTTTTCTTATACCTTTTTCTTTTGTATTTTTTTTTGTTTTTCTTTTTTTTGTTTTGTTTTTTTTTTGTTTTTTTTTTCTTTTTTTTTCTTTTTTTCTTTACCTATGTGATGTTTTTTTTTTTTTTTTGGGTTTTTTTTGGGGGGGGGGGGGGGTTTTTTTTTTTTTGGGAGGGGGGGGTTTTTTTTTTTTTTTTTTTTTTTTTTTGTTTTTCACCCCTGACCCCCCCCCCCTTTTTTTTTTTTTTTTTTTTTTTTTTTTTCCCCCCCCTTCTTTTTACCACCCCCACCCCCCCCCAACCTTTTTTTGTGTTTTTTTTTTTTTTCTTCCTTCTTTTTTGTTTTTTTTTTTTTGTTTTTTTTTTTTTTTTTTTTTTTTTTGTGTTTTTTTTTTTTTTTTTTTTTTTTGTTTTTTTTTTTTTTTTTTTTTTTTTTTTTTTTTTTTGTTTTTAATTTTTTTTATTCTGTGTGTTTTTTTTTTTTTTTTTTTTTTTTGTTTTTTTTTTTTTTTTTTTTTTTTTTTTTTTTGTTTTTTTTTTTTTTTTTTTTTCCTAGCTTAGCACGCGTTTAGGTTCTTAAACTCGTGGCACTGTTCACGAGTTTGCCGAAAAACGTGTTTGAGTTGTCGAAATGGAATCGAGGTTCAAGTATGTTTCGGTGTGGAAGGATCACTGCAGATCGTCTGATACATTGAAGCATAGAAGACAGGGTTGTAAAAAAAAAAAAAAAAAAAAAAAGTATTTTGGCGGGAAAAATAATTTTTGTCCATGGTCTTAAAATGGCATGATTCATGGAGATTTGAAGTTTGGTAGCGTTCGAAAAATTTTCGGTCCGTTTTTGTGCGATTTCGGCACGTTTTGGATGAAAATTTTCGGCAATTATCAAATTTTTCCCACAGCCTTAGAAATAAAAATTTACGTGAATACCAATGTTTCACGTAAATGTGTTTTTCCTCGGAAATTTGGAGGGAAAACGAATATACCCTGTTTGGCGAAGAGTTTTAACCGTCGTGAGCTCTAAGCTTTTTGAAGAACCTCAAGAATGGGAGATTTTAAAACCTAAGATGGGCTAGATTTCAGAATTTTGCAGAGAAAAGGGGGAGATAAAAATTTCAGATTTCTGAGTAAAATTCTGTGCTACTTGAGAGACAAACCAAGATCTGTGTTTAGATGATGGTGTGCTTAATGTGAAATATGCTCAAGTATCAAGATGGCAGTTGTGGAAACTTTGTCGAAATATTAAGAGCAACGAAGTTGGTCATCTGTTGCTAAGTAATTGAAGATTGAACCTATTTATATTCCAAGAATAGAGATGATTATCAGGCGATCATTTATTGTGATTGCGAGATTAAGATCTTTATATTTGGTGGTGTATACAACTGAAGGGGAGATCTGATAGGAAAGACTTCGGGTGGTTGGTGGAATTGTGAAGGTACAAGACAAAGTCAGATGCTGCTAGTTGAGACAGGATTTATGGTACTGTAGTTTGTGATTCAAGCTACAGAGTTTCTTATTTTTGTGAGAGCTGATTGATTTGATGCTGATTGTTGGAAATTCAACTTCTCTATTATATGCCGGTTAAGCAAGTCGAGGTGTCTCGAGCAAAGTTCCAAGCAGGAAGAAGATTGCATATGTTTAATTCGGAGATGGCTACTGTTGAGGGGGAGAACTACAATGAGATGTGTTAGGTTAGTTGGTTGTCACAGAGATACAGAGATTTTGGAGTTTGAAGATCAGAGTGTTGTGTCAGAAGATCGAGTCTCAACAAAAGAAGACCCGGTATCATTAGTTTAGGGGGAGTTTGCTTTTGCAGGTTTTCGATTGCTAATGATTATCGGTGAATGAATTGAGTGCATCGGTCAAGGGAGACTGTAAGTGCACGTTTTGGTGCACAATTTGTGTCCGATGCATCTCAATTAAAGGGCTGTTACTTTACAGAGATTATCCAGACAACTGGACAAACTCGTGTGAACAGTACCACGAGTTTGGACAAACTTGTGTGAACAGTAACACGAGTTTGGCCAATCACGTGTTACTGTAGCACGTGTTTGGTCCACGAGTTTGAAGCCCAACCCATTTCTAGCCTATATATAGTGTTCTTAGGTTTCGGTTTCAAGGGGGATTTTAGTCTAGACAGATGTCATCCACGGCAGGCTGAGGTATGCGCAAACCTCAGTCCGTAAGTCCACCATATTATTCGATTATCAAGAGTCGTCTCGTTGATTGTAATCCGTAATCATCGTAGATGTATTGTAAACGGATTTATTCATTGTAATCATTCGACTAATGATAAAGGAATTCTGTTTTTATCTCCTGTTCTTATTGATTTCGTGTTTGTTTCATTCAATTACCTTAATAACGATTATGTTTGGATTCCGCACTTACATAGTCGTAGGAATCTCGAATCGATCGATCACCCTGCACTTTCATATACATATAAGTATATAACTTTAAAAATATACATATAAGTATAACAAACAGTTTTCATGCATGTATCTCAGCCCCAATATATAAAAGAGTTGAAAAGGATTATAGAAACTCACATAGTATATTATATATCATATAGTTTTGCAATTGTTCTTCAAAGTTTCGTATATATATAACATAAAATAATTATTATGCATGTATCTCAGTCCCCGAAATAAATCATATAAAAGAATTAAAAAGGGGAATATGGAAACTCACCTTAGTGATAATAGCAGAAATCAAGTAGATGAAATAAGCCTTGTATAGTTATACCAGAGAGTATTTAGAAGAGAATATGTATGGTGTGTGTTTTAAAGTTTATATCGTCTGCTATTTATAGGCGAACGAATTCATTCGTTTGATTATTATAATAATAAAATTTGCCGTCGATTTAGAAAAAAAAGAACGCGTAAGTCTTCAACAGAAATTTCAATATAACTCTTTTATATTTAATATTATTATATTATATTATATTATTATTATATTATAAAGTTAATCATGAATAAGGGGTATGTATATATATAGTGTTATTTTTGTCCATGCATTTAGTAAATTAGACCCGTGATTCATGATTTATAAGTTTTAAATATAAAGTAGATAAAGTGTGTTTCCCACTACTTCTTGGACGTTTCTAATGATAGATTTCTTTTATACTAGTAGTATATATTTATACATTGTTTTAATCCTAAATTATGCATACGGGCTCCTATTGAGAAAATTCAAGTTTCTATAAGATCAGAAAATTTCATTTTAATAATGTTTACTCAACTAACCCCTGTGAGCGGGTTTTGGACGTTTATATTATAAGAATAAAGTATGAAAGCGATGTTTACTATTCAGCACTATTCACTTTTGAATTTATTCGGAAATCAGATTCAACGTTGAGTTTAAATTATTTGACGTGGGTCCCACCTTTATATTATTTTATTTTATTACCTTTTTACAATTTACTTTCTACCTTTACTATTCAAAATTTACTTTTTATCTTTAATATTCACCATTACTATTCACGTTCACTATTCACGATCACTATTCACGATCACTATTCATAAATACAGTTATTGATAGTATAAGTATGAAAAGTATTTACAAGCAGCTCTCAAATAACTATTTGAGTTCTTGGCAATAATTATCCATAATTTATTAAAAATATTTGTTCAGTTTATTATGCCATAAAATGTTTGTTCATATTGTTTGATGTACAGAAATTTTTAAATAGCACACATAATAGTAAATTAGTCAACCTGAAATTTTGGCGGTTGTCACAATATCAACCTCTTTTCCAACGTGGCGGGAATTTCCAAGGCCGACATCAAGGTAACCCTTCTAACTCTTCTAATTTTTATTCTAACAATCGTGGTGGAAATTTTCATAATAGGTGGCAAAAGGATGATTATCATGGAGCACCTCAACAACAACAAGCACCACCTTCACCTCCAAGGCGAGAAGAAGACGAGGGCGAAGGATCACCTCTCATGGCCATGATGTCCAAGTTCCTTGACAAACAAGACAAACGAGAGGAGACCCAAGAGAAAAGGAATATCTCAATGGAGAATTATTCCAAGCTTTTGAATGACAAGATCGGGGGCTTGCATCACAAGATTGATATAAGCAATCGCAACACCCATGCTTTGATTTCCAGCTTGGAAAAGAGAATTGATAGAATGGGCACTCAACAAAGGCAACCGGGGATCCTTCCAAGCAACACCCAACAAAACCCGAATCAAGACAAGGGCTCATGGAGGAGTGGGGATGACAAATACAAAGGTCCCCAACACCGGAAGGAAACCGTCAATGCCATAACTACGCGATCCGGCAAGGTAATTGTTCCTCCTAGTGATCACTCTTGTGCTTCTAACGTTTCTCCGCAGGTTGAGCAGTTTGATGAAAGATTGGATGACGAATTAGAGTTGGAGTCACCACCGATGGAGAGCATCTCGGTTCCTAAAGCCACACCGATCAAGGAAACCGTGTTGAAACCCTACCAACCGAAGATTCCTTTTCCACAGAGATTGATGAAGGAAAAATGAAGGAGCGAATGGATAAGTTTGTAAGTGATCTAAGGAAGTTGCATATCAATATTCCGTTTTTAGATGCAATTGTGCAGATGCCAGGATATGCAAAATGTTTGATGCAAATTTTGATGAACAAGAAAAAGTTGGCTGAGGTGGAGACTAAAATTTTGGAAAATGTTTGCTCGACGGCAGTGGCGGGTAAGTTACCCGAAAAGCGTAAGGATCCAGGTAGTTTTACTGTTTCTTGCAAGATTGGTGATTTGACTGTGAGTAAGGCATTGACAGATTCAGGTGCTAGTATTGATTTAATGCCTTCATCTATTTATGCTAAACTGAACTTAGGAAAACCTAAACCCATCAACATGAAAATTCAATTGGCCGACAAATCCGTTATAAGACCTATGGGTATTTTAGAAGACGTGTTGGTCAAAGTGGGTGGTTTGGTCTTTCCTGTGGATTTTATCATTATTGATGTGGGTGAAGCATTAAACGTACCCCTTATTCTAGGAAGACCATTTCTTGCTACGGCCGATGCTACCATTGAGGTCGGGCGTGGTAAGCTTACATTGAGAACGGGGGATGAATCGGTAGAATTCTTTAACACTACTTCTTTTTCTTCACCTAACGTTGTTAATTCTATTGAGACTGTTTGTGTTAGTTCTAGTGATTCTCAGATTGATGAATGGTCGGAAGATGAAGTGGATAAAAAGGGAAATAAGGGGAAGATAACACTAGTGATTAATTCTCGACCGACAAGTAGCCGAAGTACCAAGATCCGTAAATTGTACGATCGTGTCAAGTCCGCGGTTTCTCATTGCAATGTGGAGTTGTCAAAAGAACTATGTTCGAATTTGTCAACCGAAGAGAAAGAGGAGTTGATGTTGGAGGTGGATGCTTTTGGTAGAGCAAATGATTGGATTCGGACGAAGATGAAAGATGATTGCTTCCCACCGATTAGGGATAGGACTCCCAACAACTTAAGTGTGGGGAGAGGGGTTAAAGGCCCCAACTTGGTAAGTCTTTGAGGTTTGATCGAGTCAAGCTAATGACTCGTAAATAAATAAAGCGCTTCTCGGGAGGCAACCCGTGTGTTTTTATCATTTTTAGTTGTTTTCAGTAGTTTTGTTCTATTTTTATGTTTTTCGTTGAGATTCACAGGTGAGAAATGATTTGGGTGAACCGGTATGTGCAAAAGTGTGTTGAAAAGCCAAAAATCTGTAAAAATTGCAGCTGGTCGCGGCGCGAGTGACCCTCTCGCGGCGCGAGATTGGGTGGATTTGGAGCCATTTTGGACAGAGGATTTTTTCGTAGCGCGAGCTTGGCATCTCGCGACGCGAGGGGCAGTTTCAACGTGATCGCGCCGCGACCCAGGTAACTCGCGACGCGATATAGCGCGTCCAGGTAAGTGTTCCTTTCTTTTAATATAAAAATCGAAAAATGAAAAAAGGCACTTAAAAGTAAACAGCTGCACGATCTATCTATCTTTCTCTCACTCTCACCTTTTTCTTTTCTCTCAAAACACACACACACACACACACACACACACACTAGTTTTGTGTTTCTTCTTCTTCCTCTCTTCAAGCCTTCATCTTCTTCTCCATTTCATCATCATCATCATGTCAAGAGGGGTATGTGATTCTCAACTCTTTCTCTTTTCTTTTCAATTTTATTTCAATTTAATTAGGGTTTATTTATTTTCTTGAATTTTCTTTCAATTAATGTTTGTTAATTACTTAGATAAGTTAGTATTGTTGTTTATTGTCCTTAGAGGTGATTAATTTTGGAAGAATCTTAGAAAAACCTAATTAGGGTTCTTAATTTTTAATTTGGGGGTTTTTAAGATTTAATCATCCTTAATTTATTTTAATTCAAATTAGTTAAAGCATTGTTAATTAGACATAAAACCCATTCAGAAAATCAAAAAAAAAAAAACTGGAAATTGCAGAATCGCGGCGCGAGTGGGGGACCTCGCGGCGCGAGATTTTGCCTTGTTGACCGTTTTTTGCCGTTTTTCTGTCTTAACCTTTCGTGATTGTTTCCTTTTGCTTCCTCTGACTTATTTAGTACATTTTGAATGTTTTTACAGAAACAACCGGTGGGCCAAAAATACGAGGGATGGGTGTGGCCGAATAACTACCAATTTGATTATGTAGACGATAGCTACACTCCACCAACCGCTCCTGCTAGCAAAACATTCAGGTTACTCAAGCCACACACACATCCTTGGCTGCAATTCAAGGATGTCCCAAAGGCGGAGCGTCAAGTGTTCTTGAACAGGTTGGCGGAAATTCAAGACTATGAGTTGATTCCCCCTCGTACAATGGACTGGCAGATAATTCGCGATGCGCTCCTTGATGACTACTTTGCAGACAGGTTTAGGACAGAATATACTGATGATGAAACAGGTTGGGTAGCGAACATCGATATGTGGAAAAGGGTCTTTGAGCTGAACAAACCGGCTAAACTGGAATGGTGCCAGGAATTCTACTCATCTCTTAGAGTGGGATTACTACCTGTTGAGGACATTAGTGAGGATCGGGTGATCCACTTTCGATTAGGTGGCAAGCAACGCCACTGCACGATTCCTGAGTTTGGCTATTTATGTGGGATGTTTGAGAAGAACGAGTTTAATGATGGTTTGGTTCAATCTTTCTTGGAGAATAGCATTCTGGACACTTCCCATTTTGATGATGGGGTGAGTTTTCACGAGTATTGGAATAGGATTTCAGGGAAGCCTTCGTTTAGCTCGGGGGTGAGCAAAGTATCGGACATTCGGTCCAAAAAGTTGAGGCTTTTGCATAAACTGATAACATACTCTTTCATCCATCGGGGCAATGCAAATGACAAAGTGTGTAGCGATGATTTGTGGTTACTCAGGCAGTTCCAAGACTTCACTCCCACCAGATATGGGTGTGCTCCTTATATCCTTGCTCGTCACATGCAGAAGCACCAGGAGCGTAGGTATTTATGTAGTCATTTCGTGACCTCGATCATGGAGAGGTTGGGCATGGCAAACACTAGTGAGGGGAGGAGAGTTTAAGATATTGAGCCTACCATTATCATTGATGCTACAGAGTTAAAGAAGGCAAGGTTGATAACTTCGGCGAGTGATTTGGGGGATGAAACGGAGGATGGGCAGGAGCCGCCGGCTCAGAGACAGAGGGTGGAGCCGCCACCCCAGATGGAGCAGCAGCCTAACCCTTACCCGGCTTATGATTTTGCAGGTTGGGGAACCAAGCTTGATGACATCCTGGGTAAACAGCGGGAGCTCAGGGACACTCAGGACATGATGATGGATGGACAGAGGACGATGTGGAGCCAAGTGAACCGCCTGGGTTTCCAAAACGAGTACTGGTCTCCCTACATCAACCATTGGATCCGACCGGAGTCTCCACCTTCACCACCGCCTACTCAGGCATTTAGTCCTCCTCCCATTTTCATGCCGGCCAACACCACTTATGGATTTTTCTGCCCACATCCTGATCAGCAGCAGCAGCCCGGTTGGGCAGGCCCGAGTTCGAGCGTAGCAGGCACTAGCGGGACAACAGGGGCGCTCAGGATATGCCCCAATTTGGGACATATAGACATACCACTGGAGAGCGCTATTCGGGGCCTGGTTTTGATTTCTACCGAGGCATATTTGGTGAGCCGGCAAATCCTGATGCTGGTGACGGTGTTCCCTCCTCTCATGACATGGAGGAGTATTGATCTATTCTATCTTCTTTTCTAATTTCTGAAACTTTTGAAACTTTGAACTTTGTTTCTTTTCGATTTGGTTGTAATTCTGCCGTTTAGGCGATGAGACATTTGTAGTATTTTCCGTATTTCCTTTATTATGAACTATGTAGTTGTTTTGGGTATTTTGCTTTTGGTGATTGTCAGGTGATTATTTCGAGTTTGCAAGTTGAATTGTGAGAGAATGCCTTGGGAATTTTTGGAACAAACAAGCGGGTTTATGCTGGCAGTCAGTTCAGCACCCACTTAAATTTTGGCTTCAACTTTGCATTGGTGAATTCTTGCTTTCACCCGGAGGTTTTTCATTGTTCCTTTCTACATTTTGCATTTTTCCCTTTTTCCCATTGTTTGCCTTAGTTATTCGTCCATTGAGGACAATGTACAACTTAAGTGTGGGGAGGGGGATGGTAAACTGGAAAAATGAAAATTTTGAAGTTTCTTTCCTTTACTAGCATTTTGGTTATGTTTTTAAATTTTTGAGGCTATAGGTTTTGTGCAAAGACGAGAAATGAGGACTTTGAATTTTGCTAATCTAGGATAAAACTTGAGATTGTTTACCTTTAGCTTTCCTTTCCTAGTGCTTGTGGCATTTCATCTTTCCAAGGGGTCATAGGCTTGTTCCGAACTTCAAATAATCTAGGTTGCTTGCGAATTGTACCTTAATGATGAACCTAATATGAATAATAGCTTCACTAGATGATGTATTGGTAGGCACCGCTTGAGGTTTTCCATTTGAATTTTGCAACTTGTGTGCATGAAAAGCTCAAAATGTATTAAACATGCTTGTGGTAATTTGACTTAACATATGGTTTGCACACCGGATGTCCGGTCCTTAATTCTTATGTTATAGGTTGTAGCTCTAGTCATTATGTTTGGTCTTTATATCGGGGTGTCTGGGGTGCTTCGGCATCAAACAGGTGGCACATGTGGGAATGCGCATAATCTTTTTCCAATAGTCTAATGCTAATGTGGTCTTTGAGATTCGAACAAGTAAGTCCTTGGGGTAACTTCGTTTTACCTAGCTCACCTAAAGCTTTCAACTTGGGATGGGTTGTCAGAAAGTTCGTTACACGGGTCTCATCGAAAATCACGGGTGTTAAATTATAAAACTTTTTATTCTCACATGTGTTTGTATTTAGAGCATGGTCTCTGGATATGCAACCCAACCTTGAGTTCTGGCGTATGTCTCTTAACGATACTCACGTATCCGTAGCGAACCGCTGGCCGGACGCTTAAAGTACACTTTCGTATGATCACCTGATGTGTGGATAGAGTTGCAATTCTAGACCGTAGGAGTATGTTTTGTCAAGAGACTCGTAAGTATAACGTAATGAAAACCTTATGGAAAACCAATGGCGTGAGTGTTTAAGTGGACAAAAATACCGGTAATCATTGTGGAATATTGCTTATGTTGCCAATAATAATGTTGAAGCTTGCTAGTAGATTATAGCTTAGTAGGAACGAGCTTAAGGTCATTTGAATGATAGAAATGTTCAAGAGGTGTTAACACAAGCATAGGAAGGATTCTAATTGTAACCGAAAGATGGTTTTGCCCTAGATTAGTCGAATTTTCTGATTTCGTCTTAAACTTTGCTCTTTAGTTTTTAAATGCATTTGCTTTTGGTATTCAACACCGCTTGGTTGGAAATTTCACTTATAACCATGTTTTGTTTTGTGAAATCGTGTGTAACATCCGTGAGTTTTGACCGTTTGACTTTACGTGCAATTTGACTAACAATTTAAGTTAATGAAATATTTGGTTCGTTTCGTGATTAAATGACAATGTGGTATGTTCGTCGGGTCGATAATATGTTTTAATCGGTGTTTAAATGCCTAACGATGTGTATTTTGGCTTAGGAAGAGAAACGGGTCGACCCGTGGGTTATCCACGACCCACCAGCCCTCTTGACCCATTTCCCTTCCCCTTATCTCTTCCTCTCACCACACATTTCATTCTCTTCTCTTTTCTCTCCAAGTAAAAAGCAAGACCATCCATCTTTAGTTCTTCATTTCTCTAGCATCATTTGGCGTTTTGGAACTAGTTTAACTCGAGAATCATCATCGTCTTCATCTCTTTGTCACCATATCGAAGAATCAAAAGTCATAGTGCAAGGTTTTACCCATTTTGACCCAATTCGGGTTCTAGCTCGAGAAGGAAGTTTTGGTAAGTCTAATTCATCCCATTTACTTCTATTTATGTTAGTTTACTCGTTTCTAGTCATCTCGTACATTTACAAGTTCTAAATCGCCTTAAAATGAGTTTTGGGTTAATTAGGGTTTAATTAGGGTTTGTTCGATTTGGAAGATTTGATGATGTTATGGATGGAAATATGGGTTTGGGCAAGTGTATTTAGGTGTTTGAAGGTCAAATGTAACATCAAAATGAGTCCTTTAATCTTGCAATGCGATTTAGGGTTTTGGGTTCTTGTTTTTTGCATAAAATGCTCCTGGTCGTATTGCTGCCCAGTAAGGGGCGTAACCTACGGCCCTATGGGGCGTAAGTTACGCCAGTTATATTTTCTTTGGGCGTACCTTACGGTGCTCTCCATTTTCATTACGCCAAATTGCTTCTGTTTACGCCCCCTTGCACTTGAACTTTGTATGGGCGTAAGTTACGGCCCATAGGGCGTAGCTTACGCCAGTTGTAATTTTCTGATTTTCTTGTTTGACCTAGTTGACTTCCAGAACCCTAATAACGTATCGGGCTTCGATCTAAATCACTTCTTAACTTATTTAACAATGATTAAGAGTCTTAGAAGTCATTTAACGTCGAGAAGCACTTTGGAAACCTAATTAGGGTTTTGCCGAGTATTTGATAACTACGTATATGTGTTTATGTGTGTTGATGTGAATGTACATGATCGATATTTAGGTTTTGGACGCGAAGCGAACATCGAGCGACTGTAACTCAACTTTGTATCAAATTTAACTTCTTTGCCGATCAGGTGAGTTTCGTAGCCCCCTACTCAATAGAGATTCGGGCTGAAAAGTGTACATATACGTGTTGTTGGATTGTTTGGTTGATTTGATTGACTGTCTAGTTAATTTCTGATTGATTGTCGATTGATAGATAGTTTTGATTGAGTGTGTGATGGTTTACGAATGTGATTGTGATATTGTAATTTATTAGGATAGTTGTGCATACATGGAAGACGATGATACATTTAATGAGTTGTAGATGTGGTGGGAAGGCTGCGGGCGACCCTATATATAAGCATCTATGGTTCCTTAAATGTAAAGTCGTATGAAATGTATGTGCCTTATGGTTTCGTTTGGATGGTGGTACGATGGACTAGTGGATGGATTTGATTATGCATGTGCTTATTTATTTGTGCGGATATACACGCAAGCATACTCTATTTGATACATTAATTGACGTCTTATTGTTTGGACACACATATTATGCCCTCGTTTGTGATTATTATGCAGTGTTTAGGATAGTAGTGTATACATAGAAGTCGGTTTACTTTCAAAGAGTTTTAGATGTGGTGGGAAGGCTGCGGATGACCCTATACATAAGCATCTAGAACTTGATGAAAGTAAAATCCTCCGAAGTGTATATACGCGTTGTTTTGAGTAAATGATGGACTTGGTAATACGTTTGGAATAGACATGATTGCCTTGATATACTTGACTTGTGTGATACGCACTTATTCATACTTTTATCGTTGTATTGATGAATTTATGAATTAATGGTCATCGATTGAATGTTTGACTGAATGATTGAATGATGAGTTGTTGGACACGTCTGATTGATTTTCGTAAAGGGTTGTGATATGTTTATATTACTATTATTATTTTTATTATTATTACTGTTAGGATAGACGTGCATACATGGAAGTCGGTTATGCCTTCCAAGGGTTTTAGATGTGGTGGGAAGGCTGCGGGTGACCCTATATATAAGCATCTGGGACTCGAAGAATGTAGAATCCTCCTAAGTGTATGTACGTATAGTTTAATTTGGGATAATGATTGATGGTTGATAATTGTTGAATTTGTGGTTGATGTATATACGCGGTTTACACGCAAGCATTCTATATGTATATACGCGGTTTACACGCAAGCATTCCATATATATATACGCGGTTTACACGCAAGCATACTATATATATATATACGCGGTTTACACGCAAGCATACTATATATATATATACGCGGTTTACACGCAAGCATACTATATATAAATATATACGCGGTTTACACGCATGCATACTCTATTTATACATTATGGATATGCATACATGCGATACACGATTTGGTTATTGACATCTTTTGCGCATATTCATTACATGCTTGCTTGTCTTGTGAAATCTTATTGTGGATGTTATTGTGTTTTCGTAGAGGCTCACTGTAAGTCATGTTTCGCCTCTACTCGTATATTGTGATTATTGACGGTGGTTCATTGTGGACCATTACTGCGAACTCACCAACCTTGTGTTGACTATGCTTAGTACACTTTTCAGGTAACCAGGTTATTCCAGGGCGTGGAGTTTGATTATTTGCTTGCTGTTGAACCCGGACTTGGACTTATATGGATCAAGGATCCATTTGCCTTCTTTTGAATTGTACTTAGAACCGTTAGCCATCTTTTGATGTTCTTTTGTAAACTTTGATGGTGACTTGCTCTTTATGTATTTTGATACTTGTTTATCTTACTGTAAGGATTCACTGAATCCTTTATTTGCATTTAGTTCATGTTCTACATTAATCCCACCTTGTGCTATATGATTTCCGTGATATTCTGAGCCTTGGCTTGGGGTGTTACATCGTGAATTGTTGGGTTATTGAGAATTGATTAAAGTGCATACTTGCTTGAGGGCAAGCAAGGTTAAGTGTGGGGAGGTTTGATGTGTCTCAATATATACATATTTCCCACATCTTATTTGGACGTTTTAGACACGTTTGTTAGCCGTTTATACATGTTTTGTGGTGCTTTATGGTATTTGCTAGTGATTTCAGGTCTAGAGCAGGTACATCGCTCACAAATGGTAGAAAACGACTTAGGAATGGTCCATATGCACTAGCGGATGAAGCATGGTCGAACTCGATGCAGAATTGTCAAGTACTGGAGCAGATCGCGGCGCGACCAAGATCCATCGCGGCGCGATACAGCACAAATGAGACATCGCGGCGCGAGACTGGAGGATCACGTCGCGATAAATTCCCCTGTATTGAAACGTTCCAAGTTTAACCCCTATCGCGGCGCGAGGATGGGGTATCGCGGCGCGATTTCTGTCTGACAGGTCGATTTTCTCTCTCCTGGGGTATAAATACCAAACCCCACTCAACCCTAAACCTAATCTTGGACACTCCAGCCTCCACACTTGTTCTCCAGCCGTTTTTGAAGGTTTTTCAAGGGTTTTTCATCATCCAAACTATTTTGAAGACTTGAAGATTAATTTTGGCTCTTGATTAGTGATTGTAGCTCGGTTGTAACCTCGATTTGGATTATTACTTCACATTTGGTACTCTATGTTCTCCTTTTTATTTGAATCTTTAGCTCTTTTCATTATGAGTAGCTAAATCTCTACACATCTATGAAGATGAAGTGAAACAATTAGTTATGGTTGCATAATATTTTGAATTCAAGTTGGTTTTACTTAATATTTTGTCAAGATCTTAATGAAGTGATTTCTTCTACTTAAACTTGTGTTCTTGGTGATATTTGTGTTCTTCGATAGTGGTACTAGTTGAATGCAAGTATTGTTTTAGTTGTTCGTCTATGAATAACTCTTGCTAGGTCATGGTATGATAGTAAAGAATACATGTCTAATAGAAATTACTTTGTTAAGTGGATTTAACGGTTGGTGGTACCACGTTTCTTTCACAAAGATAAAAATTGTTATTTAAATAATCAAACAAACTAGTTAGTTCGAGGAATTGTAATAGGGTTGGTGGTACCACTTGTTGCAAGAAATTGGATTGAATAGGTGATCGAGTCGATTTTACAAACGGAGTGCACCCGGTTGTGTTTTTGTCTTATCACGATTATTATCACCAACACATGTGAATTTTGAGCTTAACCTATATGCAACCTAGACTTTTTGCGTAGCGGATTCGACATAGATGGCCATTTATCAGTCATGTGCTTAATGTTAATCCTACGACGATCCAGTTTGTAGTTTATGTCGCTTAACTAATATATCCAGGTTATCTCTGCTTTTCTCTCTATTAAGTATCTGATATCCATCCTTGAAACATTTGAAATTACCACGAAAATATGGTGACATGTATTCCCTTTAACTAACTTAAGAATGGCAAAATGGGTGGGGTTACAAAAGCTCATTTCATACTTCACTTAAATCAGTTATCTGACAAACTATTTTCAAGTATCCTGCTGCTGAAATATCGATCAAAATGTATACCAATAGAATTCAACAAACTTAGTGGACAAAGATCATTATGGGGCAAACGAAGATCAAGCTACCTTGAAGGAGGTTATCAAGAGATGAGATCGAGTGCATATATTACAATAAAATAAGTTGTTTCTTATCAAATTAAATGGAATCTTGGTATAGGAAATTCTAAAATGATTAATTTCTTGGTCAAATTAACCCATCTTGAATTGTCCTTCCATATGGTGGGAAGTGAACTTCTAAAAATGTGAGTAAAACGTTTTGGG
>CM067167.1:235004006-235044006 GCA_034093135.1 Erigeron breviscapus | reverse complement strand
CCAACTTGCAGGTTTCATCCCTACCTTTCATAAATTACAGTTTTCGTCCAAAATAGTTTGCTCCGTCAACACTTTTAGTCCTACCCTTAAACGTCCGTTTATAACCATGTCACGTGATCCGCACGTGATGGTTATTTTCGTAATTTGGCTGCATAATACCCAATAAATATCCCGACCTACCACTACATCTTCAACAATCGTCCCTCACTTCGACATTTTCCCTCTCTCTCTACCTTTCTCTTTCTAAAACCTTTTCCCTCCATAAACAAAATACCCTAAATATATTGTTCTGATTCAAATGCTAGTATATTATTGAAGAAAATGGTGGTTAGCGAGTGGCATATTCGTGATGACAAAAACCCTAAAGCTCTGGATTATGCAATGGGGGAATATGGTATGTTTTTTATTTTATATTAAATAGTTAAGTTCTAATTTTTTTTTTATTTAATATGAAATAAGTTAAAAGTTCTAATTTTTTTTACCCATTCATTAATATGACAAAAACCCTAAAGCTCTGGATTGTAATGAATTTTTAATTATTTTTTTTATTTAATATGCAGAAACTGATGAAGGGGGGTTGTTTGCTTTGAAAATCCACCATGGTGGAGCTTTCACTGAGTGGCCGGATAGAAGATACGTGAATGGTAAGATCTCATATGTGGACTTTGTGGATATTGATTTGTTTTATGTATTGGAGTTAGATGCAATGATGCTTGAACTAGGTTACAAAAAAGGACAGAGAATGTATTACCATTATTTAACTCCACAAGGAAATTTAGATTCTGATTTACATGAATTAAGCACAGATGAAGATGTTCATGCATTACACAATCTAGTTGCAATGAACATATTGTTTCAGGTTTCACTTTACATTGAACATGGGTTTACAAACTTGAACAATCCTTATGACTCACCTAGAAGGGGGAAGGGTAGTGTAACCATTGTGGATATAACTGACACTGATATAAATGAGGAATTGGTTGTTAAGTCTAATGCTATTAGGGGTAGTTCATCTAAGTTAATGTTAGAATGGCAAAGAACTGATAATAGTGAACAAGAAAGTGCCAACTGACAAGGGGAAGGGTAAGACTGTTGAGAATGATATGCCATATGATAATGTGGATTTAGATAATGATATTACATTTGATGATGTGCATATAGTGGAGAATGAGACAGTTGACAAGGATAATGTGGAAGTAGAACAGGGTAGAAAGCAGTCAGTTGACAAGGGTAAGACTGTTGAGCATGATGACAGTGAGGGTAGTGGGGATGAGGAGAGTGAGGGTAGTGGGGATGATGACAGTGAAGACAGTGATTTCATGGTTGATCCAGATAATGAGATAGATGATTATGAGGTTGACATGAGGCACTACCATATGAATATTGATCCAGATGTGGAGTATATGGGTCCTACCCCTGAGGTTAATGTGAGTCCTAATGAGGATGAGCCTAATGCAAATGATGATGAGAATGATCTTGGTGTGATAAATACTGATGATTTTTCAAGTGGTGATGAACCAGGTAGTGACATAGAATCTGCAAGAGCCAATTTCTTAAGAAGTCTAAGAAAGAAACAAAGGGAGAATGATAATGAGACATTTCAACTAGGACAGACATTTGGGACTGCCCAAGAGGTCAAAGAGTTGGTCAGGAACCATTCTGTAGAAACTAGGAGAATGTTGAAGATGGTTAAAAATGACAAGATTAGAATAACTGTTAAGTGTTTTGGTACCACACCAATATTTGGAGATGGTGGGCCAGTTGGTGGGTTACATAGTGGGCTTGATGCTGGGCCAGTTGGTGGGTCAGATGCTGAGCCAGTTGGTGGGTCAGATGATGGGCCAAGTAAGACTGTTAAAAAAAGGCAGGTTCAGAAGGGTTCAAATAAAAAGAGTCCAATCACAAAGAAGAGTCCAATTAAAAAGGGTCCAAGTCAAAAGAGTCCATGTCAAAAGAGTCCAACCTCAAATAGTCCAAAAAAGATTCCCAAGAAAGCTGCCACCAAAAAAAAGTTGACCCAAACAGCATTCAATGTCCTTGGTATTTACATGTGAGTAAAATAAACCAATCTGCCACATGGATGGTGAAAACAATAAATTCCACCCATACTTGTATCCAATCTAGGGTAATACCAGCCTGTACTCAAAGCTATTTAGCAAAACAAGTCCACCAACAGTTGGCAACCAATCCTGAAATACCCCCAGCAGCATTACAAGAAGAATTGTCAAGGAAATTGGAAGTTGGGATTTCATGGATGAAAGCATTCAGGGCTAAGCAAAAGGCTGAGAAATCATTAAAGGGAGACTACCATACACAATACCTGATGCTGAGGGATTACTTGCAAGAGTTGCAGAGAGCAAACCCTAACACCACAGTTAGGTTGGAGGTGGAAAGACCAACAGATCACAACTCAGTTACAAGGCAATTTAGGAGAATTTATATATGTCTGGGTGCTTGTAAAGAGGGTTACAAGGCTTGTATGAGGGAGATTATTGGGTTGGATGGATCTTTCATGAAGGGGCCATATCCTGGATGGGTTCTAACTGCTGTAGGCTTGGATCCAAACAATGGGATATATCCATTGGCTTATGGCATTGTTGAAGCTGAAACAACACTCTCTTGGACTTGGTTTTTGACATGTCTAGGTGAAGACTTGGATTTGTCTCCACAATCAAACTACACTTTCATTTCTGATAGACAAAATGTATACTTTTATACTTTCAATTACTTTCATTGGTCTATATCACATTTCACAGGTATATAATTTCACTAAGTTTTGTATAAATTTTGCAACTTTGCATAAATTTTGTAACATGATTAATACAATTGGTACAGGGAGAGCAAAATCAGATATCCTGTTGAATAATTTATGTGAGGTGTTTAATAGAAGGTTGTTAAAAGCTAGGGAAAGCCCAATTATAAAATGTTTAGATTTCATTAGGGAGTACATGATGAGAAGGATAGCTTTGGTAATCAAGATGGGAATTAACAAGTGTATTGGACCATTGACACCAACAACAGCTAAGTTGTTAGAAGTTTCTAAGAAAGATGCATCTAAGTGTACACTAATCTGGGATGGGGCTGTTGGATATCAAGTAAGTGGCCCATGGGGTGACCAATGTGTGGTGGATGTGTCACTTAAGACATGTACTTGTAGGAAATGGGAATTAACAGGAATTCCATGTCTACATGCTGTAGCTGCAATTTTTCATATGGGTGTCACTGGATTGAAGCCTGGCATACCAGAAAGCTGGGTGCATGAATGTTATTGGCTTGAAACTTGGAAAAAAGTGTACTCATACAAGATAGGTGGAATCAATGGTTCAAACATGTGCGAGAAATCTAGAACTCCGACTACAATAACACCCCAGTGCATCATACTCCTGTTGGAAGACCAAAGAAAAAAAGGAAGAGATCATTCTATGAGGAAAGCATAGTTAAGACATCTGCCAGTAAGGGTAGGAAACTGAAGACTCTTACTTGCTCACTCTGTGGTAATCTGGGCCATAATTCAAGAGGTTGTAAGGGTCAGGGAGGTGGTGCAGGCAGTGCAGGGAGCTCAAGAATGGGGGCTACTCAGACTCAACCATCTCAGAGTCAACCAACCCAAGGTCAAGGAGGTGGTGGTGCAGGCAGCTCAAGAGTGGGAGTAAGTCAGAGTCAACCATCTCAAAGTCAACCAACTGAAGCTCATGCTCAACCAAGTCAGGGTCAAACAAGCCAAAGTTAAAGTAATGTTAATTCCCCCCTAGATTCACAAAAAGGATGGCTGCTAGATTGTCTCCAGATCAAGCATTCAGAGCTCCATCCAAGAAGAATAAGTAAACTAGTAGTACAAGGATGCATGTCAAATTGGCAGTTTGTGAATTTGACAAAACTATGATGGTTTGTGTAATATTAAGATGTTTATGTATGCTTTTGTTGTCAATTGGCAGTGTGTCAATTTGACAAAATAACTTGGATTTGTGTAATATTAGGATGGATGTTTATGTATGCTTTATTAAACAATGTTTCATCTATGGATAATGCTTTTGATGTCAAGTTGGTTATGCTTTCATTTTAGGCAGTATTGTTATGAATATTTTTATGTCAATATATTTGTAACCATTTTCTTGGTAATTTGACTTTATATAGTCAAACACTTGCAGAATGACCACTTTCTGCTACAATATTCCATAAACAATTTCTGCTACTAACAAAACAATTTCTGCTTGAATAAACTTGAATACTACAATTACATCAACAGCTTCTACTACATTTCCATAAACTTGAATACTACAATTACATCAACAACTTCTACTACATTTCCATAAACTTGAATACTACAATTACATCAACTTTAAAATTACATTAGCCAACTGATTTCTTATCCACTGATAAGTAGAAACAACAACAAAAACACAACAACAATTGACAAAAAAAGATACTTCTTTAATCGACTATTTTCTTGATTCTTCATTCTTACTTCATTCTCTAGTGCGTTCTTAGACCTTAAAAGCCCTGGAATAATGTCCATGGATCGATCACACATGACTGGATCATACCACCCAATAAACCTAGTGCAACGCGATTCCCTTTTAGGGCAACTATAAAACCTCCTTCCAGGGTTTCGTGGTGTCCAAGATGTTCGAATCACAACAATCGAACCACAGCTACAATGGACCATTTTTCGTGCCCTAGATCTTATTTGATGAATAGATGAGGGAGAAAGAGTGAGAGAAAGTAAGAGAGAGGTAAGAGAGAGAGTGAAAATAAGATTTTTTTGTTTTAATCGGGTTATTTATTGGGTATTATGCAGCCAAATTACGAAAGTAACCATCACGTGCGTATCACGTGACATGGTTATAAACGGACGTTTAAGGGTAGGACTAAAAGTGTTGACGGAGCAAACTATTTTGGACGAAAACTGTAATTTATGAAAGGTAGGGATGAAACCTGCAAGTTGGGTACCACGACAGGGACGATTTCTGTAATTAACTCTATTTGTTTTTTAGTTCTTTATTAAAAGCCGATTGACATCCGGTCCGGTTTTCAAAACATTGATTTAATAAAAACATTATATGATAAAAATCCTATACAAAAATCCTTATAACCAAATTTTATTCGTTATATGATAAAAATCCTATACAAAAATCCTTATAACCAAATTTTATTCGTTATATGATAAAAATCCTATACAAAAATATAATTTAATAAAAACGTATTACATTAAAAAAGAAAATTTTATTGTAAAAAAATTAAAAATTAATTTTAAAGATAAAAAATGATGTAAAATATAAAAATATTAGTTTCCATAATTATATCATTAACATTATTATTAATGTCTACAAACTTAAATAAATAAAAAATAATTTAAATTTATTAAAATAAAATTAAATCTAAAAAAGTTAAATAAGGTATATAACATCATCATTTGATCTAACGGCTAATTAAATCTACAAACTTTTCGTCACTAAAGGTCCGTCACTAATTTTGTTTAGAGACCAAAAAATGTTATTTTTTGGCCACTAATTTTGTTTAGTGGCCAAATTTAGTGACCACTTTTTCTTAATGGTAACTAAATAAGGTTATTAGTGACCAAATTTTAGTCGTCACTAAACAAAGTCGTCACTAATCGACATTTTTCTTGTAGTGTGATCTAACGACTCTAATTAAAAGTTGAAAATCATCTAAGGGTCCAAACTTTCCCAATTATGAATTAAGGTTTCTCTTTTATATATATTTAGAGATTATCAGTAACTAGTCGTCTTTGTCAAACATAATATTGGCAACCTATATTATGTACGAGCTAGTACTAGTTTCGATCTACCCATACAGAGAAGAAGATTATTTTAGGGGGGAAAATAATCAGAGTATCGTTGTAATAATGTAACTCTTATAATCAATATCACACCATTTATCAAAAAAAATTAAACTACTTAAATTATGAATGATAAAATGTTTGGGGTTCCCAATCGCTACCAATCTCCACTAAAAAAAGACGTTAATACGGGCTGGTTCAGAAAAAAATACACAGTATTTGTTTCATACACAAGATATGCACAAAGATATTGGGTGTTTTTTTTATTTTCTATTATGTGAGCAAAACCTCCTTTGATGTATGTCATTGATTAATAGTTTTACAAAATTGTGCACCTAGGTTGTGGGTTCTAATACACTTATGGTATGCATTTCTTGGTGGAATCACAAAAATGACACTGCGTTTTTGTTTTTTGTTTTTCCGTAATTGACTTAATCTGCCATTTCTTAATTAACCTAGGAAGAACTGGCTTGAACTTGGAATCCTGACCTCACTATTCCTTGTAAGTTGTAAAAATTGGATAACTTTTGCTACCTTAAATGAGTCAAGGTCACAGCCTTTATCAACTATAAACAAAGTGAGTTTACAGTTGAAACCCATTTGCGACCTTAAGTGAGTCGCAGGCATGAACAAAGTTGAAACCCAGATTCTGATTTTGGCTTTTGGTTGGGTTTATAGCATTCAATAAGATATTCTAGCTTAGAAAAGATGCAGAATTTTACTTGTATTAAGTTGGCTTTGTGATTTGTTGTTTTAGTTAATACTGTGATCAACAATAATACTAATAGTAATGTTAGTAAATATGCAACTTTTTACAAGTTTTAATTAGCACAAGTTTTCTTTCTTTCTTGTGCTTCCATGTGTCTAGTAAAAATATGAAAAGGATAATCCTTGTTTAGATATGTGTTTAGTTAATTAATAACTCGTCAAAATGTCCACTAACGACAAACATACTTAGGGTGCGTTTGGTTCACAGAATGTTTTTAGAAGGAATGGAATCTGTCAACGGAATTAGATTCCGAATGAATGGAATTTGATGGAATGTTTTTTGTTTTCTTAAAATTCAAGAGAATGAAGGAATCAAATTCCATCCAATAACCCTAAGGAATGGAGATTCCATCATTTGATGGAATGTTTACATTCCAATGGAATGAAATTCATCATCTTTTGACAACCAAACGTACCACGGAATGGAATTCAATTCCAATTCCATCAGATTCCATCAGAATCTGTGAACCAAACACCCCCTTAAGGTCTCAAATTAGAACCCGCGGGGTGCGACCTTTTTGCACAGTCATCTTTGCTCGTGTTTGAATGTTAAACGATTTTAATCGTATAAATTGTACGTTCGCTTGAAGTTAATTAGACGATTCTAACATTGTATCATTTAATAATTTACATTTCTGTAGAGATAACAAGTCATTAGATATTTCTAGGACTAAGTTCTAAACATCCTACGTTTAAGTCCTTGATTTGAAGAATTCTGAAGGAACCCGAAGACAATAATTTGACAGTTGTCACAATTATTCATCCTCCTGATCTTCGTGAGGATGAATCCCTCTAAGTCTTCTCACCAAATATATCAAAATGTCTATAACCCTTCAAAACATCTAGATTCCATTATAATTAAGCTCGACGATATATATCCTTGGTTTGTTCTCTTTCACCTTTTTGATCAAGCGCTTAGTATATATGTAGATTTTAAGATCCATTTGAATGTTTTCCGGGAAATTTCCATCGATGTTGCAACACATAACGACGAAGATCTTCCGGATCCTCATTCATGTTCTCCGACTCAGCACGTGATTCCTCATTATTTTGGCCTGAAACAATCACCTTACCTATGTCTTTTAAGCACTTCAAACAATGGAAATCACATATCACAAAAAATGGGACCAACGATGTTGCAGTTCTAAAACTCAAAAACATGTCTCATGAACAAGTCTCTTGAACCCAATGATGTTGAATAAAACGCCATTGAAAGTTTGTCATATATCATTTTTCGAGTGATAAAACTCCTATAACAACAGTAAAATAAATAAACAGTAAAGTAAATAATTATTTAAACTTAAAAGAACAATACATAAATGTATAAATATCAAAAGGAAAGTTTTAATACAAATTTATTTTTCAAAACGTAGAGTAAGGTTTCTATTGAGTTTGTTGGCGTGCGACAAGATCCGAGACAAATAAAAAAAAAAAAAAACTGAATAAAGAAATCACATCATTAATAATAAATATCTTTAAGAAAGAAAGAAAGAAACTGCTCAGTGCCGCCTTCTGCGGGTTTTGAGCCCCAATACCTCGACGGTGTATGAGGGAGGTTAAGATGTAGGCAGACCTTACCTCTACCTAAATAGAGAGCCTGCTTCCATTTTCAACCTAAATGGTAGAAAAGGCCCTCCAACCTTGCATGGGATGATGATCGAACCCATGACCTCTGTCTCTAGAGACCAGGGTGTTTACCACTGATCCAACCATGCTGCTTTACGAGCAAGAAAAGCATAAACATAATTGGTTGTACATATGCCAAGCGAAAAAAGTAGGTATATCCATAGATAAACAGAATGGATATATACATAACCCGGCCCGACCCAACCTCAACCCGGCCCGGCCCGTAACCCAAAAAATACAAAATATGTGGACCGAGGACCGGCCCAGTTTCGTTGGGTCAGTCCAGTCCGGGTTAGCATGCGGGCTCGGGTTTTTTGCGGGCCAACCCGTAACCCGGAGAACAACAATATATTTCATGGTTTTTTAATTGTTCTTATGGTTCTCGTAATCATGGTTTAACTACAACACAATATCTCATTATGGTTCTCGTTTTGGCTGTGCTTTAACTATCAACAACAACATTAAGAAATTATGTGACAATTCCTAATTACATTATTAACATGATTTTACATAAAAAAAACTTTGTTGCATGGAATTGGAAACCAAATCAAATACTGAAATACATATATAATATATAAAAATACTAGTAAAAATATTATTATAATATATAATATATATTTACGTGAGTCTATAACAATTTAATGTCAATGTTGGTCGGGTTGTCGGGTTTTTCCCCGGGTTAGCCCGGCCCGGCCCGTAACCCAAAAAATACAAAATATGTGGACCGAGGACCGGCCCAGTTTCGTTGGGTCAGTCCAGTCCGGGTTAGCATGCGGGCTCGGGTTTTTTGCGGGCCAACCCGTAACCCGGAGAACAACAATATATTTCATGGTTTTTTAATTGTTCTTATGGTTCTCGTAATCATGGTTTAACTACAACACAATATCTCATTATAGTTCTTGTTTTGGTTGTGCTTTAACTATCAACAACAACATTAAGAAATTATGTGAGAATTCCTAATTACATTATTAACATGATTTTACATAAAAAAAACTTTGTTGCATGGAATTGGAAACCAAATCAAATACTGAAATACATATATAATATATAAAAATACTAGTAAAAATATTATTATAATATATAATATATATTTACGTGAGTCTATAACAATTTAATGTCAATGTTGGTCGGGTTGTCGGGTTTTTCCCGGGTTACCCCGGCCCGGCCCGTAACCCAAAAAATACAAAATATGTGGACCGAGGACCGGCCCAGTTTCGTTGGGTCAGTCCAGTCCGGGTTAGCATGCGGGTTCAGGTTTTTTGCGCGGGCCAACCCGTAACCCGGAGAACAGCAATATATTTCATGGTTTTTTAATTGTTCTTATGGTTCTCTTAATCATGGTTTAACTACAACACAATATCTCATTATAGTTCTTGTTTTGGTTATGCTTTAACTATCAACAACAACATTAAGAAATTATGTGAGAATTCCTAATTACATATTAACATGATTTTACATAAAAAAAACTTTGTTGCATGGAATTGGAAACCAAATCAAATACTGAAATACATATATAATATATAAAAATACTAGTAAAAATATTATTATAATATATAATATATATTTACGTGAGTCTATAACAATTTAATGTCAATGTTGGTCGGGTTCTCGGGTTTTTTCCCGGGTTAGCCCGGCCCGGCCCGTAACCCGAGATTTCATAAAATATAGGCCCGTGGACCGGACCATATACTTAACGGGTTGGGCCGGGCTCGGTTTTTTCGGGCCGGTTAAACGGGTTTGACGGGTTGGTCCGTATTTTGATCACCCCTATATACAACTATGAAGAGATAGACCCTTGGTACGTTAGATTATTGCGTATCGATTAAAGGTACCAACTACCGCACTTTTTCAAATGCTTAACTACATTTATAAATCATAATTTATTACACAAAAATTAAGTTGTATGCTATTGTACACGTACATATTTAAAGGTCATGCATTAATACATACATAAAATGTACATGAATATTACTGTATAATAATATAAAAAAACTTAAATTATTAAAAATGAATTACTCTAAAACATTAATTTGTTGGAGTTGAATTCTTTTTCAAAACATTATCATCAAATTTAAACCAAGTTATACCAACTTGAATATTACGGTGCAAAATTAAAAGGAAAACAAAAACACTTTAAATTTAAATACCTAAAATAAAAATGACGAGTTGTAAAGTACGTTTCATATAAGTTTTAAACACTTCTTCCATTTAAATGAAAATTTATGTAAATGAAGTTATATTATGAAGGCCCTATATGTTTAACTTAGTTTAGATAATAAACCAAATTAAGTTTATGTTTCTTTTATTTAGACTCAGGAACAGATACACGAAAAAGATATACATATGTTTTACCAATCTCCATGTTTAAGGTATAATCTCTACAATGGGATGATGTTAAAATGTGTTAGAATATATCAGATAAATAATGCGATAAATAATTGTACACTTGTATAGTTAATTAATATTTACATATGGTTTTTTTTCATGATCTTCTTCGTGAGGATGAATCCCTCTTGTATCAATCTTCAAGTCTTTTCACCAAATAAAATCTTCTATGCAATTCGTTGACAAGCGTTTCTTTATTTGTGAGATTCAACCCCTTCAAAACATCTGGATTCCTTTATAAGCTCGATGATATCCTTGGTTTGTTCTCTTTAATTTCACCTTTTTGATCAAGCGCTTAGCATGTAGATTTTGAGATCCATTTGAAAGTTGTCCGGGAAATTTCCATCGATGTTGCAACACATAACGACGAAGATCTTCCGGATCCTCATTCATGTTCTCCGACTCAGCACGTGATTCCTCATTATTTTGGCCTGAAACAATCACCTTACCTATGTCTTTTAAGCACTTCAAACAATGGAAATCACATATCAGCAATGTTGCAATTCTGAAACTTAAAAACACGTCTGATAAACAAGTCTCTAGAACCCAATGATGTTGAATAAGACGCCATTGAAAGTTTGTTTTACGGGTCCTGACATATATACCTCATCTTTCGAGTGATAAAACTCCTATAACACAGTAAAGTAAATAAATACTTGTTTAAACTTAAAGAAACATATATAAATGTATCAATATAGATCAAAGTAAGGGAAAGTTTCAATACCAATTTATTCTTCAAAACGTAGTGTAAAGTTTCTATTGAGTTTGTTGGCGTGCGACAAGATCCGAGACAAATAAAAAAACTGAATAAAGAACACATCATTATATTCTTTACGAGCAAGAAAAACATAAACATAATTGGTTGTAGATATGCAAAGCGAAAAAAGTAGGTATATCATAGATAAATAGAAAGGATACATAACGAATCGATCTGAGCAAGTACCTTTGAAAATTGCTAAAGTCCTCGAAAAAAGTAGGTATAAAATAATGTAGGTTTAATGCTAACTGGGTCAATTAAGCTTGAATTATACTCGAAAATGGAGAATTAGTGAGTGAAAACTGAAAAGGTGTGAAGTGTGATTTGGCAATTGGAGATGGAGTACTGTGACTTTGTAAGAGAGAGTGATCAGTGGAATTAATATCTTTTGCTTTTTGCAAATGATCATATGTGTGCCTTCTTAGTTCTTACATCAATATGAATATATATAGACTCATTAAACAAGTTTGGAACATTGACATATTTATCCCTATAATTACATACCAAGTAATAACAATCACTATCATTTATAGTTTTAACAAGAAACTAGAGTGTGTATTGTGTAGTGAGAAAGTGATTTGAAATGAGCAAAATGAAAAAACAAACTCAACATCAATTGATAAAGGGAATGTTAGAATTAGAAGATTACGGGATCAGAACGAAATCATCACTTCCCAAATATAAGGAATCCGACTTTGAGTAGAATTAGGCAACAAGCGAGTCTTAGGCAGCAAGCAATAGAGTTTCCATATTTACTTGTATTAGAATTATATAAATAGAGGAGCCAAGGATGTAATCGACATCAAGCAAATCAATAAGAAAAACCCTTTTTAATTCTTCTGTTTTAGTTTACAGGGAAGTGATGAACGTATTATTGTTTTTAATAATGTATAAGTTTTATAACTGATTGTACAAGTCAGTAATATATAGTCGTGGTAGGTATATTAAATTTTAAGGTACATATATCACCTCCCATTGATAAATTAAATTCATCAATGTAGAAACTTGCATTAACAGCAAATGGCAATGTTTTTAAATGAAATTAGTAAACACACAATGCCATTTTTTTTGGGTAACAGATCTCAAGTTCTCGACGGTGTATGGGGAGGTTGAGATGTAGAGAGTCTTACCCCTACCTAGTTAGAGAGACCACTTTTAGGTTCTATCTGAATGATTGAAAAAGACCAAAGTCTTTGCATGCGGTGAATATCGAACCCTAAACCTTTGTCTCCATGGACACAGGGATTAACCACTTGATCCAACCAAGCTACTTTAATGTCGTCAATGCAATTGGGTGAAAATTATCTTATTTCACCTATGTAGTTTACCTAACTTAATCTTAATTTCTCAAATGTGTTAGAAACTTTTTTCCAAACTCTAGCACCTAAAGAAATTTATTTGAGTAAAAATCTGATGCATATATAGCCATAATCATACCGGAAGAAAGAAAACTTGTCAAATCTCTTTTTATGTAATTGTTTTTTTACCTTTTAATGTAATTGTTTTCTACCTAATACTTCACCAACTTTTTAATATTGTTTAATATTATTGTATTTCACTATGTAACTTTTTAACGGTAAATTTAGATCACTATTGGAGTATCCATCCGATCATATCTCT
This sequence comes from Erigeron breviscapus, assembly GCA_034093135.1. Taxonomy (NCBI): domain Eukaryota; kingdom Viridiplantae; phylum Streptophyta; class Magnoliopsida; order Asterales; family Asteraceae; genus Erigeron; species Erigeron breviscapus. Next base: position 235,031,050 of record CM067167.1, on the reverse strand, counting down.
ACTAGGCAACAATGCCTATACACCAATCAGGAATAAATATGAAAAAATTTCCTTTATGAGTTTCGAACTCATGACTTTATGATCTTTAATTAAGTCTTATCTTACCATTTAAATGTCACTAGGCTACAAAGTTATTAGCGTATTTCACTATTATACCTACTTTAACTTTACATTTTCAAGTCAGCCGTTGAAGTTTTTTCTTCAAGACCTAGCACTTAATATGCATCGATAACCATAGCCATATTAGGAAGAAAGACATAATATTTAAAATCTCTATTAATATAAATTTCTACCGTAATAATTGTTTTCTATCTAATACTTAACTTTTCTTTTAATTTTGTTTAAATTTTTCATATTTCACTTATGTAGTTCACCTATCTTAATTGCATTTCATTTATTTAGTTTATTTACTAAATAATCAAGGAAGATGGGAACATTAAGAGGAGGTGGAATTGGACTAGAAACACTCGAACAAGTCAGGAACTATGGAATGGGGGGAGCTGGCCGATTTACTGAACAGGGTAATGATTGGGGACGGTTATGACAAATGGGGGTGGCGTGGGGGAGAAAACAATGTCTTCTCATTAAAGAATGTGAAAGAGTTCCTCATCAGCGAGAACGATTACACCAGCAGGTATGTGGTAAAGTGGTGTAAATGGGTCCCTGAAAAAATGTAATGTGTTCATATGGAGGGCTGCCATGGACCGGATTCCAACGAAAGAGGCTCTCACGTTTAGAGGCTGTGGGATTGGGGATCTTTCCTGCGTTTTCTGTGGGGAAGGGCTGGAAACTACCACACATTTGTTCTGTGAATGCATCGTTGCTGCTAGGGTATGGAATTTCATCAGTGGGTGGTGCAGAACGGCGCCTTTCTTTGTTTTCGATTTGAAAGAGTGATGAGCGTCCATTTTGTGATAAAAACCCCTATCAAAAGGCCTCATTTCTATGTCTTAAATGAGTTAATACTCCGGAACTATCGGTACTTAATGAGTCGTATGTTTACGCAGGTTCACGGAAGATGCAGTGAGGGTAAATGGCATCAAGTGACTCAAGATGAAGGCTTATGAAGTTACAAGACACAAGGAGGTGATTCGGGAGCCGAACGATGCAACGCGAGAAGCAGCAGAGGCTGCCAGCGCCGCTGGCCCATGTCCAGCGCCGCTGGAGCCCACTCCAGCGCCGCTGGGCGGCCCAGACCAGCAACCGACTTTATGCTCTATTTAAGTCGAAGCAACCCTCAAAACCCCAAGAGAGAGCCGATTCAGCAGCCCTAGCCGCCCATATTCAACCCTAGGTCGACTTTGCAAATTCCAAGGAGGTTTTGGAGCTTCTAACACCTTCCGATCCTTATCTTCAACCTAGATCTACTCTTTTATTTTACTTTCAGTTGGTAAACAATGTCTTTCATCTATTCAGACTTTGTTATTCCTTTAATAATGTCAGGCTAGTAGGCTGAATACTTGTTTGGATCAATGTGATCATGTAGACATTTATCTATTTTACTTTATTTGTTAGATCTGTTGGAGTGTGTTTTACTGTTTATCGTAGGTCCATGTTTTACTAGTTCTTCATATTAATATCGGTTCTATATCTGAATATATTAGTTTAATTCTGATGGTTGTCTATGATCATATACTAGGACTAATATGTTATAATGGAAAACACTAGTCGGTCTATAACTAGTTGTAAAAGGTGATTCACTTGTAACCGAGAGATCCAGAACCGTAGTAATTAGGATGAATAGAACATGAAGCTTAACAATGTCAGACGCGATCCAGTGACTTGGAAACGAGCACCGTGGTCACCGGAGATAATTATTATCTGGTCATGGCTTAAGAGCTGGGTAACTTAAAGATGAACTAGTAACACGAACTTTAGGTCATTAATGCTTAAACAATGAATCTAATGAGAATTCATTTATAGAGTAGTGTGAGTCTACGGACAGCACTAGTTATTTAGGCAAAGTGAATTTAACGAGAATCTGAGCCGTGATTAAGTTTCCAACAGACTAGCAAGTAGGTAGAATGATATTTGGTCGTACCATGAGATTGGAGATGCCAAACAAGTATTTTAATTTAAAAACTGTTATTTGCTTTTTTCAAACTATTTTCAGACTAAGCCTCTCGCTGAATAAGCGGTTGCGGCTTCTATTTACTTTTCAGTATTTTTAATTAGTTTAATAGGAAATTGTGACAACCCCACAACCGCTAGAATTACACATATTACTAAATTAGGTAAAGCAACGCGTCCCTGCGAACGATCCTGTTCTTATCACTAAACTATACTACATCTAATCGGGTCCCCTGTCCGTTAAGGTGTGTGTGTTTTTGAGGTAATAACTTGTACAACATTTTTATAAATTTAAACACTAAAACAAAAACAACCATCAAAGAGATCCTACAGTTTCATGAGCAACAAGGAAGAATTAAAGAGGAGATCTCGGCCATCAAAGGTATTATAATTATAAGTTGTTGGAGTATTTGGAAAGCTAGAAACGAAAGTATATTTGATAATGTTGAAGCAAAAACCACCGGAATAATTCAAAGTATCAAGACGTTAAGTTATATTTGGTTTAAGAATAGAACAAAGCATAGGAACATCACTTGGAACGATTGGTGTAATTTCAATTTGTTGTAAATTTTGTACATATTGGCCGCCGGCGATTTGCCGGAGTGAGTGTTAATAGAAGTTTACTTTTCAAAAAAATATATAAAAAACAAATTAGTTTATTTACTAGATTTTAGGCCCGTGTCTAATACATGGGCTTACAACTTTATCAATATTATATGTTAATTTATTATGATTTAAAATTTAGTTTACAATTTTTAGTAATAAAAATTATAAAATTTTGAGTTTTATAGTGAAATATTTTGAAAAATATGTTCATTGAAGTTGTTTACTCTGACATACATAACGATATTTGAATATTACAAAATCATAATATGTCACCATCCAAGTTGTAGATTGTGACATACTTAACGATATTTAAATATTACATTCTTATTTTACACTTTTAAAAGTAATATCTTATTTTTAAATGAAACATATTCCAAATATTCCAATTAGAATTAAAAAAAGAGAGGTAAATGCCTATGAACCATTTAGTCCTATCGATGAATAAAAGTAATATCTTATTTTTAGATGAAACATATTGCAAATATTTCACTTAGAATTAAAAAAAAAAGAAGAGTAAATGCCTAGGAACCCTTTAGTTTTATCGAGTAATTATTCCTCACAGCTAGCGAGTAATTTTTCGTATATGTGTCATGACAATTACTAAAAAAACTTCAAAAAAAGAATAATAGTACAATTACTTTTAAAATCTTAATATATTTACATTAAATTTTATTTATTTTTTAGTAATTAATTTATATTTATATGATAGAACGTATAATTAAGATATATATTAGTTATTTTTCTATTGAATATATATTAACTATTATATATTAGCTATATTGATCTATTATATTGGAATTAATGGTTAAAAGTGTAAATTTGTTATTGAAAAAAAAAGTGTAAATTAAAGTTAAAATTGAAAACAAAAGTCAACTTTGTGATTGGTCAAAAAGTGTAAATTTGTGATTGGTCAATAAGTTTTTAGAGGAAATGTCTTTTATATTAAAAGATTTTATAGAAGAAAAAAGTTAGAAATAACTTTGTTGAAACTTTTTTAATTAATTAAATGATGAAAATCTAAAACAAAATTCTCAAGTTGATAACTACAAATTGTAATAATTATAACTTAAGTATTTAGTGAGGGTAAAAAGTGTAATTTATTGATGGAAAATAAAAAAATGTAAATTAGTGAGATTTGTTCTACAAATTTTAATATTAATCTATATATACTCCTTTATAAAAATTATTCACCCCCTACAAATAGAAAGTGTTACTCAAATGTTACATACAAAAGTACTAAAATGCCCTTAATAAACACCCACTATGGAAAGAGTTTTTATAAATTACCAAATTTGCCCTTAATGAATTAATTTATTAACACTTTAAGCCCTTATCTTTTTAAATATTCCACTGTCACCTTTACATCAACCTACACCACTTGACACCGCCACCACCACCAATAATACCGTCACCGACACCACTAGACCGCCGACCCCGCCCCCGCCGCATTGCGCGGGTACCATGCTCGTACTCCTTTATAATAATTATCACACCCCCTGTTTTTAGAAATATTTACACAATAGTTACATACAGAATTATTAAATCACCCTTAATAAACACCCACTATGGAAAGAGATTTTATAAAATACCAAATTCGGCATTAAAGATTTAATTTACACTCTAAACCTTTATTTTAATAATTAACACTTTAAGCCCTTATTTTTTAAATTTTTTTACTATCACAATTATATCAACCTACACCACTTGACACCGTCACCACCACCAATAGTACCATCACCGACACCACTAAACCGCCTTCCGCACCGCCGCCGCCGCATTGCGCGGGTACCATGCTCGTATATATATAAATATATTTATAATGATTATTATGATTTTATAAGGGTAAAAAGTGTAAATTATTGATGGAAAAAAAAAAGTGTAAATTAGTGAGATTTTTTCTACAAATATTAATATAATATACTAATATATTTGGATAATGATTATTAGGATTTTTAATTTATAACTAAATTAAAAATGACATCATCAATTTCCAATTTTGATAAAATCGAAAACTATAATTGGTTAATAAACTATTAGGTGAGTTGTCTTTTAATATATATAAAGATTTCCAATCATTCATATTGAATTCAGTCTTAAAGCTATCTATTTAGCTTTCACATTGGCTTTTCACATTTAACTTCTATTTCCGACCATTCACATCGAAACCAGTTTTAAATCCCCATGTCATTATTAACGAGCATGGTATCGCGCAATGCGGCGGCGGTGGTGGGGATGGCGGTCTAGTGGTGTCGGTGATGGTAATATTGGTGATGGTGGCGGTGTCAAGTGGTGTAGGTTGATGTAATTGTGATAATGGAAAAACATAAAAATTCAAGGGCAATTCTGGTAATTCAAATTTAGAATTAACTAAAATAAAAAGGGCCTTTTACTTTATAAGGGAGTAGAGATAAGTAGGATATTGATAAATCAACTCAATTTGTATCTTGTCTTGTTTTATCTTATTATCTAATATAGCAAATGGGTTAAAACCCCAGCGGCATTCCGAAGTCCTGCAATGATGCTTGGATCCTGGAAGACCAGGGTTCGAGTCTGAGCAGGCGAGGTTTTACCTCCAATTTAACGTCGTGCCTTCTGTAGCGGTTAAATTGGTGGGTTTTCCCTCCCCTGTGGTCCCTGACTTCGTAGATCGGTCGCTAGTGACTGCCTGCCCGTATGGATGTAACGGCTAGCCGTCCCGTGACACGAACGTTAAAATAAAAATAAAAAAATACCTAATATAAAAGAGTTATAGTTACCTTATTTTCCTTTTTTTCTATGTGGCAGTGCTTAGCATCCAAGAAACACCCCTATACTTTTTTTTAGATAGTAAGCTTTCTTACTCTTAATCATAAACTATACATATGTCTAACATGGATCTTTAGACTTTCGTAAAAACCCGAAAGCAATCCAATTTTACAAATCAACCTCAACACTTGATGACATTCACTACTTTGAAATACGAAGTTGTTTAAGTTCCCGCCTAAGAAGTTTAAGTTAGCATCTTAAGGGGAAGTTATTTTGATAACTCACAAAATAAAAAGAACGCGAAACAATTTTGGGCCACACATTTTGTCTCATTTTCTCTCTCTTTAATAAAATAAGAAAATTCATTCAAATCATTCAAAATGCTTTATCACACAAACCGTAAATCGTTAGATGAAAAAAAAAGGTATGGGTAGTCTTAAAATTTTTTCCTTTTTTTAAGCAATTCGATAAACTTTTGATGACTTTTTAATTTTCGTTTTCTTTTTGATACTTACACATAACCTACACATGTGTAGGTTGAATGAAAATTGTGATTCGGAACGGGCTTCGCCCTTAAGGAAATTCATAAATGATAGTTGGTGGGGGTGATAGGTCATTGAGGGTGATTGGTCATAGTGTGATAGGTCATAGAGGGTGATCGGTGATGGGTGATCTACCTAACGGGCTCAGCCCTTAGCTGTTATGGCTCCGCCATGGACAAACGGTCTCCGCCTGTAAGTCCCCTTGAACTGGATCGTTAATAGTTTTCTCCAGTTATCTTGAGGTGCGGAATCCCTCATTATAACTTGGTGATTCACAACAAGCCTTCAGATAATCTGCTGCCTCGCAGATCTTCTCTAGGTCGTATGGAACACGAACGATGACTTAACCTGCAATATATGCTTGATATTTCGACAAATGTTCAACCCTAATCTCTATTAGGGTTTTGTATTTGTAGGAAAACATACGACATGGGCTTTAGTGAGCTAGCCTCGCAAATCCAACCCAGCTCGACACAATTGCGAGGTCGCAATCTTGTCCTAGCCTCGTATTTGTCCCTGCAAATGCGAGGTCGTATTTCCTCTGTGAATTGCGAGGTCGCAATTCACACTTAGCAGATTATTACACATTCAATACTTAAACTTAATCTAGTATTCTATGCATAATACAAACTTCATTAATGACAATCACATTACAAAGACATATTACATTATAAGCTCAAACAATCTAGACTACTATTGACATAGACGTGCACTTATAGACTCCCCCTTGGCAATAGCTTCTAGACGTTACAAATTATGTCTTTGTCTTTAATCTTCTTCTGCTTCCTTGCATTAGCCTTCTTCTTCTTCTGAACTTCCTCTGAATCATCTGCAGCCTTATAGAAATCACAGTCTGAATGTAAACCAATCTTCAAGCACAAACTCACTGCATTCCTATATCGCAACGCTGGACCCTGAAAATCTTTTGGAAACCAAATATTAACACTGTTCAGCTTCAGCAGATCTTTCTTACAGAAGTTCACTAGATGCAAAGGCTCATAAATCCTCAAAATCTCATAGTGATGATCATCGTACATCACAACTTCATATGTCTTACTATCAAAATACCAGCCCATCATATTATCCAATAAGTCCCTCTTAAACTTCTTCAAAGGAACTTCTTTGGCAAACTTGGTCGGCTCATACTTCAATGTAACCACTGGCTTCTTTGTCTTCGGATCTATCTTCGATTTATCCTTGACCATCTTGCCCTCCTGTGGATGATACTTTCTCTTGAATGAATCCTTTATCTTGACATCCTTTGCAATAGACCTAGCAACATAATTTGCCACTTCATATTCACTAGGGTTAATCAGTTCTAGCCTAGCTAAGCACCAAAAATCAACATCAGTAACTGAGTTGATTACTTCTGCTGTATAGTCCAAATACTGCACTTCGTCTGTTCTCCTGATAATGAGATATTTCAACTCATTATCCCAATGAAAACTCACGATTCTTGAGCATGCAGTAGTGGCATAGGCTTCAACCTTTTCTCCCTGAATCTTGTCTTTATACTTGATAGGTCTATGCAAAGCCTCATACTCAGCCTTACTATGCATCCACCAATCTGATATAGTGTCAACACTAGGCTCTGTATGTTGCACATCAGAATCCACAACAACTGGTTCTTGAGTGACTGGAGCTTCTTGGACTTGTTCAGAATTGTCCATTCTATCTAGCTTAGCACTAAAGTCATCAATACTAAACCCTTTGCGCTCAGCATCTACATCCACAAGCCTTGAAGCTGCAACTGGCAAATCAATCTCTGCGATATCCATCAAACTCTCATCACCATAGATTATTTCACCTTCCTCTCTCACAACATCTGAAATTTTAGAAGACCCTACCATACCAGTTGCAATCTCAGTCAAAGACTCTATTGCCTTGGTCAGATCTTCTCGATGCGTATTACCCTTATCTTTTGCTGCATCCGGGTCTTGATTTGAATCATCATCTTTCTTCTTTGAAAGCTCATCACCCTTACAGCCTAGATCTGGTAATAACTTCTTCTCAACCAAAAACTTCTCAAATAACTTATTCAAATCTGATTGCGTCACACAATCTAGCATGACATCAGCAATCTTAGTCATCTGTTCATCCACTCTAACTACACCTTTATTAGCGCTAGTAGCTGAACTCTCAGCCTTTGTAGCTTCCCAACGAACCATGTCAAAGTTGGACATGAGAGTGTTAATAAAGTCTTGATGATTCTTCCTCTCATCATTAAGAGCTTTCTTTAACGTCTCAACTTCCTTTTGCTTTTTCTGCATCTCCTTATCATGGTTCTTCTTCTGTCTCTCCAACTCATCAAATAAACCATTAACTCTTGCCTCTAACACAGTCATTTTCCCTTTCATGTCAGCCATACCAAAAACTGGTGGTAAGATAGGAACTTGACGTGTAGTCGCATTGGCTCTTGGCAGTTGGCTCTGGATTAGGCACTGAATCCTTCATTCTATGAGTTGTATACAACCTTTCAAGATTAACAGTCATCTTTTGAGATCTTCTTGGCATCACTGGCTCTGCATGTGACTCAACTGATCTCCTAGACCTCTGTTCAGGAACTCTGCTTGATGCTTCTGGAGTTTTGACAGTCTAATCTACTCCACTAGCAGCAGTTTTCTCCTTTACCTTCAACTTTATGACAGTTTTCTTCTTTGGAGCAGGTACCTCTTCAACATCTGGCACCTCAGATTCCCTAGAAGACTCTGTTCTCTTTCTCTTAAGACCCTGATCAGATGAAATTTTCTCTGAAGCAATCTTAGAAACACTAGCAGCATGATCAACAACATCTTCACGTGCTTCTGCTTCTTTTTCAAGAACCACATCTCTCTCAATCGTCACCCTTTCTGTGCTTTGAACCCGTGGTTGCTCAATGTCACGCATTGGCTCATCTGGCATCACCATCTGTAGAGGAACTGGATTAGCAACAGGCTCATGTGGAACAATCTCAGTCCTGAATCTGGCAAACTCTTCAGCTGTAGGTGGATTGAAGTTAATATCCACTAGAGCTCCAAACAAAGGAATATCTTGAGCACCTGGATCACCATCAAAGTGACTTTTAAGCTCATCATATGCCCTTTTCACTATGGATGTCACTTTCAGAACTGTCTTGGTAGCAGGCAGATTAGGAATATGATGATTGATAATCATCATAATGAATCTAGGATAAACCATAAACCTATGCCCTTGCCTGGCAGTTGTTTGCTTCCTTAACTCATTGAAGAAATACTTAGAAAAACTATACGGTTTGTTGTATACCAGACCAACCATCTGAGCTTGAGATTCTTGATTAAGCGTATCCCATCCGGTTCTTCTACTACACAAACTAACCAACAATACATGCGCTAAGTATCTCCACCTTCCAAAGAAACCCCGCTTCTTCAATGTTCCCACATTCAAGTCATCAGCATATCCCATCCTTGTAAATCCTCCAATAATAACCTCTATACTGAAATTAGTAGGTCCATTCTCTCCTCCTTCTTGATCTACTGTACCTAAACTCAAAATATCAATAAGATCACTAGCTGAGAATCTGATAGTCTTGCCAGCAACCACTGTTTCAATCACTTCCTGAGTAGCAGTCTTCTTGTGCCTTGCATTATCCCAAAACTCTACTAGGTATGACTCATATAGGACTGGTGAATGAGTAAGAATGTGATGAATTCTTGATCGCTTCAAAAATCTGAAAATCTCATGATAATACTCTGTTCCATCTTGACTCTCGTCTAAATTAATCACAAAATTATGACCTGATGCAAATTCTCTTGCCATTTCTGTAATCAATAGCAAATAATTAATTACCCAATATGACACAAAAATTCACATGCATATACATATACAACTAAGATTATCTCTGTAATCTAGTTAAAAGCATAAATTATCTCTGTAATTTAGTCAAAAGCATAAATTATCCCTGTAATTTACAATTAACATAAATTATCCCTGTAATTTAGTTAAACATTAATTAACTCATTTTCAAATATTTATTAACATAAACTTTTGAAAATCTGTTAAATTAACTTAAATTATCCCTGTAATTAAGTTAAACAAATTAACTCATTTTCAAATTTTATTTGAAATAAACTTTTGAAAATCTGTTAAGTCAAAAATACGAGGTCGTATCTCTGTACGAGGTCGTATCTCAAGGTCAAAATACAAGTCAACCAAAATCTAAAATACGAGGTCGTATTTTCCAATTTGGCATCGTATTTAGTCCAGGTCGTAAATCGGCATCGTATTTCGAAAGTCAACAAATTCAAAATCAATTGACATTTGCGAGGTCGCAAATCTGGGCTAGCAAACCCACTTTTACGAGTCCGTCGCACTGTTCATCTTCCCCAACGCGAAAACACGATTTACCCACCAAAATTCATGAAAGTTGTTTCTATACACTCGTATTCAAACAACAAAAAATACCCTAACCCTTATTTTTAACCAAAAACATCAAAATCGAAGCAAAATAGAAAAACCTAGTTCGAAAATTTCGAACACTATTTTCTTGATTTTCTTGTTGCATGGTTAACTATATTACGATTAGATAGTATACCTAGATTCAGTATTTCGAGAGGATCACAAATATATCAATAAAAAACTCTGGATCTAATCGTATCTATCGAATCACAATCGGGGTAGCAAAGTTATATTTCGGGGTCGTAAAGCTCTTATTTTGATATTTTAATTGTGAGGTCGTATTAGGGTTAATTTGGTTTATATACCCACTTGACCCGAATGGGCTTGGGTCAACCCGATCCACCCAATTACGAGGTCGTAAATGTACTTGGCCCAATCGACCAATTGCGAGGTCGTATTCTGCCATCTATCAATTACGAGGTCGTAATTACCTCCTGCACATTTAAAATCAAAATTTCGTCAAAGTTTTTGAATAATTGATCAACGTTTATTACGAACTTCCTGGAAATATGAAAAATTAAATGAATAAACCTGTAGGCATCAATTTTCATCTTTTCCTCGATCTTCGTCTTAAACCTGAAAAGTTAATAAACTTACATAAAATTCTTTAACTTTTCCATGATCAATCTTTCCAAAACGATCTCGAATGAGCTTTCCGAACTAAAAACACACTTAAAAAGTTATAAAATTGATTCCTCATTCTTATACCTCCCCCTCAATTTTATGACTAGGGTGAATAACTATGATTAACAGTCATCTTTTGAGATCTTCTTGGCATCACTGGCTCTGCATGTGACTCAACTGATCTCCTAGACCTCTGTTCAGGAACTCTGCTTGATGCTTCTGGAGTTTTGACAGTCTCATCTACTCCACTAGCAGCAGTTTTCTCCTTTACCTTCAACTTTATGACAGTTTTCTTCTTTGGAGCAGGTACCTCTTCAACATCTGGCACCTCAGATTCCCTAGAAGACTCTGTTCTCTTTCTCTTAAGACCCTGATCAGATGAAATTTTCTCTGAAGCAATCTTAGAAACACTAGCAGCATGATCAACAACATCTTCACGTGCTTCTGCTTCTTTTTCAAGAACCACATCTCTCTCAATCGTCACCCTTTCTGTGCTTTGAACCCGTGGTTGCTCAATGTCACGCATTGGCTCATCTGGCATCACCATCTGTAGAGGAACTGGATTAGCAACAGGCTCATGTGGAACAATCTCAGTCCTGAATCTGGCAAACTCTTCAGCTGTAGGTGGATTGAAGTTAATATCCACTAGAGCTCCAAACAAAGGAATATCTTGAGCACCTGGATCACCATCAAAGTGACTCTTAAGCTCATCATATGCCCTTTTCACTATGGATGTCACTTTCAGAACTGTCTTGGTAGCAGGCAGATTAGGAATATGATGATTGATAATCATCATAATGAATCTAGGATAAACCATAAACCTATGCCCTTGCCTGGCAGTTGTTTGCTTCCTTAACTCATTGAAGAAATACTTAGAAAAACTATACGGTTTGTTGTATACCAGACCAACCATCTGAGCTTGAGATTCTTGATTAAGCGTATCCCATCCGGTTCTTCTACTACACAAACTAACCAACAATACATGCGCTAAGTATCTCCACCTTCCAAAGAAACCCCGCTTCTTCAATGTTCCCACATTCAAGTCATCAGCATATCCCATCCTTGTAAATCCTCCAATAATAACCTCTATACTGAAATTAGTAGGTCCATTCTCTCCTCCTTCTTGATCTACTGTACCTAAACTCAAAATATCAATAAGATCACTAGCTGAGAATCTGATAGTCTTGCCAGCAACCACTGTTTCAATCACTTCCTGAGTAGCAGTCTTCTTGTGCCTTGCATTATCCCAAAACTCTACTAGGTATGACTCATATAGGACTGGTGAATGAGTAAGAATGTGATGAATTCTTGATCGCTTCAAAAATCTGAAAATCTCATGATAATACTCTGTTCCATCTTGACTCTCGTCTAAATTAATCACAAAATTATGACCTGATGCAAATTCTCTTGCCATTTCTGTAATCAATAGCAAATAATTAATTACCCAATATGACACAAAAATTCACATGCATATACATATACAACTAAGATTATCTCTGTAATCTAGTTAAAAGCATAAATTATCTCTGTAATTTAGTCAAAAGCATAAATTATCCCTGTAATTTACAATTAACATAAATTATCCCTGTAATTTAGTTAAACATTAATTAACTCATTTTCAAATATTTATTAACATAAACTTTTGAAAATCTGTTAAATTAACTTAAATTATCCCTGTAACTAAGTTAAATACAAATTAACTCATTTTCAAATTTTATTTGAAATAAACTTTTGAAAATCTGTTAAGTCAAAAATACGAGGTCGTATCTCTGTACGAGGTCGTATCTCAAGGTCAAAATACAAGTCAACCAAACTCTAAAATACGAGGTCGTATTTTCCAATTTGGCATCGTATTTAGTCCAGGTCGTAAATCGGCATCGTATTTCGAAAGTCAACAAATTCAAAATCAATTGACATTTGCGAGGTCGCAAATCTGGGCTAGCAAACCCACTTTTACGAGTCCGTCGCACTGTTCATCTTCCCCAACGCGAAAACACGATTTACCCACCAAAATTCATGAAAGTTGTTTCTATACACTCGTATTCAAACAACAAAAAATACCCTAACCCTTATTTTTAACCAAAAACATCAAAATCGAAGCAAAATAGAAAAACCTAGTTCGAAAATTTCGAACACTATTTTCTTGATTTTCTTGTTGCATGGTTAACTATATTACGATTAGATAGTATACCTAGATTCAGTATTTCGAGAGGATCACAAATATATCAATAAAAAACTCTGGATCTAATCGTATCTATCGAATCACAATCGGGGTAGCAAAGTTATATTTCGGGGTCGTAAAGCTCTTATTTTGATATTTTAATTGTGAGGTCGTATTAGGGTTAATTTGGTTTATATACCCACTTGACCCGAATGGGCTTGGGTCAACCCGATCCACCCAATTACGAGGTCGTAAATGTACTTGGCCCAATTCGACCAATTGCGAGGTCGTATTCTGCCATCTATCAATTACGAGGTCGTAATTACCTCCTGCACATTTAAAATCAAAATTTCGTCAAAGTTTTTGAATAATTGATCAACGTTTATTACGAACTTCCTGGAAATATGAAAAATTAAATGAATAAACCTGTAGGCATCAATTTTCATCTTTTCCTCGATCTTCGTCTTAAACCTGAAAAGTTAATAAACTTACATAAAATTCTTTAACTTTTCCATGATCAATCTTTCCAAAACGATCTCGAATGAGCTTTCTGAACTAAAAACACACTTAAAAAGTAATAAAATTGATTCCTCATTCTTATACCTCCCCTCAATTTTATGACTAGGGTGAATAACTATGATTAATCAATATAACAACGATCATTCTTATGTACTCCCCCTCAATTCATGACTAGGATACATAACTATGACTAAAACCATTCTTATGTACTCCCCCTCAATTTATGACTGGGATACATAACTATGATGTAGCAAAAATATGCAGAAATTCTTATAATATAAAACCTCATTATATCATATAAATTTCAAACATAATATTGATTAACTACTTCATATTCTTATGAAATCAACATTTCATAACTATATGACCTAAATAATCAATTTATTATACACACCTTTCACATACATATATATGTTTCTATATCTAAAGTTTCAAAAACACTTTTGAAAACTTTTCATATTCAAGCATAATACTTATGTCTAAGGGTATAAAAACAATATTCTAGTAGCCTTTCACATTCAAACATTACAATTCTATGTCTAAGGCATTACATAGTCAATAACCTTTTACATTCACATTATGTCTATGTCTAAGGTTTTCTATAACCTTCTACATTCACATTACGTCTATGTCTAAGGTTTTACACATACAAAGTTGATAATCTTCCATATTCAAAAGAAAATTTCTATATCTAAGATCTTCAACTAGCAAAAACATTGCTATCATCATCTTGTAATTAGTATATAAATAATATTATAAGAACCTGATGATCTTAGCCTTGTCTTGAAAATGTCAGACAGCTATCCTGAGCAAAAGTCTGAAAAAGATAACTTCGAGACCACAAATTCTATTGCTATTCCCGAAACTCGATCTTCTGAAACTGCAAATTTGATCAGCAGACTTCAAACTCTCTGTATCGTCATGATAATCAACTAATGAACCATAGCTTGTTGTAGTTCTCCCCCTCAACGATAAATCTCTGAATTAAGCATATGCAATCTTCCTTCTTGGATCTATTGCTCGAGTCCCTGCTCGCCTTGCATAATCGGCATATAATAGAGAAGTAGAATTTCCAACAATCAACACTGAATTAGTTAACTTTCATGAAAACCAGAAACTTTGAAACTTGAAGCTCAAACTGTAGGAACATAAATCCTGTTTCAAAAGCAAAACTATTAAAGTCTCCATATCTTAATAATTCTGAATGTTTCTGTAACACCCCAAGATTTTTAAGATAAATAAATTAACCCCTTTTTGTAGTTTTGACATTAAAATATTTTCCTAGTAATTTATTTTTGAATCCAGGGTTAATTTAGTTGGAACTTTAGCAGATAAAGGGTAAAATACCCACAAAAATTAGAAAGGGGCGTGGCACTCAGGAGAAGTGCCAGCCATCCCTCCTTTTTGTGACTCACCACCCACTCACTTCTTCTTCTTCTCTTAATTCTATTCTAAATCAAACTCAATTCAATTCAATTCTAGAATCATTCAACAATAACAATAACAATAATCTTCCATTATTCTTCTAAATTGAAAGATTGAAATTGAAAGTGTGTAGTGGTGGTGTGTGGGCCGATTTCAAAGGGGGGAAAAAGGGGAAGAATAGAAGTGTGATTTCAATTCTCTTCAAGTGTGTTTACCTTAATCAATCAAATCCTTCCAAATAATAATGATAATAATAATCACCACAATGGGTTAACTTGTAAATTGGGAGAGTTTGTGGGTGTGTATGTGTGAGGGTCGAAACACACAAGAAGGGAGAAGAAGGAATTTGTGATTTTTCCATCTTAGTTATTGTCCTTCAAGGTAAGAATTCTTCTAACTTAGTTTTACTTTTAGTTCCAAGAATTAGGGTTCTTGAGATGGGAAGAATTGGGGATTTTGAGAAATGACCATTTTTGCTTTAAAATCCTCTATTGTTGGTCATTATAGGGTCATGCAAGATTGTTTATGACTTAGCCAATTTTCAGTTTTGTGATTTATTGATTATTGAGTTGGGTTCATGATTTTCTTAAAGAAATGGTAGTGACTAATCATAGTCAATATTGTGAAAATTGATGGGTAAGAAGAATGAGGGCATGGCCATATGGTGGGAAATATGAAATTGAGATTTTGTATGATTTGAACCAACTCAATAGCATTTTGAGAATTGATATGAATAGGAGTGCTAGTGAATTGTTAGTATGGCTAAGTGAGTTAGCCAAGATTGTGAATGAAGTCTTATATGCATATTGTGTTGATTTGTTAGGTTGAAAGCTTTGCATTTGTTGTGGCAATCTTGATTGTTCTTAGTCGCGGAGGAGGTGAGTAAATTTGCATACTCTTATATGTGCGTTGGGTCGATTACCATATGATGGTGGATTGTAACAACCCTCAATTTCCGACTAGGACAATTTACTTAGACTTATCTAGGTATTTATCCTTAGAGGTTTATTAAGAGAATTGGCCTTCTAGACATTTCGGCATGGTGATAATTGCCCTCTAGTTCAACGAAGTATTGTAGGTGACTAGCTATCTTATAAATGCCATGAATAATAACTATAATCATTCAACACAATCTCAAGCTATAAACTAGTTCTAATTGAACTTGACAAAAGGTCAACGAACCAAAAACTTTATTTCGAGAAGTTAAGTTATATAAATAATAATGTGAGTCCCACAAGTTGAGATATCAATCAATATTCTTATAAATGTCCAACAAATCAATCACCAAACCAATTTAAGTAAATATGACATGAGAATAAAGATTTCTATCTCAAAGCACATTTATAAATTAATATGTACATAAAAGTGTTTAAATAACAATAAGTATATATATATATATATAAATAAATACAAGATATATATATATATATATATATACATAGTTATTTAATGGACATTTAACTAGCACGTTTTAAATTATAACATATATATACATAATAATATGTATACTTAAATATATATATATATATATATATATATATATATATATATATATATATATATATATATATATATATATATATATATATATATATATATATATATATATATATATATATATATATATATATATATATATATATATATATATATATATATATATATATATATATATATATATATATATATATATATATATATATATATATATATATATATATATATATATATATATATATATATATATATATATATATATATATATATATATATATATATATATATATATATATATATATATATATATATATATATATATATATATATATATATATATATATATATATATATATATATATATATATATATATATATATATATATATATATATATATATATATATATATATATATATATATATATATATATATATATATATATATATATATATATATATATATATATATATATATATATATATATATATATATATATATATATATATATATATATATATATATATATATATATATATATATATATATATATATATATATATATATATATATATATATATATATATATATATATATATATATACTCACATTTCTCTCTCAAAAATCTGCACTTCCCCTTCCTTTTCTTCCTCCATTTTTGGCTCAAATAATCAAGAAAAACAAGAACAAAAATCAATCTAAACTATATTAATAATAAGGGTTAAGCAAGGGTTGTTTCAAGATAATATTAAGGGTTGTTTCAAGCTTGGATTAAGGGTTATTAGGAGCCTAAATAAGTCCGAAAAATCTGCCCAAAATCATCTTCAAAACCAAGTTCTTCAAGGGTATAAATCTTCATCTCTTTACTAGATCTATATTGTTCTTGTTTATATTCAAAGGTTTTATCAAAAGTTTATGTTTTCTTCCTGATTTCTTTGTAATATACACTTGATGAAGGCAAGTTGATAGGATCTTTCTCCTCATGCATATGCATGTCGAAATCTATGAGAAAGATCCAAGGATTCAACAAGTTTAAGACCCAAAAGTGTTGTTATAGATTAGTAGCTTTTAAAGTGATTTTCCTTTTCATAGATCTATATGTTTTTGTATATTTTGAAGAATATATTTCTGAGATTTTTCATTAAAAGATGTTTTTATGTTGTTGAAAGTTAGATCTATAAAGATTGGTATTGAAAAGTGTTGATTGAATGAATACATGTTAGATCTAAGAAAGTTGAATCTTGTTGTTGGATTATGAGATGGATGGACTTGTATTAAGTGAAAAATATGTTAAAAGAGGTATAATAATCTGGAAAATTGATGTTAAGAGGTATAAAAATAAAGTATTAATCTTGTAAATGATGAACTCAAGTGTTAATAAAGCAAGAATGGTCATTGGTGTGTTGTTTGACCCAAATGCTTCTGACAGAATTATTCTTCTGTCTTTGGACGGATAAACTGGGCATGTGAGGGCCGTTTCAAGCAAAACTTTCAAAATAAAAGTTGTAGATAAAAGAGTTAATATTAACCTCCAACTGGAATCACTCAAAAACACTAAACCAAACCAAAGATATGATTTTTCTACCAAAAGTGGTCAAAACTGGATTTTTGTCTTAATGTTGAGTCAAACTTGACGATTTTTAATTTCTTAACTAATAGGTTTCAGAAGTTTAAACTTGGTGTGAACTGAGTTCAAATTGTCCCTAACTTAAAATAAAATTGGGAGATTTTTCTTAAATGCTCATCATAGAAATCTTTTATAAAATATATTGAGTCGCACAGCAGCAAGCTTTCTGACCAACTTTGGTTTTGTAATTTTTAGAGGTAGTAAACAATGTCTGAAAATTTAGCAAAAATTCACATAAATATAGGACACATATATGTCTCTTATAAGACCACTAATGTCAAATATTATTACTAAGCAAAGTATACAATGAAAATCATATAAACCAAATCCAAATTACCGAAATTCCAATAAACGTACAAAAATGTATAATGAAAATGACCCTTTTACACCAACACTCTCTACAACCAAAAAGATGCAAATATTAACAATATACTTGGATCCCAAAATTTATGACAACATAATGAAAGTGGCATTTCTTAGTGATGGCTTAAGATAGGAACTTACGTATATTAGTCCTATCGTAGGGATAGTCTTGGCTCGAAATGTGATTGAGGAATATGACGGATATATGATCAGGGAAGCGATAGATGGGAAGTACCCATTTTGGATAAGTGAATATAATATGCGGCATATCAAGGTGAGTCATAGCCCCCTTTCAAACTCTTTTATATGTTTTACTTGCGGGGTGAAAAGCATGATTAATTAAATGACTTTCTCTTATGAAATGATTCTTTGAAATAATGATAATGATATGGGAATTATATTGTATGTTCAACGTGTTATATGTTATATGATGAGCTTGAGTACTGTCAAACGGTGGTCCCCTGTACACTACTATTAACTCATTTGAGGCCTGTAGTTAGAGGGTTGCGCAACAAGGACTTGTCCCCTCATCCACTATTATAGGTAACGGTGGGATGTTTGGTTTGCCTTTGTGGCCACCTTCATCGCCAGTCTGGCCTCGCGGTGCTCTAACTACTATATATTTATGGGCGTCTCCATGGCACGACCCTTGGTTATCTTTATGCACGTGATTGACAGCATGTGCTGATCATTATCTTATCATTTGGGAAATATATCTGATTATTGGGACATAACCGGTCTTAGTAGTGGCTCAAGATCTATCTCATCAAATTATGTCATGGTAGTCTTACCATTGACCAAGAGGTATTGATATTATATTATGGATGGAAATTGTGGATTGAACATACGGTTTGGGTATTGGAACTTATATGGAATCTTGAAGGTTGTTGAATTTGGCAATATTGAAGTATTGATGACCAAATGGTTTTGGTATGATAAATGATTAATCGATTGATATATTTTTCTCTCACGATAAATGTGACAAATGAGAACGTTATAATTTACCATGGATTTCTCAACTATTTTGAAATGGATATGTAACAAGATTTACTTGTAAACCTATGCACTCACCAACTACGTTTTCGTAGTTGACACTTTTTCTTCATGCTTTTCAGGAATTAGCGTAAGCTTTGAGGAATTATATGCATCATGATTGTTTGCATTGCACTTGGGAGTCAAAGATCAAACCTTGTGACGGGCAATGGAATCCGCCTGATCATTGTAGTATACCATCTCATGTATTTGTTATTTGTTTCGTGGACTCAATATCCAAGTATAGTAGACGTATTGTACTTGGGAATTGGTTCACATGCTTGTGCATTGTAAAATTATTTCTATCCAATAAAGCTATGGTGAATGTTACCTATCATCCTTTGTTTTGAATACTCGACTTTCTGTACATCTCGACGTTCCGACTTAGTTGGGGTGTTACATGGATTCCGTGTATGGTAATCGATTTGGCGTTAGGGCCTAATTTTGAGGTCGGGGCCTAAGAACCCCATAGTTGTATTGAAACGGGGCCTAAGAATCCCATGATTGTATTGAGATGAGGCCTAAGAACCTCTTTGATTATTGTTTAGCGTATATGGATCCATGTATGTGTTTGTTAGCGCAAAAGTGAGTATGCAAGTGATGGTATGACGGTACCATTGGCTACATGCGATAGTCTTTTGTGTTTTTGCCCTCCTTCGTATATATATTTGTATGCAAGTTTATTCACTAAGCATTCGCTTACTTTTTAGTTGTTTACCATTTTATAGGTGGTTCCGGAAGAAGGAACTAGTTTTGGTGATTTGAAGTTAGTAGAAGAAAGGTTGATTAGAAGACTTGGAGGTATTGCCCATTCTTAAAAGAATGGATCTTTTGTTTAGACACCTAGTTATCCTACCTCATATGGCTCATGATACTCTTGTCATTTTGGTAAACTTGGTTTTATTACATTTCTGCAAATATGTCATATGTATGGTCTTTTGGTACTTGAAAAGTGTTGGTTTGACTTGAAAATCTGCGTTTTGGGTAAACGACCCATTTGGGTGTGTAAATGAATGTATGGTCGAAAGAACACTCGAATTATGCTTAAAGTGAGGTCATGTAATGGCTTGAATTCAGTAATGTCATGTAATGAAGTTTGTGTACATTCAGATTTTGTATCATGGTCATGGTGACCTTAGTGTCAAATTGAAGGTTTTGGCAAAATGGGTAAATGACTCATTTGATTGTAAATATGAAGACTTTCTTATGCTTATGTTAATGAAAGTTTTCCCTAAGTTGAATCATGTATCTTTAGTCCATTTTTGAAGTTTGATAATTGTTTTGAACTGGAAAATGAATGGTAAAAGTTGCGACTCTTTTTATGTCTTCATCTGGGTTATGCATTTTGTTCATCTGGGTTATGTATTTTGTTCATCTGGGTTATGCATTTTTGTTCATCTGGGTTATGTATTTTGTTCATCTGGGTTATGCATTTTTGTTCATCTGGGTTATGTATTTTGTTCATCTGGGTTATGCATTTTGTTCATCTGGGTTATGCTTTTTCTTCATCTGGGTTGTCGTTTTCTTCATCTGGGTTATAAAAAAAAATTACGTTTTTGGGTCGAGTCCTTTCAGTTTATTCTGTCCATTTTCAAAATCTTCAGACAAAACATGTAAATTACAGCTTCTTGTGCTAGTACCTGCACATACAAGCTTAAACAATACATAATAATAATGATAATGTTATTCTTCATTATTTCATCACTATAATAGCAATGACTTAATCTAGAACTACATTTTTCATTTTCTTCTCCAACTTTTGTTATTCTTCACTAAGTCATAAAATTACATATGACATTATCTTAGTCTAGAACTACAAAACGATTAACAAACCTTGAGAACACTATCCCATTGTTTAAGATATGAAAAACCTTAAGATCTCTGTCTTATTGTTCTATGAATAACTATGGATAACCTATCCTCAGGTCTTCCAATAAAGTTTGCCTTATCATACAAATCTATATAGATTACGCTTTCATAAACACAAGGCTTTACCTCTGTAAAGCACATGAACTGAAACTTAATCGCTTATACTTTTGCATGATATTTATCTTGCTTCCGTTGTAAGATCTTGCTTGACAACCTACAAAATCAAACATCTGTTTATTGTCCTACACATCTCAACACACACATCAAATCTTCTCAAAGTAATAACATACAATCTGAAGAATTGAATAAAATGGCAAGATAAAATGAATATACTTAACAGTCTATTATTAACCTAAGTCACTTTAGTGTCAAATAATTCACTGCAAGCACTTTCAAACCAAAACAAAATAATTTGGAATCTCAGTTCCAGACCTTTTTGATAAAATACTTTTCAAAGATTAAATTCAAACTATGAACAACTCTGTGTTCATTCTTTGAAAATCTTCTTTCTAAGATTAATAAATAGACATTAACTCAATATCTGTTTACTGAAATCAACAACTCTGTGTTCTTTTCCTTAAACTTATATTCTGTTAATGACACACTTTCTTTTAGCTTTAATCACAACACTATCGCTTAACTACCCTACTCGTTTATTTACTGTTCCATAAGAACGTAGTTGAGTCCTCTTGGAAACTAGATTCTATTCTGACTCTGTCTCTCGTGCAATAGGAACTTTTATTTAAACAATACAATACAAATAAAAAATTAACATTTCACGAAAAACATAACGCACACACACATACACATACACTGAACATAAACGAATAACATAGTTACAAGAGCTAAAGTTACTGCTGATTAGATCAGATTAGCATGTTACATAAGCCTACAAGCGAGAAATAATTCTCTTATTATTAGTTATGAACAGTGATCCATCAACGATTACCAATATGTTTGTCCTCTTAAACACTCGGTACTTCCAGTTTCCTTTTAAGGTTGTGACACTTTCGACATACCCTGGCCAAGGACAGTCACCATGTAACCCGAGTAGCCTAATATGCCACTTAATCAAGTTTGCGAACTTAAGTGACCCACATTCAGATATACTCTCACAATCGACACAAGCACTAAGATTAAGACATTTGGTAACTATAGGGAGACGATCTTTAAGAATCAAGTCAGCGGTGACAGGTCGGTGATTCCTCACACGCAAAGCGACATAACTTGACTCACGTACGGAAATATACCCACATTGCATAATGCAGTACTTGCATATTTGTGACATCATTTTAAAGCACTTATGAAAACCCGTGACTTTCTGATGAGACCCGTGTAGCGAACTTTCTAACAACCTATCCCAAGTTGGAAGCTTTAGGTAGGCTAGGTATACAAAGACCCCAAGGACTTACTTGTTCGAATCTCAAAGGCCACATTAGCTCCATATTTTCAAAAGATTTATTAGATATTTGCATATCTTGTCACAAATATACATCCGAAAGAGCAATACATACACATGTATGTACCCGAGACCTTCTATATAAAGACCAAATATACAAAATTACAATGCAAGATTTTTCGTAAGATTTAAGGACCAGACTCAATTCATATACATGAAGAGCAGGCATTCTCAGCCATATATCTGAATATGTTTCCCATAAGAACATTGTATACATTTAAGTTCAGATTATAAGGAAACCTTGGTACTTTGTGCCTACCGATACATCATATAATGGTATCACTGAACTGAGCAATTTAAAGTACAATTAATTAGGCTTAATAGCTAAAGTATCGTCACGTCTAATCGTCTGAATGCAGTGACCTTACTCTATTTTTAGTTTTCTTTTTCTTTTCTGATTTTTCTCTTTTTTTATTTTGTTTTATGACACTATATGACACACAGAACGACACAAACACTGACTCATTTTACAAAGTTCCTTTTGAGGGACACTGTCACTATAGATTTCTCATTCCAATCAATTGGACTAACAACTCGAAACGAGTTCGGTCGAAAGCCTTAGTGAACAGATCATCTAAATTAAAGTCACTCGGCACCTTTTCTAGGACTATTAATTTCTTTTCAGCACAATCACGTATAAAATGAAACCTTATGTCTATGTGCTTAGTCCTACTGTGCTTAACAGATTATTGGTAATGGATATAGTGGATTCATTGTCTATCTTTATGGGAGTACAAAGGAAATTCTGACCGTAATCGCGCAGTTGTTGCTGAATCTCTCCCATAAGAACTGACATCCAATTGAATCAGTTTCTTCAAGAACACCAATTTCTTTCAGCCCTGTGAATAAACTAGCGAAGTTCTGAAACTGACATATATTATTACCAATAAAACATAATTAACATACAAAACACTTCACCATAGATCATCATCTAAACATGATCTTCTATAGTAGTCTGTTTATTACATAAAATGAAAACATAATAAAAATTAAAGCTAATTAGAGCATGTTTTCTTGGACCAATGACCATCAGTTTCATGGATTTTCCTCTTTCTTCCATCTAACCGATCTTCAAAGTCCTTGACAGCTTTCTCATGAGACCTACATATCTCTACTTGTTCAGGGGTTAACACAAGAGGCACAACCTTCGGACAATCATAGCTGCGATCCTCTTTGTTATCTTCAATACTCCAAACTTTATCAATCAAAACCCGAGGAAAACACAATCTTGAAAATTCCATTTCGGTAAAAACTCGATCACTACCCTTTAGAGTATAATGAGTAAGATAGACTTTTTCCTTTTCTAAATCTTGTTTAGAAATTGATAAGCCTTTCAAAGGGTTCTGATCCTGTTTTTTAACAAAATTAACTTTATCAATTAAAACACTTCCCTTTACAACTCTTCCAACCCCGGAAATTTTTCCGCCTTTGGAATCTACGAAACAGACATAAGAACCTTTAACAGGAGTAAACTCCGTTAATAGTCCCTTGTCTTCCATTATGTGTCTGGAGCTTCCACTATTGACAAACCATAAACCTGCGGTCTTCCTTAGTAGCTCATGCACATACACAAAATCATTAGTTCTCAAAAGCACCCCTAGCCTTATTGGATTTGGGTCTATCATTCTCTTCATCGGAAACAATATCCGCCCAATATCCACCCGTAGGTACCAATGCCTTAACTGGTTTAACAACGAACTGCCAACAGTCCTTTTGCTGGGAGAAATTCGTGAATTATTTCCAGTACTAGGTCTACGACTTGGGGAACCACTAGGTCTCCTTTCAGTAGGTAACCCTTGGTTATTACCTTTAGACTTTTCTAGAGCTCTTAACATATTTTTAGGAGGTTAGAAGCTAAGTTTCCTAGGACTGTTTAACTGAAACCATTCAACAGGGTTCGTTTTCCTTCTAGGAATAATCCCATCATAATAAGCACTGCCCGATTTATCTTTCCAATTACTTGATTGACTCGAACTGCTAGAATCTTCTCGAGATGAGACACTTTTAGGCTTACTATCCTTAGTTTTGCAGTCATTTTCAAACTCTCTAAATCTCAGATATTTCTTAACTGTTAGACTATCAGGATTTTTCTTAGCATACTCCTCATAATATTTCTCTTTATAGGCTTTCATTGATATACCTTTTGTTGAACCAGAGTTTTCACTAGAATCCATACTGCCCCTAGATTTTTCAGGTGACATCCTAGATTTGTTCTTCTTATAAGGACAACAGCTTGACACGTGACCTACTTCCCAACACTTAAAGCATGACCTTTTAGAAGCCTTCTTTGATATATCACCATAAACTATCTCAGGCACTTGGACCCCATGACCTCTAAATTCATCTATATATTCAAGAGCTGCATAAGCCTCTTCCCAAGTAGTTGGTGCCTGAATAGGAGCGACATATCGTTTGACAGTTTGAACCTTTGGACCTATGGATAACATCTCTTTTAATTTATCCTCAGCAAATTGTTCAGGTGTTTCAGATTGTACACTTAAACCTTCTGCATCAATTGTAGAAGTTTGAACAAAACCCTTTTTGAAAAGTTTATCTTTAAAATCCTTGTTAGGTTTTGGCAAATTATCAGATTTTACTGGTTAATCAATACTCCAGATTTGATCAATGTTTTTAGGATATTTACCATTTAAATCTGACTCTTTTGCTGGAAACACTTTATCACTACATTTTAAAGTAAAGTAGGCAATTGTTTCCACTTTAACTCCTTTTTCAATACCTTTCAGTTTGTTATCCATTTGTCGCTTAGCTGAACTTGGGTCTGAGTCAGCTTTAGGTTCACTAGTCTTGTTCACAGATCCCTCTGACTTGAAAGTCTCAGGGAGAGGAGCATCACTAGTTTTGGTCTCTGGAGTGGTAGTCTTGGGTACATTTGATTTTTCAGATTCATCTAGTGTAAGCTTTCCAAAACTATCATAATTGTGACCAAAAGGTGGCGGAACTGCATTATATTTCTGGACAAAACTAGGTTGTTCACCTTTAACTTTAGCATCTCTAAGATGACCCATCATAGTTCTTATGTCTCTCATTTTATTTAGTTTGCCACTTAGTTCAACAATTTGTACCCTAGAATCTGCTAATTCTTTATCTTTATTAGCACTTTCTTTCACTACCATCTCAAAATCTTCATCTAGCATTTGTTTTCTGCCTAGCAACTGAGCATATTCAACCCTAAGAGATTCAAACCTATCTTCTTCAGATTTTATCCGATTAAGATAGTCTTTAGCATGACCTTTAAATACCATTACGTCTGTTGCTAACTTAGTCCTATCACTAGTAGCATCATTTAGAAAGGTCTTTGTTAATTCAATCTCCTTTTTAAGATCAGTTACTTCGTTAGACAAACATATGCTATGCTTACATAGAGAAATAAATGTATGTAAAGAAAGACTTACCTGTTGCTCTGGTGCTTCAAGATTAGCCACAAAATTCACAAGCTCTTCTGTACTCAGATCATTAGGTATCTCGATCTTCACATCTTTATCCTTTTTCTCATATTCCACATTTATCTCGGCTTCAGTAGAAGCTTCTTTGACTTTAGCTCTTAATGGTTCAGATGGTTCAGGCTCCTCTTCTACCTTCTGATGAAAACTATCATGATCATCTGTGCTGGCATACAATGTATATTCGAATGAATTATCCACGAGATCGTTCATTCCTCCATCAAAGTCTTGAATTTCTGCCATGAATGCATGATTCTGATCATCGGCACTAGTCGAACCCCAGTTGTAAGTACCATCATTTTGGTCCGTCTCTCCTGAGTTTCGGTTCCCAGTATTAGCATATTGACGCCTTGAATTTTGACTTGCAATAGAACCACCCTGATTGAAGTTCTGACGACCTGTAGCTGAATTGTTGTCCCGTCTTCAAGGCATAATCTTTCGTGACAAGCTGAGGACTACAAGAGCAAGTAGAGTGAAAGTCTCCTCATGGGCCTAACAGGAAGAGGTTTAGGAATAAGTAAGAAAGCAAATCCTTACTCGAAGAGGGGGTGAGATAGTTTATGATCGAAGTGAGAAGGTCCTCTCATCGCTTCCTTTATAGCAGTTATTGCTCTGGTTCCAGAAGGAGACAG
>CM067167.1:234960003-235003006 GCA_034093135.1 Erigeron breviscapus | reverse complement strand
TGAATTGTCAAATTGTTTAAGTGATTGTCAAATTGATTTGTGAATAATATTTTTGCCAAAAGAGATTGATAATCAACATGAATGAGTCGTGATACGTGCTAAGCATCCGTGTATGAATGAGACCTTATACACCTTATTGTATTAAAATGTTATATTTAGGTTGCATGATCAATCGTTTGCGATTACAATGTGAACAAAGTAGATGCATGAAGAGTCTTAGCATGTGTAAGAGAATTGGGTACAAATAAGATTAATTAATAGAATTACACATCGAAGTTTTTTTTTTGATGAATTATCTTTGGTATCTACAATATTCATAGCAACTACATGCCTTAATTGAAAAATGTGTGTTAATTTCATGCCTAGAAACTCTTGAACTAAGTGTACATGAATTAACATGCTAAATTGTTAGATTTGAGCCAATGTTATCCTGTGCTAAAATATGATGACTATTATGAAGATCAAGATAGTAAGTGTAGACATAATGCAATGATTGTCACTATATGACCAAGTGTATTAATGTCCCTAAACGATAAATATTCATGTGGCTATGTCTAGAACATATTCTTATACATGAACAAGTGTATATGCCCTATGCTTATGTGTCAAAACTATATGTGGTGCATATCTAGATGACTCGAGGAAATTTAAAGAATGTGTTTGCTCATACTCTATTGATTGAATACTTCATGAAAAATTAGTTAACAATCAAGAAAAGTGAGTATCTAAGCATAATGTAATTGCCACGTGTCTCATATGTAAAAATCTATCTTGGTGCATACATTGTTGATCATGTACATGCTTGAAAAATATATTGAGAAGTGTTATGAGCATATTGAATTATAGTATGACATACCAACGTAGCCATGTCATACTTGAACCTTGAATGTCTATAGAGAAATAATTGTGGTAATGGGACATAGTTAATATCATAATTCATGCATTGTGCTCATAATTGAAAACGTATTGGTTTCTTCATTTACTTATATGAACCCTTCGTCATTTTATGCGATAATATGTTAATATGAGGGAAACAAAACATGAGAAGCAAATGTTGTGGGACCTTGGCATAACATGACCTAAAATGTATGATCAAAATCATTTTCGTCTACCTTATTTGAGTCTTGTCCACCAAAGTGTATTAAGTGAAATGTGAAGATTGACATTGATGTATAATTTGAGGGGGAGCTACAATCTAGGGGGAGGTAAAATATTATTGCATGTATATTTCTATGCATATCACTTGCCTCTAAATGTATTGTGTCACTATGATATCTTGATCCATGCTTCATGATTTATGACTTATTTGCACATCGGTGTCATTAATTGAATATGTGTATTGCGCTTCTATCACTTTCATACTTGTATGTGCTTCTTATATATATTATATATACAAATGCATGTATGCTTGCGGTTTGCTTGCTTGTGGTTCTTGTCGGTAGGTAACTTTCAAGGGGGAGCTATCTTTAGGTACCCACATGTCCCACGGATCGAAACCTAGGCTCTAATACCTATTTCCCTTCTTTTTGATTCGACAAAGGGGGAGAAGCATGTAGGTATGTTATGTAGTTAACATGATCAATTATATAGTACATTTACCTACATGTGGTATATTGTTGTCATCATCAAAAAGGGGGAGATTGTTGGTGCATACATGGTTTAATGGATTGATAACATTTATAATGCACTCCTTAGTTTTGATGATGATTGAGAACATACCACATGAAAGTAAGTGTTAAATATAATTGATCATATGTATATTCTTACATGCTTGAACATCCTTCTTAAAAACGATTATCAAAGACGCAAAGTAGCACTATCTATAGCGTCGATAAATGTGTGGCGTGCCATAACAATATATGGAATGTGTAAAATGGTATAAATAATGTTTTGGGCATACATACGCTAATTCCGAACCAAAAACGATGAAAAGGTCAAGTTTAAGCTTTGATGTTGCATTTGTCGGAAAAAACATAGGACGGCTCTTACTTTGTGGACGGCCTCTGTGGACGGCTCTTAATCTGTAAAGGTCGTCCGGCTTTTGTCTCGGATGGTAGTTTTTCACCGAGCCTTCGTTACACATTTCCGTGAACCCTAACTTGTTCCATAACCTTATATTGATGTTCTAGGATGTTTACAATTGACAAAAATCAAAAATAACAACTTTCTTTTTTCGCCAAATTTGAGGGTCGAAAATTTTTTAAGTATAAAAGAGCACGGCTCTTGTTTGGGGACGGCTCTTGCAGGATGGCTCTTGCAGGACAAAGGTCGTCCTCCTTCTATCCATTTTGGCGAGTTTTACCGAGCGCTCGTTACATAAGTTCAAGACCCGAAACTTGTTCCTAAGTCTTATATTATCATTCTAAGATGGTTGCAATTGTCAAATTCCGAATCTAAACACTTTGACTTTTCACCAAAATTGGAGGCCAAATGTTTTCTAAGTGTTGAAGGTCAACAAAAGTCAAAATTGGTTGTATGGTCAAAATTGGTCAACATATGGATAAGATCTGATTTATATTTGAATGTTGAGTGGGTTGTAGCTTCATTTCCATAACATATCATGTGACTTACCCATTCCCTAAACATCCTCACTTGGTAAGCATCTATCCCTCTTTCCTCTATTCTCTTTTAAGTTAAACAAGTATGGGAAAGTTCTTGCTTGTGGTGGAGACATCATGGGAGATATACAAGGCTTTTTGTGAAGTTCCGGGTCAAACGACTACAAAAGAACTTTTGGCTATAAAATGAAGACTTGGTGACTTTTGCACCTCACCTCTTGCATCTACAAACTGAGTAATATCATATTCTTATAATACAAATCTTATATCATTGATTATTAGCAAGAGTGCCAAATTTGTAGTGAGAATAATATTTGTGTAATTTTGAGAGCCTACAAATTGTGTATTCAATTAGAGTTGGGAAAATTCTTGAAGTGTCAAGAATTGAAGATCTCCTAGTTGTTAGGAATCATTGGTGTGTCTTGAAGTGTCAAGACTTGGTAAATTCCTAGTGGTTAGGAATCATTGGTGTGTCTTGAAGTGTCAAGATTGTATTGCGGACTCTCCACCGGTTTTGGAGAAAGATAGTGCTACAAAATCTCGATTGTGAATCGAGGAGTGGATTAAGGCGGATTAGTTAACATCCGACCCCAACCACTATATATTGTGGTGTTCATGTGGTGATAAATTATTTTACCCTTATCTCTTATTATTTCTCATTTCATTGTTATTATATTTGCTTCACAAGGATTGAATTGGTTGTTAGTAATTACAAGAGTTATCTCTTTTGTTGTTCAAATGAAACAAGTTTTGTAATTAGTGACTTAATATTGAAGATTAATCAAAAAGTTTTACAAATCAAATTAAAAATCGGGTACAACCTATTCACCCCCTCCTAGGTTGCACTTACACGTTCATCAACCCAGGAAGTCCATTGGCACCTCCCCAATAACTTTCACCATGCGACTCAAACATCTACAAACATTCCCTTGTAACCATCTTTCTACTAGCCTTTACAATTGCATCTCTACCTGTTCTTTGTGAACATATAAGAATCAAATCTACGACGGTGTGACCATCACCACATGAAGGTGGATGAAATTTCTGAAATTTACCATGAGGGTAAATGAAATTGTGTTCTTGCCAAGATTTTTGTATAAGAACACCGTGCCATAAGTAACCTCTACTCTACTATTTGGTAGATCTTTAGGAAGCTTAATATGCAAAGAAAATAAAAACGCAATTAAAGAGAACGCATAAATAGAGTGAAAATAATGAAACATGAAAAAGAAATAAAGTACTTCTGTAAATCTTCTTAGATAGTGATCACATAAACTATCATCATTGCTTTATTTAGCCACAGGCCACAGCAGGACCAATCGCAGGTACATCAGCCTTCCCACATATGAATGTCACACGACTGAAATCCATACATACACTCATTAGACACGTAGTTCATTGCATAACAGGTCGCCTTTTAAATGGATCAATTTGAGTCGTGTCTTATCTCAAGTGGGCCAATTCATAGTTATCTAATGAACATGGGTCAAGGTTGAATTGGTCACGGGGTCACCAAAGTTTATGTTAACGCATTCAACCTCATGAATCATTTCTTATGCAAGATTTTGATTAATATATTATCTATACTACCTTATAAAACATTTACTCATCTCATTTTTTCAAAAAAGAATTTGATCTACCCAAATTACCCCTCTCCTTTATTCATTAGTTTGAATATCATCACCTAATATACCTATAATACCTTTAATGAAATTATTTTACAACATACATCTCTCAACCCTTAATATAACTAAACTAACCTCATTTTTATCATTACTTTTACATTAATAACCGTCACCGCCGTCAACCACCCGTCGCCGCCACCCCACCGTCGCCGCCACCCGTCACCGTCGCCGCCACCGCCATAGCCGCCGCCGCCACCCGTCACCGTCGCCGCCTCCAGCACAACAGTGCCGTATCGCGCGGGCACATGGCTAGTTGTAATATAAATAAACCAACACTGTCCGGTTTGAAATTTTTAAAAGATAATCATTTCAACCTTAACTCGTACATACTATTTTTTGGGTATGAACTAACATTGTACCCACGCGATGCAGCGACGTTTTGGTGCTAACAACGACTATGGTAGTGTTGTTGGTGGTGGGTGTAACTGTGTAAGTAATTGTTGTAAATATAATTGATGTAAAGGGGTAGTGGAGATAATTTAGAAGATAAAGGATTGATGGTGTAAACTAATTATTAAGGGTAAAATGGTAATTTTGCATGTAACACTTTTATGAGATAGAGTTGATAATCTATACTATATTATAAAGCAAATAGCTTTGTTTAACATTTTAAGTTTCAACATTTCATCAAAACCAAATTACATAAATAACCTACATTACTCGCCATCGCCGCCACCGCCACCTACACGAATCTCCGCCGACGCCAACGCCGCTTGCCACCACCACGCGTCACCGCCTCCACCACCACCGGCACCAACTCCACGGCCGCCCCAACACGCAGATACCGTTCTCGTTATTATATCTATACTTCTTATACTATTATATAAAAATTATACCTCCATGTTGAAAAGTTTAGACTTTTGGGACATGCGAAATTACCATTTTACCCTTAATGAATTAATTTACACAATCATTTCATTATCTTCTAAAAGATATCCACTACTCTTTTAAATCAAATATCTTTATATTCAAATACCTACACCACTTGACGCATCTGCCGCCACCAACGGTCGCCACCGCCGTCACCATCCGTCGATGCCACCACATCACTGTTACTGTCATCGCGCATTGTGCGGGTAACAGACTCGTAAGAATAGTATAGATAGATAAAATAACTGGGTTAAACAGATAAAAGTTTTTTGACTTTTTCATTAAACATCTCATTACAAATGAGGCAATCAATTCCACAATAAAACTCACAGAACTCAAAACAAACAAAAACCTCTCCCTTTTTCCAAGTCTTGTTCAATTCAACCATCTGTCAAACCCCAACAAAATCCTTCAAGTAATTCTCAATTTTCATTTTAGGGCTTTCTTCATCATCGATTATTTCTTCAATTCCTTCAAGGGTTTTGCTCCTGGTAACAAATCTTGTTATCCATTTCATTCATTTCCTTTAATTTGATCCTGTTCAATTGCTTGATCTACTGTTCCAATTTTCAAGATTTGATGTTATTTAGGGTTTTGTATCGTATATTATTTTCAGTTGAAGATCTGATAGATTGTATCTTAATTAATTCATTTGAATGTTGTTAATTTGTCATAATGTACATGCTTGATCATCTGAATTTTGTCAATTTTTATTTTTTATAATTTGATTCATTGTTTAATGTTGATTCATGCATTCGAGTAGTGAAGTAGCTGACTGTTATATTATTGGTGGTGAAAGTTTTTTGATTTATTATTATAACTAAAGTTTTTAGCAACTCTAATCTAATATAACTAATAATAACATTCTGCGTTTTGAGGAATTCTGTATCGATATGATAAATTACACAACTTTATTGAGTTTAGTCTGCATAATTGAGCATTGTGTATGGCTTCCATTATTTATTGACAACTGCTTCGAATTGGGATTTATTATCTGATATGAATTTTTAAAAATTGATTTAGATATTTTTATCGTTTCATCAACCAGTTCTTAACTTGTACCAGTTCAATAGATTTTGATTTTAGGCCTCACGCATGAGCTTTGATGGCCGACCAACCTAATTTTTCGGCTGGATACTCTGTTGGAATTAGTCCCTCCACCCCCGAGGCACAAACACGTAGACCCGATAACAAAATAAGTTCTCCTCCGTTTACTCCGTCTTCGGGTCCCAGATTTGTACCACCGACTATACAAACAAACCCAGTACCTCCCCCTTCTGTAAGAGGTTCACAATTGCCTTTACCTGGAAATGGTGCTAGAACAGGAAGTCCTGTTCCCCATTTGAGCACACCACCAGGACCTCCTGTATTTTCTTCACCGGTTCAACCTGCTGCTGTGCCATTTCGAACATCTCCATCAACCCCTCAACCAGTTGCGTTTTCTGCAACTCCATCTTTGTCCGCTACACCACCATCAAATTATTCAGATGGGGCAAATGACTTACAGCGTCATGTGTTGAGTGATGCAGAGGACATGGCATCTCTTTCTGAAGCACCAAATGTTCTACTTTCAGCACGTAAGGTATCACTTTGTCCTCTTTCTTTCTTTAATCATAATGCGCGAAGAGAAATTTATTTATTTATTATTATCATACTTGCCTTGGCAACATTGGTGCGTTGAACAAAGGTTTAAAGGATTCAGGTTGAACTGGTCTGTAGTTTTGATATGGGTCTTGTTGGGCTGGGTTGACTTGAAAACACTTTTTTCATACCTGGTCTCTGAACTTTATAGTCGTTGCTAAAATCACTTAGCTTTTGAAGACCTTTAGAAAAACTATTCAATTGTGTCTGGATGCTGCATGTTCTGGTTGTAATTATCCAAAACTTGTTAAAACTGAGAAGTATAGTGGTTTTGATATTGATTTTTGAAGTCCAGCAACTAAATTAGAAATGAAGTGGAAGCTTCTTTTATATGTTGCAATATTAATCTTTCAAGAGTTGGATCGTTCATGAGATGTCAGAGATGGCAGCTTTGACAATTGTATCTACTAATGGATCGATTAGGTTGCATATTACCTAAAATGGCCTGAATGGGTAAACCACAAAAATATGTGCTAAGAAAAAGGGTCAATTGTGTCAAATGTTGCCGTCAGTTTATTTGAACATATACCAGTCTGTTAAATAATTTTGTTCAAAGCATTCAGATTATTATGTTAATAGTACAAGTCTAAAAAACTCCTGTGTGTATTCTTTTATTTAAAAGGAGAAAGAAGATTCTGATTGCATTTCGTCCCGTACTATAGTTACATCCTGGCATAATTTAAAGTTTACTCCTGAAACTCTTTTGCTTCCTATGTAGGTACTGAAACAAAAGAAACTCATGAATGTACCCAGCTTGGGATTTGGGGCATTGGTTTCTCCTGGACGGGAAGTCCTACATGGTCCTCAAATAGTTCATCGGGATCCTCATCGTTGCCAAAATTGTGGAGCTTATGCAAATCTATATTGCAACATCTTGCTAGGATCAGGGCAGTGGCAATGTGTAGTATGCCGAAATCTGAACGGAAGCGAAGGTGAATACATGGCCTCCACGAAAGAAGAACTACTTAATTTACCAGAATTAGCATTTCAAATGGTTGATTTTGTTCAAACTGGGAATAGAAGACCTGGTTTTGTTCCTGTCTCTGATTCCAGAATGTCAGCGCCTATTGTTCTTGTTATAGATGATTGTTTAGACGAACCACATCTTCAACATTTACAGAGCTCCTTGCATGCATTTTTAGACTCACTTTCCCCCACAACAAGAATCGGCATCATATCATATGGGAGCGTGGTTTCAGCTTATGATTTTTCTGAAGAATCAGTTGCATCTGCTGATGTTTTGCCAGGTAACATTTCTCCCAGTCAAGAATCGTTGAAACAACTTTTTTATGGAACTGGGATTTATTTGTCACCTATTCATGCTTCATTACCCGTGGTACATTCAATATTTTCATCTTTGAGACCATATAAGCGAAATCTTCCTGAGGCTTCTAGAGACCGCTGCATGGGGGCTGCGATAGAGGTTGCATTAGCGATTATTCAAGGACCATCAGCAGAGATGTCACAAGGGGTTGTGAGAAAACCAGGAGGTAGTAGTAGAATTATTGTATGTGCCGGGGGACCAAACACATGTGGGCCCGGATCAGTCCCTTATTCTTATAGTCATCCAAACTATCCTTACATGGAGAAAAATGCATTAAAATGGATGGAAAATTTGGGTTGTGAAGCTCATAAACGTAATACATTAATCGATATCTTATGTGCGGGAACATGTCCGGTTCGAGTTCCTATTTTACAACCTCTTGTAAAAGCTTCTGGTGGGATCTTGATTCTTCATGATGATTTTGGGGAAGCTTTCGGTGTGAATCTTCAAAGAGCATCTAATCGAGCTGCAGGTTCTCATGGTTTGATGGAAATACGCTGTTCTGATGATATAAATGTTTCGCAAGTTATAGGCCCAGGGGAGGAGGCGCATTTGGATAACCATGAAGTTTTTAAGAATGATAATTCAGTTTCAATACAAATGCTAAGTGTGGAAGAAACACAATGTTTTGCAGTGTCAATGGAAACACGTGCAAATATTAAAAGTGATCATGTATATCTTCAATTTGGAATTCTGTTTTCGAATTTGTACCAAGCGGATATCACAAGGGTGATTACGGTTAGATTGCCAACAGTAGACAGTGTTTCGGCTTATCTTGAAAGTGTTCAAGACGAAGTGGCGGCAGTGCTTATTGCTAAAAGAAGTCTCTTACGGGCCAAAAATTTTTCAGATGCAATTAATGTTAGGAAAACAGTAGATGAAAGAATTAAAGATATTACCAGTAGATTTGGATCCCAAATACCAAAATCAAAACTTTACCAGTTTCCGAAGGAGTTGTCGTATATACCTGAGCTTTTGTTTCATCTTAGGAGGGGTCCACTTTTGGGTAGCATTCTTGGTCATGAGGACGAGAGGTCGGTTTTGAGGGATATATTTTTGAATGCATCCTTTGATTTGTCTCTTCGAATGGTGTCCCCTAGATGCCTTATGCATCGTGAGGGAGGCACTTTTGAGGAGTTGCCAGCTCATGACCTTGCAATGCAATCTGATGCAGCTGTTGTTCTTGATCATGGGACTGATGTCTTCATTTGGTTGGTAAGTTACTTGGCTTAATACTCTCTCTGTTACCCCCCCCCCCCCTTTTTTCCCCCGGTGAAAAGTTATTACGCGTAAGCTACCCCTCAGGTGGCACTTTTTACCTAAAACGGGTCAAGATATACTTTTTTATATGTAAACAAGAAACAGGTTGGTCCAAATTTTCGTTGTTTGGATCTGTGTTTCCGAAGTTTCTTTGTGAATTTAGGGATCCTAATCGGAGTTACATAATCGAATAATCAGTTGTTCACATTTAGGGGTAGTAAGAAAGTTTACATTTTTCATCAATAGCAAGTATTTTAAAAGCACTTGTTCAAAAAGGAAAGATATAGTAATAACCAGTTTTGTGAAAATATTTTAGTTGATGATTTCAATAATCAATTTTGCAAAAGTGTTGGGCTCATGAGTGATATTGCATCTTAGGATTAATTAGTAAATTATGCATTGGTTCATGTCAATAATAATTATACTTAGGGATTATGAGAGGTTGATTATTATGCTTAATGACTTGGAGACTGCAAAAGCATGAGCCATTGTAGAGAGACACTTTCCTCTCATAAGCTGGTTTTGTCTGTTAATTGTTATTTTTGCTAATTTAATCTCTTGTTTCTATAAGCATGTAATGTCAGGGTCTTTGTAGAAGAACCTAGACTGTTACTGGATCTAAAATGATACTTTAGGCTTGCCGTCTTTTACTAAAGAATGAGCGCATCTCATTTGTGAGCATTAAAGTTGGAAACTTGGAATCGAGAACTATAGACAAGAAACTACAAACCAGACCCTTTATTTTTGTGCTCTTCTTAATCTAGTATCTAAGATTTCCATCAAAGCTTTGCTCACCAAATTTAGTACTCATAATGTCATACAAACGCTCAAGGATTAATAGAATGCTGTCATATTTGATCATCTTTTACTAAATTCATGACTTGACTCGGCTAAGCTGATATTGATATTTGTTAAGTGTGACTGGAGGTAGATAACTGCTCCCATATTTCATAATCTTAATATTCACTAGAAGTGGCAACGTTGGACCATTTACTTAGAATGGGTCGGATTTGGGTTTTGCTTTATCTCTAATAGCGCAAATGGTTTAAGCTAAATGATAGAAGCAAAACGGACTATAATGGTCCAAACCCTCTAAAAGTCACATTTGAAGTGTATCTAAATGCATAAAAGCTTTTTTTTGGGGGGTGTAAAAGGGTTTCACCCTGGTTAACTTTTATAAATCAATAAAGTTAGGCCCATTATACAAAAAAAATCATCGAAAAGATGATACGTGTGAAATATTATGTAAAATACTAATAACTAGAATTAAATAAAAGAATAAGTCGACCGTGTGGTGTATATAATTCCCAAATTGTGGTAATTGAAATATGATTTGTGTGATAATTCTCATTTCTCTTCCTTTTAGATTTTCTCTCGTATTAAAAGAGTGGTTGTAAGTGCTTGGCGCTTATCAAGGGTCTTGGGTTCGAGCCCCCTCGCGCCCTTCTTTGTATAAAACTATAAAAGCCTTTTTAACACCTTACTAAAAAATGATCGTAATATTTTTGTAATCTTTCAAACATGTAATGTGTAAACTTGAGAAATGCAAATATGCTGTTTACTTAATTAATGTACAAAACAAGTAATTTATTTTTATATACATACAAAAAACAAAATCTACATACCTTATTATAGTCATATCTTTAAGTACTAACTAAGTTCAAAAAATGGATAAGATGTGTTTGAGGGTTCACCCAACCTGACCAAACCATTCTTGACTTGCACTAAAGAATGGCCAGATCCGTAACCCGCTGAATTTGCCACCTCTAAATTTCATCTCCTTCTCAAATCGAATTGTACTGTCATGCTGATTGCATTAACCATGTTTCCACCTTCAAGCATCATGCATGTAAAGAGGCTAGGTTGCCTTCATGCAATAACGTGTTTAGAGATCTGATTACTTGTGATTTCTGTGTTTTGCTAGTTTATATTATTTCTTATGTGATAGACTAAGATATTGGGAACAGATGACAATGTATGTGCTGTGGACCTAGTAAACATTGGAACCTTTATTGCTAGCTATCTGAAAAACATTCTAATCTTACATTGTTGGAATCAGGGTGCTGAACTTGCTGCACAGGATGGAAGAAGTGCAGCAGCATTAGCAGCCTGCAGAACATTGGCAGAAGAATTGACTGAGACGAGGTTTCCAGCTCCTAGAATTCTTGCATTCAAAGTAATAATTAAATTTCCTTCCACCTCTTTGAATCTATAAATGTTTTATCGAAATAATTATGAACTTTTACGGAACTGGTTTGCAACAGGAGGGCAGCTCTCAGGCCAGGTATTTCGTGTCTCGGCTAATACCTGCACACAAGGACCCTCCCTATGAGCAGGTGAGTTAACCATAATATGCACAGAGAGTAGCTTTAATCACTTTATTTGTGGATGTGTAGATTTGGGTACTTTAGTTAAAAATAGTTCATATATAAACTTAGCTAAATTGGGAAAACCAAGTCAAATGGGTTGAAGGTCTGCCTGTACTTTTTATTGGTTGCATCATAATTCGCTTTATTTGAAGATTTAAATTTCAATATAACTAAAAAGTATTATTCATAATCAAACTTAAAGCATTAATTGTTCATTAGTATATAACATGACAAAAAAAAAAGTGCTACGGGTCAACCTGAACCAATATGTTCCTTGCTAAAAAAGATTTGTTTTGAAGTTTGAACTATCGCCAAATTAAACCAGCCGCTCTTGTTTTGCCGCCTATTGTGTATTTGTTGGATTCCCATCACTCTTATGCGGATTCATTTGTAAAAAAGTTGCAATTAACTAGAATTTAAACTTCAACCCCTGTAAGTGAAAATGAGGAAAATCGGGTTCAGTTTATTGTTTACATGTCAATATTGGTTAACTAAAGAAATTGGCTCTGAATAAAATAGGGTCAAAGTTGTTCCATGCCATAATGAAGAATTTACAATTAACAATGTTACATTGCTGTATGTAATTAATAGTTTGAAATCTGCTATATGTATTATATGTTTGCAATGTTAAATGAGAAGATTACATAATAGTAAAAGGATGGTCGGTCAATTTGACTCGTGTCTAAGTTTTACCTGTTTTGAATCGTTACCCAACATGTTTGTACTACCCGTTTTGATATGTAACTGATAAACTAATTCTGAAGTGAAAAATTTTGTTGACGTCTAGTTTTACCTGTTTTGACTTGTTACCCAACATGTTTGTACTACCCGGTTTGCTATGTAACTGATGAACTAATTCACAAGTGAAAAATTTTGTTGACAGGAAGCAAGATTTCCACAGCTTAGAACTTTAAGTGTAGAGCAAAGGACAAAGCTGAAAAGCAGTTTTATTCACTTTGATGAACCGAGCTTCAGTGAATGGATGCGTAGTCTCAAAGTATTAGCACCTGAACCAAGCTAAGCTTTCTGTTTTTGGTAATGCAGACTGGCTAATGTCAAAGCCAGTTGCCAACAAATATCAAAGTTTCCTTCTTATTTTTCTTTTCTTTTTTGAACAGCCAAAACACATCATTTAGGATTTGTTTTATATTGTTCACATTGAATATGAGTGCTGAAAAGCAGCAATGAGGGAATAATCTGGAAGAGAAAAGAATGAAAAACTATAGTTTACTTTTATGGTTCAATTTTGTAGTTTCCCTTTGTTTCCTTGTGGTATATATAGCAACGGCCTTCAACTAATGACTTATATTTTTCATTTTAAATCTACAAAAAGTTTCAAAGAAATATAGGGTATATATCCGATAAACCACTTCCGGATGTCCCTGGTTCTGCACTCCGTTGGCCTCCCATTTGTGCACATATTTAGCAGCTTCTGCTTTTGAATTGATATGATAGCTTTTAAATGTTAGAAACATATCTCTTGCATTGCATACCCTCGTCCTAAGCATCCCCTACAAATTCTGCATGATATGGTGTTTTGACACTATGGGAGAGGGTTCAAGCTCAAAGACGTATTCAGGTGCTTGTTTTTTTTTTCTTCTTCCATATAGGGAAAAGATAAAATGAGTCTAGCTTATTTTGAGTCCAATTTGAGTCCATTGATTTTCTTCCATCTCCTCAAATTCCAACCACCTCCTACCACCACTACCATCATCTCCGACCACCACCATGATTTTCCGGCGACGGCGACCACCGCCACCACGACTTACACATGTGTAAGTTAACTTACACATGTGTAATTACAACTTACACATGTATAAGTTACATGGACCTTTTTTGGACTCAAATTAAGCTGGACTAATTTATCCCACCCCTATATATATATATATATGTATATATATATTGGTCGTCTATGACGATGTACATCTTTTTCTTTCCCATTCGTAGCTGATTGGTGCTTCTATTGCTTTTTTTGAACGGTAAATTTGGGTTCAGCGACATGCCTATTCATATACCCAACTCCAATTCCAGAGGAAACCCATATTGGGAAAACCCATGTATGCGTTTCAGTAAGTTTGTTTGCGTTACACATAAAAAGCCTAGTTAGATCACACAAAGGAGTGCAGAGATGTGAGGATCTTGAAATTATGTTCCATATACAGGTCCCGTGTCCCATTTTTTAGAGGCTAGATGACATTTCTCAAGAGCAATAAACAAGTAAATTGAATTCATTTTTTACTACGGCTTTAAACATTGAAACATGAGACCCAATTTGGTTTCATGTGTCACAATATCATCCATATTGAATTGAAATACATATCCATATTTATCTATACTACGTTATAAACCATTTCGTTCCTTTTAATTTTTTTCCAACTAAGTTATCAATAATCAAAATGTCTTTATTTTTTATTCACTATTTAAACATTTCCACTTCAAATATCTATAATATCTACTTGAAATACTTATAATAACCTTAATGAAGCTAATATACAGCATCTACTTTTTTAACTACTAAAATAACTACATTACCCCTTTTACAACAATAACCTACACAACTCGTTGCTGTCGCCACCACCGCCGCTTCAAACGCATGCCACCACCATCACCACCGCCGCTTATGACGCGTGCCACCACCATACCACCGTCACTACACCATCGCATCGCACGGACATATGACTAGTTATATTAATTAAAAAGACATTATATTAGAATGGTGTTTATAAAAGTTATAATCTATACTGCTTTTGTGTATCAATATTTCAGATAAGTATTACCATATGTATCGCATTATCCCCCTTTCTCAGTTGTAAATTGGTTTGGTGATTTGCGTCGCACGTCGGTTTTTATAAAATGACATTTTTTAATGGCCCAACAAATATGGCAATCATCAAAGAAGATACAAATTGATATTATAGATTTATAGATATTTGTAGAGTAATGAACAAGTCTAAGACATGATTAGAAAAAATACTCAGTTAAATCAGCCAAATATTTGAACTTTTTCTAATTAGTCTTGGCAAGGACCCTTCTCCGTCATTACCTGTTTATCTTCTCAAACACAGTGATAATATATATATACTAGAGAAGTGCCCGCGCAACGCGATGACAGTGGCGACGGCGGTGGTGGCGGTTGCAGTAGCGGTTTGGTTATTAACGTAAAAGTAATTGATTTAAAAGGGTAGTGTAGTTATTTTAAAGGTTGAGAGATGTATGTTTTAATAATCTCGTTAATGGGTATTATAAGTTTATTAGGTGAAAATATTTATAGGTAGTTTGGTAAATAAGAGTTGGAAAATATTTAGGGGTAGTTTTGCCGATGAGTTTTTTTTTCCTTACGTGTCACTCATCTAGCACAGTCGCACCAATAACAAGTGGTCACAGGTAGTCATAGACTCATAGGTACGAAACCTAGAATTTTTCTAGTTATTTTAGTTGGTAATAAAATGGCAATAATACATAAACACATACATTCCATAACAAACAGCATCGTCATATTTGTTTTTTGCCTCTTCTTTTTTCTCAACTACTTTCACAACTCCCCGTATACTTTTCTTGTTTCACCCACTCAATATTTTATCACTCACACATATATATATCTCTTGTAGATTCCACTTCATGAACCATCACCTCCAAGTTTGCAATTATTATCACTATATGACATACCTATATACATGTATGCAAACAAAGAGTAGTAATAATAAGAGTTAATTACAGAAATCGTCCTTGTCGTGGACCGCCACTTGCAGCTTTCGTCCCTAACTTTCAAAAATTACACTTTTGGTCCAAAAAACTTTACTCCGTCAACACTTTTGGTCCTGACTACAAACGGCCGTTTAAAAACGCATCACATGCCTTGCACATGATGGGTAATTTGGTAATTTGACTAATACAAGGACCAAAATTGTAGTTAACTCTAAACGGTTTCTTCTATCATAATCATCATCCATATATCTGTACATTTGTATGTGTATATCTATATTATAATAACTAAATCTATATACATAGGTACATACATGAATCATCCTCCTTAAAACATCATCCCACCACCACCAGATCTATCAACCCCCCAAATAAGAAAAGATATTTGGAAACAAGAAACCAAAATACACCAACAAATCCACATCTAACAAAAACATATATCAAAACTTTTATTAATAATCCACAACTCAAAAAAATCATGGATGGATAATCAAATATAATCAAATCTTTTACATCTATCCAAAATATCATAGATCTATGACCAAGAAAAATGGTGGTGGTGGTTGAAGATTGCGACGGTGGGAGTGGTGGTGGCTGAAAGCTCCAGAAATCATGGATGGATAATCAAATATAATCACATCTGTATTTGTATCATATCTATATACATATCCTCTTTTTCAGTTCCCAAATCACAATCAAATCCAAACATTACGAGAATTTATAGATCTAAGTTATATATACATATATATAATCACAGAAAGAGAAAAGTGACCACCATCACGTGAATCTTATGCCACCACCACCAGATCTATCAACCCCCCAAATAAGAAAAGATATTTGGAAACAAGAAACCAAAATACACCAACAAATCCACATCTAACAAAAACATATATCAAAACTTTTATTAATAATCCACAACTCAAAAAAATCATGGATGGATAATCAAATATAATCAAATCTTTTACATCTATCCAAAATATCATAGATCTATGACCAAGAAAAATGGTGGTGGTGGTTGAAGATTGCGACGGTGGGAGTGGTGGTGGCTGAAAGCTCCAGAAATCATGGATGGATAATCAAATATAATCACATCTGTATTTGTATCATATCTATATACATATCCTCTTTTTCAGTTCCCAAATCACAATCAAATCCAAACATTACGAGAATTTATAGATCTAAGTTATATATACATATATATAATCACAGAAAGAGAAAAGTGACCACCATCACGTGAATCTTATGCCACCACCACCGTGTGATATCACCATCACCACCAACATGCGAATCTATGACCACCGCCATCCTATATCTGCTACCACCATCTCCACGGGAATCACCTCCGGTACTATATGATCCCATCCCTTACTGGATCGTCACATCACTGTCGAACATCACCTCCAACCCACCACTGTACTGTCATACATCTGGAAGATGATGAGGATTTTAGATCTGACCAAATAATGTGGTCTATGTATATATGTGTGGTTACAAATCTTTATTTATATATGTATATATAGATATGTATATATGTGTAATGATGAGTAATAATCTTGTATATGTTATAATCTGTTATTTGTATATATAGACAAATTTTTATATGTATATGCATATATGTGTGACTTTGATGTATATTATAATATGTATATATGATATATATATATATATATATATATATATATATATATATATATATATATATATATATATATATATATATATATATATATATATATATATATATATATATATATATATATATATATATATATATATATATATATATATATATATATATATATATATATATATATATATATATATATATATATATATATATATATATATATATATATATATATATATATATATATATATATATATATATATATATATATATATATATATATATATATATATATATATATATATATATATAGATTTTTGGGTTTTTATCAAAGTAATATTATCCTTATAATATTAAAACGCAGCGGAAAAATTGAACCTTTCAATATGTGTATATAGTTAAAAAACCAAAG
Source organism: Erigeron breviscapus (assembly GCA_034093135.1). Classification (NCBI taxonomy): domain Eukaryota; kingdom Viridiplantae; phylum Streptophyta; class Magnoliopsida; order Asterales; family Asteraceae; genus Erigeron; species Erigeron breviscapus. The sequence goes on along the minus strand of CM067167.1, from coordinate 234,985,558 downwards.
TTTAACTTATAAAAGAAAACCCAAACAATAAGGATCCATGTATATGAATAACATACATACAAAACAACAACCATAGGGTGTTTTAGAAGACTACCTTCTTCCAAGCTTATGAGAAGGTTGATATGAAGGAGATGATGATCTTGAAGTGGCAAGTCTTCAACCTAGAAGAACCTCAAGCTTGTATACCCCAAACTATCAACAAACACCCAAATGTGCTAGGATTTAAACTTGAAAAACCCTTCCCTTTTGTCCTCCTTGATGCCGAAATTACCAAGAGAAAAAGCAAGAGAAGTTGCTAGTTGAGAATGTTGAGAGAAAAACTTCCAATTGCATGTAAGAAGTGATACTTTCAATGTGTTGTGTGTGTTGTCAACAATGCAAGACTATAAGTGTTGTATGTTGAACAACACACCAAAAATGCACATGGGGGGGGGGCGGCCTCACTAGGTGGCAACCAACAATTTTTGTGCAAATTTTATAAACTTGTATTTTATATAAAACATTTTATATAAAAGTCTTGTAACTTGTTACATACCTTATGTAACATGTTATATATATTATACACAACACATATAAATGTTTATTTTGCCAAATAAACATATTTACATTTCTCTCAAAATAAATCATCCATATAATTTATTTACATATCTCAAGTACAATTATTTAGAAACCCACTTTCTAAATGTTTCAAGTATTGATATTTATTTAAAGATCAAATCATATAAATAAATACCATAAGTGTTTGTCTAGCTTGTTATTGGGTATGACCCGACTTGGATCATCACGTACTAGCCACGTCAATTTAATATGTGTCTTGGGCAGACGAATTCCAACAATCTCCCACTTGCACAAGATTCATAGAAGATTGACGCAAGCAGCAAATACCGCCTAACAACGGTTTGCTACCCCTAATACGTATGACGAAGTGCCATTCAATAACATCACCCTCTTCAAGTCCCTTACTTGAAATGATTTAGGTGAATCGATCATTTATCCTTTTGTCACAGATGTCATGTTAGATCCTAGAGACACAGAGTGATCATTCTCTATTGATTTAACTTTGTAACAGGCCTTAGACATCTAACTCTCAACGAATAAGAGGGACAAATTCCATCTCGACTACATACGTCTTTCACAATCACCTTATATCATACCTGAGCTTAGTCTTATGTACTGCCATGTTTCAGAACAGCGAAGAGCTAAGTCAAAGTATAATATTCAGTGAATATCAAGACCCAATATGTATCTCAGGTCTGAGGATACAATGATATTCGCCTTTTAACTCAAGATTACTTATGATCAATCACAGAGATTCCATGTAGTAATTCTTGATTGCAGGTCAGTCCAATATTTGTATCCCACAAATATCTATGAACCTTGGTAGCAACACTTTGCTCTATATTCAAAACCTTTTGAATATCTACCAGTCCAAGTTCATAATAATCTTACATTCATATTTGTTCCCACAAATATGATCGACTACGGACATTTAGAATAATTAACTTATTCATGGATTTAAACATGCAAAAATGGAACATAACACAATTTAAATGCATAATACCAATATTCATATAAAAGGTGTTAATAAATACAAGTGTTCCGATATCCAAATACATAAAATAGATCAAATCCAATCACTAGAATATCGAAGTCCCATGGCACAAGTATGTCTCTCATGCTTGGGCCTTTCAAGGAGCTTCGTGAGTGGATCCGCAACATTTTGATCAGTGTGAACTTTGTGAATACATATCTTTCCCTTTTCAACTTCATCCCTTATGTAGTTGAATCTCCGCTCAATGTGCCTAGTCTTTTGATGTGCACGAGGTTCCTTGATTTGAGCAATCGCACCCTCGTTATCACAAAGAATTTCTAGGGGTTCTTGAATGGAAGGAACAACCCCTAGATCGGCAATGAATTTCTTCAACCATGCAGCTTCTTGTGCTGCTAAAGAAGCGGCGATGTATTCAGACTCTGTAGTGGACAATGCAACCACATCCTGCTTTGAGCTTTTCCATGAAACAGCTCCTCCGTTTAGAATGAATATGTACCCCGATTGTGATCGAGAATCATCTCGATAAGTTTGGAAACTCGCATCCGTGTAACCCTTTACAACGAGTTCCTCCTCACCAGATCCATATATTAAGAACATATCTTTAGTGTTTCTAAGATATTTCAATATATATTTGACAGCCATCCAATGACTATCTCCTGGATTTTGCTGGCATCTACTTGTCATGCTTAAAGCGCATGACACGTCCGGTCTCGTGCATATCATAGCATACATGATGGATCCTATAGTAGATGCATATGGGATTCCACTCATTCTCTCTTGCTCAACTTTTGAGCTAGGAGATTGAGAAGTACTCAATATAGTTCCTCTTTGAATAGGTACCAAACCTTTCTTAGAGTTTTCCATCTTGAACCTTTTCAAGATTTTGTCTATGTATGCACTTTGATTCAAACCTATTAAGCGCCTTGATCTATCCCTATAGATCCTTATTCCCAAAATATAGGCGGCTTCACCAAGATCCTTAATGGAAAAGCAACTTCCAGGCCAGGCTTTTACACCTTCCAAGGTTGGAATGTCATTTCCAAATAGTAGAATGTCATCGACATATAATACTAGAAAAGTAATGATGCTCCCACTAGCCTTCTTATACACACAAGCTTCATCAGCGTTTTTGATGAAGCCAAATTTCTTGACTTCTTCATCAAAACGACGATTCCAGCTTCTTGATGCTTGTTTCAATCCATAGATTGATTTCTTTAACTTGCATACTTTATTAGGATGCTTAGGATCGACAAAACCTTCAGGCTGATCCATATAGACATCTTCCTCAAGATATCCATTTAGAAAAGCGGTTTTGACATCCATTTGCCATATCTCATAGTCATAATGCGGCTATGGCAAATAATATCCTAATAGACTTTAGCATTGCCACAGGCGAAAAAGTTTCATCATAATCGACCCCTCGAGTTTGAGTGAAACCTTTTGCTACAAGTCTAGCTTTATAAGTACTCAAGTTTCCATGCATATCGTGTTTCAATTTGAACACCCACTTACTTCCAACTACTTTGGAATTAGGAGGTTCAACAACCAATTCCCAAACTTGGTTGTCATACATGGATTGCATCTCAGCGTTCATGGCCTCTAACCATTTGTCCGAATCTGATTTGGACATTGCATCATGGTAGGTGGTAGGTTCATCAGAAACTACCATATAGCATTCATCCACGAGAAATCCATATCTCTCAGGTGGATAAGTAGCTCTACCAGATCTACGAACGTTTTGTGTGTCTTGATCAACCCTTTGATCATCTTCAACATCCTTTTGTTGAATGCTAGTGTCACCCAAGTATGTATCTGTCAGTGGTTCTTGATCTTCTTCAAGTTCCACTGTTCTGGAACTAGTTCCTTCCATAAGGAATTTAGTTTCAAAGAACTCAGCCTTTCGAGCAACAAATACATTTTGCTCATTAGGATTGTAGAAATAATATCCCAAATCATCTTTAGGATATCCTACAAAGATACATTTAGTGGATCGGGGCTCTAATTTGTTTGAGGCATCATGTCTTACATAAGCCTCACAACCCCATACCTTTAAATATGATAAAGATGGAACTCTTCCATGCCATATTTCAAAAGGTGTTTTCTCCACTTTCTTGGTGGGAGCCATATTTAAAATTCGGGCAGCAGAGATTATGGCATATCCCCAAAATGATAGAGGTAGTGAGCTTTTACTCATCATGGAACGAACCATATCTAATAGAGTTCGATTCCTCCTTTCAGACACACCATTATGTTGTGGTGTTCCAGGTGGAGTTAGTTGTGAGATAATCCCACAACTTCTAAGATGATCTTGAAAAGCATCACTTAGGTATTCACCTCCTCTATCAGAACGAAGAATTTTTATTGACTTACTGAGTTGGTTTTCTACTTCATTCTTGAAAATTTTGAACATTTCAAAAGCTTCACTCTTATGTTTTAATAGTATACATAACCGTAACGACTATAGTCATCGGTGAATGTAATGAAGTATCTTTCACCATTCCTAGTCATTGGCTTAAAAGGACCACATACATCCGAATGTATGATACCTAATAAATCTTTTGCCCTTTCATTAGTGCCTTTGAAAGGTGCTTTAGTCATCTTGCCTTGTAAACAAGATTCACATACATTAAATGAATCATTTGATTTTGTTTTCAAAGACCATTCTTTTGAAGTGTTAGTATGCGATTCTTATTTATATGGCCAAGACGACAATGCCAAATATAGGTTTCACTTAAATCTAATTTAAGTTTCTTGGTGGTAGCTTGGTACATTGAGTTATCATATGTTTGGTTTTCATGAACTAATTCATAAATACCATTTAAAGGCATAGCTTTAAAATAAAATACATCATTCATAGAAACATGGATATCATTGTTAACAAAATTAAAATCATATCCAACATGTCTTAACCGGGAAACAGAAATAATACTCCTAGTCAAACTAGGTGCATACAAAACATTGTTCAATACAATTTCCAAACCATTTGGAAGTTTCAAAAGATAGTCTCCTTGGGCTTCAACATGCACCAATGCACCATTGCCCATAAAGAGACTAATGTCTCCCTTCTTGATGTGCTTCTTTCTTCTGAACCCCTGTAACATATTACAAATATGAGTTCCACATCCGGTATCCAATACCCATATGTAAGAAAAAACAGTATTAAGCTCAATATATATCATAAATATTGTACCTGAGGTTTGCCCTGCATCCCTCTTAGCTTTTAACTCTTTGAGATAGGTTGGACAATTACGTTTCCAATGTCCTACCTCCCCACACTCAAAGCATGGGTCATTGACAGCAACCTTTTGCTTCTTCGCTTTTGGGGTATCCATTTTTCCCTTTCCTTTGCCTTTGAAATTCCTTTTGATGTTACCCTTTCCCTTAGCAACATTTGCCTTGGGTCCGGAGTTAGCCCTTTTGTTTCCGCCTTCATTGATCATGAGAACGGGTTGAACTTTTCTTCCCATACTAGCCTCGGCCGTTTTGAGCATCCCATGGAGCTCGGAAACGGTCTTGTCCCATCCGTTCATGTTATAATTTAACACAAAGGTTTCAAATCTCTTAGATAATGAGTTAAGGATCATATCCGTAGCTAGCTCATTTGAAACGGGACAATTTAGCCTTTCGAGGCGATCAATATAGCTTTTCATTTTAAGAACATAAGTTGAGACGGATTGTGAATCATCCATGCGACATGCATGAAGTGCTCGAACCGTTTCGAAGCGCTCAACCCTTGCCTTTTGTTGGAACATTTCCTTGAGTTGGGTAATCATGTCGTAGGCCCCATGGTTTTCGAACTCCTTTTGGAGTTCGGGAGTCATACTCGCTAACATTATGCAACTAACTTGCACGGAGTCCTCGACATACTTAACCCAATCATTATAGGCTTCAACTTCAGTTTCCTCGGGCTCATCAGGAATAGGATCGTCTAAAATATAGGATTTCTTTTCGTGCCTGAGAACAATTCTCAAGTTACGAAACCAATCCACAAAGTTATTTTGGTTTAGACGATCCTTTTCAAGGATGGATCTTAGTGAAAAATTATGGACGTTTGGGTTGGGGTTAATTGCATTGTTAGCGGCCATCTACAAAATTAATAAAGTCCTTTATTAGTATTTTCGATATCAAATATAAATTTTAATTGTTAATACCCTTTTATGTCTCATGGACAATTAATAATTAAAATCTAGAATCCAACGTTACATTTAAATGATGGTTAGGTGACCTTTATCCCATGATCTAAATTAACAAGGTAGTCAACGTTTGACAATTGCAACACTTTACAATTTCTAGTGGTATGGGACCGGTTTAATATCTTATATTAAGTTGGCATGTTTAATCCCATCAACGCCTTTGGTTACCATGCTTCGGTGACCCTAATCACATGGCTTCCAAATCAAGTTGTCCTACTTATACACACATGTAAATTTATCTTATACTAGTGGTTAGGTGACCTTTATCCCATAAGTACAATAAATTTACCTTAACTTATAAGTTCCCTCAAAGTAGTTAGGTGACTTTTATCCTACAAAGAGTTCCCAAATAATTAAGTGTTGTATAAAAGGATGGCGTTTAACTTGTTTTTAAAGGGTCGTTTGAGTTTTTATATTCTAGTTAAAACTATGTATCATAATGAATTTTGAAATCCAAATTTCAAGGTTCTTTTATAAAATCCATTTTTATAATTGTGACCATTAACTTTTAATAAAACCCATTTTATTTTACCAAGTTAATGTCAATATTAAAACCAATTTTAATCTTTATGTGTGTCTTTCAGTTTGTTGGTTTTTAAGCATCCACATGACAAAATAATAAACAACCATACAAACATGACAAACATAATAATAAGTGCACAACATTAGCCAACTATTTTGACCACACTTGTTAGCCGAAACAAGTGGGTCAAAAGGTCTCAACCTAAGGGACAAAGTAACACAAAATTTTGTGTTAGTTGAGCTCCCACTTGATCTTGCATCCAAATGCTTCAAGTAATCTTTTGTGATGTGTTTTGAACAATTTTCTTCATTTTGATAACCCACTGCGCCGCAGTGGGTCTAATACACTCCCACTGCGCCGCAGTGGGTAATAACTCCACTGCGCCGCAGTGGAACTCACTGTCCTCGGCTGCATAACCCCACTGCGCCGCAGTGGGTTTGACATACTCCCACTGCGCCGCAGTGGGAACTCACGGGTCTCTTCATTAGGCCTCCAACTTTAGCCCCAAACCTTTTGATGCTTTCTTGGAGATTACATTTATAAGAAAAAAAATGCAACTAATCTACTTATTACATACCAAATGAAATAAATAGATTACATAACCAAATGAATGAATAAAATCCTATTTAACTATTACAACCATTGAATAATTAAATAAATACAAACACATCCACACATCACAAACATTCACAAGGTCTCTTGGCTAAGTTGTGACACTAAAATACACAAGAAAAAGGAACCTCCTTTTTGTGTATTAATTTCGGCCATAATCAAAAATGGCCAAAACATTGGATTTTGTCCAAACAAAATATCAACTTTTGATGTATGTATCCATATAACCGGCTCTCTGATACCATTGTTGGGATTTTTTTGGGTTTTTATCAAAGCAATATTATCCTTATAATATTAAAACGCAGCGGAAAATTGAACCTTTCAATATATTATATATAGTTAAAAACCAAAGTTTAACTTATAAAAGAAAACCCAAACAATAAGGATCCATGTATATGAATAACATACATACAAAACAACAACCATAGGGTGTTTTAGAAGACTACCTTCTTCCAAGCTTATGAGAAGGTTGATATGAAGGAGATGATGATCTTGAAGTGGCAAGTCTTCAACCTAGAAGAACCTCAAGCTTGTATACCCCAAACTATCAACAAACACCCAAATATGCTAGGATTTAAACTTGAAAAACCCTTCCCTTTTGTCCTCCTTGATGCCGAAATTACCAAGAGAAAAAAGCAAGAGAAGTTGCTAGTTGAGAATGTTGAGAGAAAAACTTCCAATTGCATGTAAGAAGTGATACTTTCAATGTGTTGTGTGTGTTGTCAACAATGCAAGACTATAAGTGTTGTATGTTGAACAACACACCAAAAATGCACATGGGGGGGGGGCGGCCTCACTAGGTGGCAACCAACAATTTTGTGCAAATTTTATAAACTTGTATTTTATATAAAACATTTTATATAAAAGTCTTGTAACTTGTTACATACCTTATGTAACATGTTATATATATTATACACAACACATATAAATGTTTATTTTGCCAAATAAACATATTTACATTTCTCTCAAAATAAATCATCCATATAATTTATTTACATATCTCAAGTACAATTATTTAGAAACCCACTTTCTAAATGTTTCAAGTATTGATATTTATTTAAAGATCAAATCATATAAATAAATACCATAAGTGTTTGTCTAGCTTGTTATTGGGTATGACCCGACTTGGATCATCACGTACTAGCCACGTCAATTTAATATGTGTCTTGGGCAGACGAATTCCAACAATAATAATAACTTGGTGGTTAGGATGAGCTCAATTATGTTGATATGGTTTTCTTGTGATTGAATACTTGACTTGAATCTATAAATGCCTAACAAAAAACCACGATGTTATAGATATGTTGCTCAAAGCTTGTTATGCCAAATATATATTTATTTAGGGTTCCTTTTACATGTTACGTCGTTTCATATATTGTGATTACGTTTTGTTGTTGATGTTATTTCAGTATATATGTTTATTAAAAATTTGGTATATTAAATAGATATATATTTAAAGGCAATAGTACAACGAAACCCAAAAACTGAATAAAAGTTTTTAAAATATTATTTGGAAACCAAAATGAGGAAAATTATGCAAAAAACCATGAATAAAATAGTAAACGAAAACAAATAGGGTATGACTTGAAGAATGTGAATAGTGATACGGAATGCCAAGTGTCGCAATCAATGGATACCATGGGGGTGATACTATTCATAAACTATCTTTTTAATAAAGATAGTAGGTACAAAGATTCCCACGATGCGGGGACACAAAATATTGTTTGTGCGTGTTTTTTTAAGATACGACTTAATCAAAAATATCGTAGACGTCATTTACTCCCATATTAGTAATTTTGTAAAACACAGTTTAAAAGAAGCCGTTATATACATTAAACTATATTAAGGCAATGACATGACATATTACACCACTATGTTTATGTTTACTCTCAAATATTACAAAGGAAAATAGGTTTACATGAAAAATAAAATAGCGAAAGCAAAACCAAAAAACACACAAAAGAAAAAAAAAATTAGATCAAAAGTAAGGAAAGAAAATAGTCTAAAATCGAACGAAAGAAAAAAAACAACCAAAAGTATTTAAAAAGTATGTAAAATCTTTTAATATACTAAAACGTAGTTGCTTTAATAACTTATCGATCAAGCTCTCGATTTCTACAAACTTTTATCGACCAAGCTCTCGATTTCTACAAACTACCTATAGCTATATATTAGGAAAACATAGATACTATTTTATTAAATAAAAAAAAACTAATACATAAAGAGATTATTATGTACTACAATTGTTGACTACCAATATCTATATATTAGAAAAAGATTGTTGAGTCCTAATGTATAATGTAAATTTAGTGATGACAAATCTGATAGCCAAACACTTGTAAATCTTTTGGTTCTTATAATCTGATCTGGGACAGACTAAGTTGACACAACTTACGATCTGATTCTGACCCAGATCACACTTCATGTATTGTAATGTAATATCTTATGGAAGCAAGTGTTCTTCAAGCTGCATCAACAAATGTTTATAGCATTCAATCTAAGTCAAAGAGGAGGATTGAAGATATAAGACCAAGCTGATAGTGAAAGTCAGCTTGGGATTACAAGTCAGTTTGGATTAGGCAGATTGAGCTTTAACAAATGGCTCATTCTGTGTCTGACAATAAATTGAAGATCCAGCCTGGAATGAAGATAAGGATGATTGATGTGACTAGGCACGCTCCTAGGATCCAGGTTGGTGGTTTGAATTACATATGCGTGTCCATACTCTTATTGACTGATAAATGACGCATGACAGTACTTGGGGACCACAAGTACTATGAATGGGCACGATCAAATATTCCATCTGACAAGCCAATAGAAGATGAATACGTGGTTGAATTGGACACCAAGAGAAGAAGGGTCTTCGCCTATAAAAGCCCTCTTCATTGTTAGCATATGTGTGGCATTCCTGAAAATCAATATTCACACAAGTTTTCTTTGCTCTTACACACAGCTTAGTCTGTATAAGATCAGCTTTGGCTGATTTTTTTAGTAGAAACTTATTGATTGTAATTTGTCATTTCAGCCGGGTTGTTTAGATATGTGTAGGTTATTTTGTTATAAATCTTTCTAGAATAAAATATATAACTATTTTGTATATTGTCAAATTTGTTGATAGTAACATGATTGTTTTAATATTTAAATATCACTAAATATGTCATAGTCTACCATTTCAATAAACATATTATGATTTGTAATATTTAAACGAGAGAAAGTACCCGCGCGTTGCGGCGGTGAGATGGTGGGGTGATAAGTCATAGAGTGTGATAGCCAAATGCCTTAGCCGTACGGGCTCCGCCTCGGGTTTAAAAATTCGTCGAAAGTATATCGAATGACATCTCTAATGAAAGAGCATGAAATTTTAAGAACACCCATATAATTTTTATTATTTATCGATATACGGTTTTTGAGATAAAAGATTTTGAATAAGTTAGAGAATAAAATGGTTTATAGAGGAGAGAGAAAAAAAATGAGTGATTGAGATTTGAGGAGAGAGAAAAAATGAGTGGTTGAGATTTAAGGGTATTATAGGTATATTAGGTAGAGATGTTTAAATTAGTGAATAAAGAATAAGGTAATTTAGGTAGTTCAAAGTTGTAATTTGAGATTTAGAAAAAAGGGTTTCCTCCATTATATAGGAGTAAAGATAAAGATAATTAGCGTTTTCAATAATTAGCGTTTTCAGTTAGTTAATATATCTAACAAATCCCGATCATAATTAAAACTACTAATTTAAAATTTATATTAATTGTTACTATACTATACCATAATCATTTTATCACATTGTTTATATTTTCATTTCTATGAAAATTTGAATAAGTTTACGATTTAATCATTTGAATTTTCGTTTGTAATGTGACGCTCTAGAAACAAACATTATATGTTCAAATTTTATTTTTCTTTAAGTAATAAATCAATCATACCATATATTGGAATGTTTTGTAAAAAAAAACTTTGAGCTCGAGCTGTGATTAGCTAGGGTTAGACTTTGATGCTGAAGTTAAGAACTGTAATATTTTATCCTTCTTATATAAAGTTTTATATAAAAAACTTTTATAGATTTTAAAGAGCTTTTTGAGACTACAAATGTATATTCAAAGAGAACTATTTGACAAAAAAATTATGATTTTAAAATGAATTTATTTTGAAAAGCTTAGAAATTTAAGCTCTTAAAACCCCCGAGCAACTCCTTTTGCCAAACAGCCCATGTCCCCCATTCTGTCAATCTCACGGGTACTCACCTTTTATAGCTGCGGCAAATTAAACTATATGTAAACAAAACAAAAACAAAAAATACATTATACATAGTTGCTATATATATATGAGTTGTTATTATATCTCTGATTCTATATCCAATTTCTTCGCACCTGCTACTATGAGTTTCTAAAGAATTCTACGCTATAGTAAGTAAGCTTAACTTATTAATTTTGTTACATTACTGCTTATCATAATTCACCGCATATATATATATATATATATATATATATATACACACATTATATATATGTGTGTGTCTGTGTGTTATTATATGTATCATTCCTGCATTTTTCGACGTTAATTTCAATGAATTTGATCGGAAACTTCTGTTTTCTTTTGAGTTTTTATCGCATTATGTTAAATACGAGTAATTAGTTTCTCTGATATTTTGGACGTTAATTCCAATGCAATTTGTTTATATTTCTTAATCTGGATTTTGTATTGCATCAATACATTACTCACTTGTACACTGTACTCATTATTCTTGCTATTATACTATCATATTTCTGTTATATAATTATATTATTTACTTATTTGTAATTCTTTATTTTAATGCGAAGGTTTTAGAGATAGGTTCTTGCTTTGTTAAATTGGAGCCATGGCGGATTTTCCGTAACCGTTCCTCTTTGTAAACACACCTGAATCTCGTGTTATTATCATGGTTTAATTATTTTCTTTTTTATGAATATATGTTTTCTAAATAAAATAAAATGACGAACGAAATGACGATAAAGTCACGAGTCCGGGGTGGGTCAGTTGTGTATCAGTAGACGTCGTCATATTAACTGACGAAGAAAGTCACGAAAGAAGTGATGAAATGCATAACATGATTGTTAATGTTCATGTATTTTGGATGTTCAAAAACAAAAATAGAAATATATCAATAATTTATTTTGTATATTTTTTTATAGGAAAGATAATTATGATATATATTTTCGTAATAATCATCAATAATAATACATTCCATGTTTACACATAATAATAACAATATATCAGTTTTTGTGAAATCTGAATTTTCGGTACTACTGTGAACTACTTGGATCTGGATTAGGTGTTCTGAATTGTAAGTAGTTGGTACTTTAAAAATCTGTGAAGGTTTTTCTTTTTGCAGTCAAATTGTTTGATGAAATGTCTCTGAGTAACTATGATGAACATTTTTTCTATATTGATGTATTTCGGTGCTGTTATATGAACTTATCGTTTGCTATTCGTTTGATGGCTTGATTTATGATAATGGTGATTTTTTGAACGAGTAATTTGTAAATGCGGAATTGTTTGTAGAAAACCTGTTTGATGAAATGTCTCTGAGTAACTATGATGAACATTTTTTTTTATTTCTATATTGGATGTATTTCGGTGCTGTTATATGAACTTATCGTTTGCTATTCGTTTGATGGCTTGATTTATGATAATGGTGATTTTTTGAACGAGTAATTTGTAAATGCGGAATTGTTTGTAGAAAACCTGTTTGATGAAATGTCTCTGAGTAACTATGATGAACATTTTTTTTTATTTCTATATTGGATGTATTTCGGTGCTGTTATATGAACTTATCGTTTGCTATTCGTTTGATGGCTTGATTTATGATAATGGTGATTTTTTGAACGAGTAATTTGTAAATGCGGAATTGTTTGTAGAAAACCTGTTTGATGAAATGTTATATATGATGTGTTTCCAGGTTACTACTTGAAAGTGAGGCGTCTTTTAGTTTCGTTAATGATTGGTTTTTATTTTCTTTAATTAGTAGATGTATGTGATGTTGAATGACGTAAATCTGTTTCTGAATAAACTGCAGATCAGTGAGCCTACGGTTGAGTGTTACATTTGAGAATGTCTTTGGCATCGTTGGATTTGCCACAAAACGACAGCGTGAAAAGTGGTGATTATGATAGTGATTTTGATTTTTCAAAGCTACCAGATAAGCTTAGGCACTTGAATATGGAGAGACAGAGATCGTTAGACGAGAGGTCCCTTTTTGAGGCATCACCACGGTACACTACATGGGCAGAAAATGGCCAGAGACCTATTGACTTCGAGAGCATCTTTTCACCAAGTAAAAGATCATCCTTCAATACCCTTGGATCTCAGTACGGGATGGGGTCAAACTCTATGTTCGCCGAGGCTTGGGAGTCTTTGAGGAAGACAATGGTGCACTTTCGTGGTCAACCAGTAGGGACTATTGCGGCACTTGACAATTCTGATGAGAAACTAAATTACGATCAGGTACTCCCTATTTCATACTAGTAGGTTATTGCAATCGTGCACCTGGGTCAGAGGAGCTCCATTATACATGTAGCTTTTTTTTACAAAATATGAATGAAATATAATTGTAATTTTATACTTCTCCAGCTACCCGCTTTCATAGTTATATACTTGTATCTATTACGCCAATTGTTTTTTTCCAATGGTGATAAAGTTGACAAAAATGAATGGTCACTTGAAGTTGTGAACCCCGAGTTGCTTTCTTTTGTTTAATTAATGTTGCATGAGGTCTCAATTATGATTTTAATCAGTTACTTGGAGGGTCAAGCACTCATGCTGTTTACCAGAAGGTCTAAAATGTGTCAACTTGCATATCAAATGGTGCTTTGAGTTAACCCTGTGAACTAATTGTGCAAAATAAAGGGTGCTTTTTATTAACCCGTGAACTAATTATGCAAAAGTTTCTGCAAATCAAGGTTAAAAAAGAAGTGAATGGTCATTTGTGACAATAAGACAAGAGAAACATAAATTAATCATAGAGGGTTTATGCATGTGACACCATCTGCTTTCGAAACCACTCTTTCATTTTTTGCGTACTCTTTCTTGCTGCATTAAAAGCATATTTAGGTAGTATGATGTTCTGTCAATTTTAGTCGTATATCTGGTGTGGATGTTCTGACCAGTTTTCTTTATGAATAGGTTTTTGTGAGAGATTTCGTTCCAAGTGCTTTAGCCTTCCTAATGAATAAAGAGCCTGAAATTGTCAAGAACTTTCTTCTTAAAACTCTTCGGCTCCAATCATGGGAGAAGAAAATTGATCGGTTCCAATTAGGGGAGGGTGTCATGCCAGCTAGTTTTAAAGTACTTCATGATCCGGTTCGCAACACTGAGACTTTAATGGCAGATTTTGGTGAGAGTGCAATAGGACGAGTTGCCCCTGTTGATTCAGGATTCTGGTGGATCATATTGCTCCGAGCTTACACAAAATCGACTGGAGACACTTCGTTGGCTGAAATGCCTGAATGCCAGAAAGGTATGCGGTTGATACTTGCATTATGCCTTTCTGAGGGATTTGACACATTCCCAACTCTTCTTTGTGCTGACGGATGCTCTATGATTGATCGTAGAATGGTGAGTATGAAAATCATTTCTTTGGATTTTGTATATTTAATTAGAAAACAGGAAATCTATGTGAAGGTAAAAGCATGTTAGGCATATCTATTTCTATTCAATATATGCATTAGAGGTGGCAAAATAGGTGGGTTGTGCTTGTTGGTTGGTTCAAAATAGGATCAGATTGAATTGGATCAGTTTTGTATGTATACCTTTGACCTGACACCATTATATGTAAAAAATTGTGTCAAATATACAAACAATTTGTACCATTACAAGAATAATCTATGTTTGAATGCATATAATATCTTAGGAGGCTTATGCTTTAAAAGTATCTTTTGGGCATCTTGTAAGTCTTTTGCTTGACCGGTTTGACCACTTTATTTTTAAGATTTTTTTCAGTTGAATATAAAAACTATAAATTGACCCATTCACAAGTAAATGGGTCAAAATTGCTACCTGTATGAATTATGTGGTAGCATATTTTCTTCTTTGGCCTGATTCCAGACTTTCATATGCATACATACACATATATAATGTGCTTTTATATGCAGGGAGTGTATGGATATCCGATAGAGATCCAGGCACTTTTCTTCATGGCATTGAGATGTGCTTTAGTTTTACTCAAGCAAGATGTTGAAGGGAAAAAACTCATTGACCGAATAGTGAAGCGTCTTCATGCTCTAAGTTTTCATATGAGAAGCTACTTTTGGTTAGATATGAAGCAACTGAATGACATATATCGGTATAAAACAGAAGAGTATTCTCATACTGCAGTCAACAAGTTCAATGTGATTCCTGACTCCCTTCCTGATTGGGTTTTTGACTTTATGCCAACTCATGGGGGATACTTTCTTGGAAACGTGGGGCCGTCTAATATGGACTTCCGTTGGTTTTGCTTGGGAAATTGCATTGCCATTCTTTCTTCTTTGGCGACCCCTGAACAGTCAACGGCAATTATGGATCTTATAGAATCCCGTTGGGAGGAGTTGGTGGGACATATGCCAGTGAAGGTTTGTTATCCGGCTATCGAAGGCCATGATTGGAGGATTATTACTGGATGTGATCCAAAGAACACTAGATGGAGTTACCATAATGGAGGATCGTGGCCAGGTACATTATATACGCTTCTTTTCATTGATGTTATTCCTCACTGCATTTCGATCAATAAAAATTAAGTATATGCGTTTGGCATGTTTGGCCCATATAATTACGAATGGTTAATTTGGCTTATGTTTCTATCTCATAAGGATCAAGATAATGCAGAATAGGAAAGTAAAACAAACGGTCTTTCTGTATTTCTAATGCATAAAACCTTTACTGTGCTCTCTATTTTTTTGACTCATGGAAGTCAAAGGTAACATTGTCAAATGTTTCATATTGATATTTCATATGTGCTTTAATTCGCTTTAGCTTTTCTAGACATATGTACATCATGCCGGTGTTGAACTGGAAAAGTAATATATTTGCTATAAATGGTCAAATGTGAACTCTTTCTTGAAACCAAGTGTCCTGCTTGGTAAACAACATAAGATGAGTAATGTGGAATAGTTCATAACTTATTGGCTGTCTATGCAATTAAATCTTGATGTACATTGCTTTTGGGTATCCCCGTCTGAGTTCTGGAAGTCAAAGCTTGTATTTTTAGCCTCCGGACTGCTATAAAATATTTTAGGTTCTTACTTGTGGCATTTCTTTTGTTATTGAGAAAGTGGTATCAACTAAACACCTCATGTTTCCTAGACTAGATTTTCTATTCTGTTCAACTGACATTTTAAACGAATCTCCCTTTTAGGTCTGCATTATAATTCTGAATTCTTGACATACTAGCTTTTTAAAGTAACTATCCTTTTGCTTGACTTATGGAAGTAAGACTAGTGGTTCAGTATTCGAAATTCATACAAAAGTTTGTCTTATTACAAGTAACATTTTCATACTTGTGAAGAATTTCTAATTTAGCATTAGGGGCTTATCAAGTTTTTCTTTAGAAATTGAAAAGCTCCTAATCAATATCGAAGTTGAAAAATTGGTTGGTTGACTTATTACCCACCTATAAAGCTGACGTGCTTATAAAAATTCTATCAAGTATGATGACCTTTGAATCAGGTTTTTAATTTGATGAGTAGTCACTAGTCAAATACATGCTCTTTTCTGGAGTGTAGTGTCTATTAGTAGTTGTATCTTTTGGTCTATTTGTACTAGCCGGTTCTTCTTTAAACGCAAATTTTCATATAATTTCTTCTTTTTTTAAAATTGTCACAACGTCTTTATTGACTCTTGGAAGTCAAAAAGCTCTGCTGCTCATTGGAACATATTGTGATTAAGTTTCTTGTGGGTGCAGTGCTCCTATGGTTGCTCACGGCTGCATGTATTAAGGTAGGACGCCCCCATATTGCAAGGCGTGCCATGGAGGTTGCAGAACTTAGGCTGGCAAAAGATGGGTGGCCGGAATACTATGATGGTAAGAGTGGGCGGTATATCGGAAAACAGGCTCGCAAGCATCAAACCTGGTCTGTTGCTGGTTATCTGGTAGCTAGAATGATGCTCGACGATCCATCACATTTAGGTATGATAGCACTTGAAGAAGACAAACAAATGAAAGCAAGTATCAAAAGATCATCTTCCTGGACTTGTTAAACTTCATTCTTTTTAGTATTGTAAGATCTTGGCATTTTTCACGAGGGTTTCCGTAAGTGTTCAGAATTTTTCAGAAAGAATTAATTGTTGATTTGTAAAAAGAGATGCAAAATTGACGCTTGTTGTTAGTACTGCAGTTTTTTGGGTTGTACAGTTTTTTGAGTAAAACAAACCTCTGCAATCAACCGACCTTAAATTTGATTGGGCTCAAGCTCGGCTCGAAAAGATTTGAGTAGGCTTTCGGCTCGATAAGTTTTTAGTATGCAGGCTCGAGAAATGAGTGGTTCTAAATCAGACAGATTGAATATATATATTTTTTCATAAAAAGGTAAAAGACTATATGAAAGATTTAATGTTAGTCTAATTAGAATCAACTACTAACATAATAGATTTTGAGAAATTGGCAATTTAAATAGAAGGTTTTGTTGATAAATTGAATATGTAATTCAGAATTAATTGCTTCGTCAGCGTCGAAGTACTTGACTAAACATTACTTGAACTAAAACCTTAATCCTTTTCTTGGTTCCGTGAAGCTACAATTTGAACGTAAAACTTAAATTCGGTATGCAGACCGACCCAACAAAATTGTTCGGTATGCAGACCGACCCAACAAAATTGTCATTTCTTCGTTCCATCCTGATTATCGGTGCATACCTGGGGATTCGCAAGTAACAAAAAAACACCACAAATCAGCAAATGGTTGTCTAGGGGTATCTATATCAAACACTAGCGGATGTATCCCTAGTAAAGAAGAACTATTTGTTCTGGCCAGATGTTATAATCTACAGTAACATCATGAATTCGACATCCGTTTTTAGATTATGTGATGGTTTAATTTGATGCCAAATGTAATCTATTAATTTGAGGTTTAATGGTGGAATTGTGAGTTTAGATCTAGTGTGTGAAAAGTGTGTTTATGTGTGTGTTGAGGGAAAGTCGGTAATTGTATAAAAATTGATATTGTTATATGAAAGCCGCTATTCATAGTTGTTAAACTCTTACGAGTCACGAGTCGAGTCGAGTCAAGTCGATTTATACGAAAAACGAGTCGACTCGTTAAGTGACTCATTTTTCTCCAGACTCTTGCGAGTCGCTGTGTGAACTTGGACCGAGTCACGAGTCGTAAACTTATAATTATTGTAATTTGATAATATGGTTATATATTATATATTATACTTAATTTGCTACATTATTTTGTGTGTTATCTATGTAGTTTTGATCATTTTATTGCGAATTTAGAGATAAATTGTAAGTTTATGTCTCAAAACTATTAATTATGTAATATTTTGGTAAATATTAAGTATGTAATATTTTGGTAAATTTATTAAGATAACGGACTTATATTTTGCTTCTAAAGACGTCACATATATATAATTATACTATATTATGTAGTACTTAAAAATGTCCTGACTCTTACGAGTCGAGTCACGTTTCGAGTCACGAGTCAAAAAATCATCTTTTCGAGTCGAGTCAAAAGTTACGAGTCGACAACTATGCCGTATTTACAAAAAAGGTGGAAGGGGGCATTTATACATTAAATCCTATTTTCCCTAATACCCCTTCCACATTTACTAAGTTACAATTAAACACCATAATATTATATCTAACAATGGTCAGCCATTACATGCCATACATAAAACCATTTGATACTTTACATTACTCCCTGTGGCTCTCATGATAAACAACATTATACAAGAAGCATTTGTAATTAGTACATAGACTTAAGTAACATGTTATTTCTAAATGTTTGAGTGGAAGTAGTACATAAAGCGTTTTAAGTTTTTTTATTACATTGAAGATGGCTGCAAGAGTGTCGACGCAGAGGCTAGAGGTTCATGAACAACCGAGTTTGTTGAAACTGAAATCGGGTTTCCTTCCAATTGCAGCATGATACTTCCGAGCAGTTCCATCAGCATCTTCTTGAACTCGTCTTCTTTAACGAGCTTGCCATCATCCATATTAAACATCTTGCATGATTCACTAATAACCTGGTCCATCTGTAGATTAATTTTGAAAACTTTACATATTAGTTACTAAAGCTTTTAATGATATAAATGTCAAAAATGATTCTAAGTCTATATCAATGATCCAAGTGAACCATAGCGTGTGATTGTTCATTTTAGCTTTAAGGATATGTCATAAAGAAAACGTATTATACTTTGCGGGTATTCAAGCAGAAGTTGCAAATTGGTGTATGGCTCAGCGGCGGAACGAAGACCCAACATTTCTACTTGTGTATGCATTAATTCGGGGTGACAATTTTGACATGATTACTTAAACATGGCTCAATCTTGATTATATCTTCTCTGTCTTTTCAATGGATGGAATGTAAGGATAACTGTGAAAAGTTTCAAATTACGTGTTTGATCACATGTGAATAAGTCCATTTACATGTAAAATATCATAAAAGTTCATAAGAGAACAAAAAAAAATGTTAAGACGATGTAAAAAATACATTTAACTTGATATGCTTGCATATGAATGGTAGATGCAAACAAATCCATTTACACGTGAGTAAGCGAACTTTATGGTTCTTTCTTTTTTTCTTTTTTTTTTTTGTTGGGGGGGGGGGGGGGGGGGGGGGGGGTGCGCTGGTGGGGTGGTTACTATTCGAACTTTAATAACTTTTCGCAAGTAAATGAACTTAATTTTGTGTGATCTACCATGTAATTAAAGTTCTCGTAGATATTGAACGAATCTAATATATATGAGTGTTTCTGTGTGTGTTGACAAACCCAAAAAAAGGAGCGTTTAACCATAGCATACCTGATAAACAGCACCAAATGGTGGCAATGCTGCTGAAGAAGCCACAAGATCGAGCCCTAGTCTCAGACAATCCTTGGAGATTCTCCCATTATGATCTTTTGGCATAGACTTCACGGCGGTATCTAGAATCTAAATTGCATATTTATGTGGTTAGAAGTAGCTTTAAATAAAGGGTACTTCTATTTTAGAAGTTCTAGGAATTTAAGGATAAGTCGGTCACATGAAAAAGATCAAAGATTGCCAACTAATCCTTTATGATTCTAAATTTGGGGTGGTTGGAACATATGTTTATACAAGCACCTCACTGCATCATGTTTTTTTTTTGGTACAAATCAAGAAGTTTAAAGAATAGCGTTTGATACTAAGTATGCCTATCGAAGTACAAATGTGGGTCGGATTTTGTGAAATTAAGCAAATAGGCTTCGATTTTCATCAGTTTTTTCAATTTTTGTCCAGTACCTCCCATCGAAAACTGTTTGAGTATTAGTCAAGCTTTTAACATACAGTTCAATATTGAATTTATATCTTAACGGCAGATAGATAATTAGTATTCTAGAGCAGAAATTTCACACTCTTCAAGGCCCGGAAGTAGTAACAAACTAGATAAGAGGAACGCATTTACTTATGAACAAGTTGACCCGGCTATATTTAACCTTAGCCAGTGAAATAAGTAGATTAAAAATAGGTCAACACGGGTGAAATGGATGAAATGGGTCATAGTCATACAAGTTGAACATCACTCTGAGTTTGCTTGATTTATATAAATCCTAAATCACTTATTTTAACATGATATTATCATGATTTCGAATTAAAGAACTAAAGAGAAAAGCGCGAAAACTTTAGTTGATTTACAGGGAGCAGTTCACATGCCATAATTGTTTGTAAGAAAAATATTGCTAAAGAAGTTGATGCAGGTGGTTCACCTCACACACTAAACTTTTACAAAAAAATGGATATTTTAGACGGAACGGGCTTTCAGTCAGCCGAAGTATAAACATTATTGCTGTAAAATTTTATAAATTATGGATTAACCAAAAGGTTCCATTGCTAACTAGCATATAAGGTCTGAATGTGAAAGCATTCAGGTCAAAGAGCTTTATATAAAAGTTGAAAATCTAACCTTTTCCAGCTCAAACTTGTTAGATAAGAGTCTCCTGATGCCGGATCCATCAAAGGTGTTCTCACTGTGAGCAACAATAACAGGCTGCTCCTTGAGACGTTGAGCCACAATCTCAGCTACCTTTCTAAACTCGACTAAGAATGTCTCTTGGGAAACCGGCTGCTCTTGAGTAACACCACACAGCTGTAGTGCTGGTGTTATAATATTGCTAGTAACCTGAAGCAATAGAATATCTCAAAAAGTTATGCTCTGTGCTAATTAGGGGTGACAGTTTCCACCAATTCACTTATGAAAATTAGATAGGTTCATTATCAGTCGTGTTTTTATCGCTACTTTGGGTAAAATAAAAAAGATGTAGCTTAAATGGAAACGGGTCAGGGGAGTCTAAGTTTCCCAAATGTATTATTAACGCTTGAAACGTGATGCAGAAAATTTATTGTTATGGAAATGGAAACACTATCATTCTTTGCAATAATATACGATGCACATTAATGAACACAATACATTTAGTTATATTTTTTTAGCCAAAGGTCTTTGGTCACCCCAGAGGCATCTCAAGCTTCTGTGGGGCCTAAAGCGAAATATCAAAATGGAGCCTTTTCTTGTATGTATAAGAAGTATAGAAAAATATGGGAGCTAAAGCATCAGCTTTACCCTTGACACGCATGGGTTGCCTAAGCCTACCCCGGCCAAATATAACCTGTTTCTGACCCATTAGCTAACCCGTCACATCGGACCATTTTTGCAACATCTAGTGGAAACCTTTACGTTTATGAATCACCAAAAAAACATTAAAACTTTTCAGTTAATGAAAGAATTACCCATGAGTCTAAAACCGGAGGCATCCCTTTATCTACTGTAATTTTCTCAAAAGCCTTGTTAATATAGTCAGTAAGAGATCCATTCTGAATATCAATCTCTGAGAATATGGATATCATTTCTGGTTCAAAACTTGGGCTGTGAATGAATTCTAGTAGGTCTTCCCCATCTATGCGTAGAATAACGATAGGATCCCTCTTTAATCCAGCAGCCATCCCTATTAGAAAATCTGAAAGAACTTTCTTAAATTCGGTCTTGCTCACTTTGCGGTCTTTACCATGGGTAAATTCACTAAGAACCTGTATAACAAGTTTTGAATGTCAAAATGCAGAACAGATACATATGAAAAGCTAAAGTTTTTTAACTTTGCTTACTATAGTTGTACTGCATAAACACAGAAGGCTTTTAAACCCATGCACGAGCCAGTCTTTCATTACCTAAAATTAGGTTCACCCTAGGATAAAAGCAAAGGGACCGATTTAAAATGGTTAAACTGCCTACCAGCCACTTTTAATGACACTTTTAGACCTCTTTTCAAACACTACAATATTTAACTTGTGTATTCTCACACTTCTTCTTCAATAGCCAAATGAATTCGAGTTGGAACTAGAGTATATATGGTAGCATGAGGCCTAATCCAATGTGGGGAGTTGATTTATCCGAATGATATGACTACCGGTGGCCGGAGGTGTTGAGAGTTAAGACTAATGATTTTACAATAAGTAAGTACGCGTTAAGTGAAGAGTATATAATGATCCCGACATGTCCACTTGTTATACCCAAGTCTTCCATATTCATATGTTTGGCATTAACACAAGAAGATCAAACATCCACATATCAACTTGTTGAAATCCCGATAATTAAATTGTCATACATCAAAGAATGAGTATTTTTGTTGCTTTTTTCTTGGATCTTATTAGTAATAACATAAACTTGCTTGTTTTTTGCCATTTTAAAACTCATTATATCACATCGGGTAGGCCCGAAACATTCCTCATCTGTCTTGGAGCACCTAACTTTTAGGCATGCTTTATTGATCCAATCATTTTAATGTGCTTTACCATTAGCAAATCTATAATAAACTTATTCCTCACACACGCCATCAACTTTTTTTAACACTACAAGCCATGTCCACAAAAGACAAATTCATAATATATTAATGTAATTACTAGGTTTAGACCCGTATCGACATACAGATTGTTTATAAGATCCTCATGCTCATTATCGACATACAGACAATTTTTTAAAGCATATGCCATTTTTCATAAACAAATTTATTTATTATTTAAAGCTTTTATCGGGGGCAACATACCACCTCAATCTCTGTGCTTTGAATATGTTTAAAGATTGTATTGTCAATAAAATGATGTCAGAACAAGATAATTTAAGTTAAATCCCACCCACTATATTCTAAAGTTACTAAAAAGAACTTCAAAAAAAAAAAAAAAGATAAACTCTAGTATATTCAGAAACCAAGTAGAATCATCTAGACAATATCGCCACTCAAGTCAAACACATGATATTAACCAGATAAAAGTATTAACTGATTAAAAATCCTAAAATAAAAAAATATAAGTATCCACGTTCACATGCATTGATCGACACTTGTCAATACCTATTTGACTATTGACTTTAATAGTGTTGGGGAAAAAACTATGAGTATGAATATGTTATTCAAAACATTTTACTCTATATATTTGTAGTATATGAAACGAACTACAAGTGTATTAAACAAGATTATTGAATCATTATGGACATGAAATTGGGGGCTTGTATGCTAGTTTCCTTCATATTATCATACTTTTGGGTTTGCTAGTTTGACAAATTTTTAGAAATATGAATACATATCAATTATACAATGGTTTTTGATTGGGAAATAATGATCTATACATAACTAAATTAAGATTTTATGACAAAATGTACACATATACAAGAAAAGTTAGATAAGTGGTTAACAACCTTAACCTTGTCTCTGAAGACAGAAGTCAAGGGTTTCTACCTCATGTCTTCAAGGCTGGAAGTCCTTTTTCTATCTTATAATAGAACCTGGAAGCAGCTTTTTACACCATCGTGCTAGGGGTAAGGTTGTCTACATCTTAACCTTCCCCACACACCGTCGTGGTATTAAGATCCAAAACCCATAAAAGATGGCATTGAGTGCTTACTTTTTTACTTACATAATTATTACACCAAGTCATAAGTTGATTTATAGTTTGGGACTTTTTGTGTTACTTGTGAGAATTTGGGATAATCCAAACAGAAAATGGACACTCAAAAATAATTTACTATATATTAAAACAAGACAATTATTCTTTTCCAAATAGCAATTACTAGACCATACTATTTCGGTAACATAAATCATGCATGTTTGGATTCTTTAACAGCTCACAACTCATGATGTGACCATTTATTTACATAAAGTTAATTTAACTATTCCGATTTTGTTATAAAGAACAAAAATGGCATAACAAATTAAAACAAGATAGATAGTTTTATGCAAAAATATAAGTAACATTTTAATGATAATAAAATCCATACCAAAAAGAAAAATAGCAAAAAAATAAAATATACATATCTATGATCTATCCTCCTACCATGCATCTAGCTACCACAAACGAAAATGAAGATAAGTAGTTTAAGATATTTGTATCAATAGCATTATTGCCATTACATATTAGTAGGACAATCTTTTTTCTATATATAGAGTTATGAACTCAAAACAAACAAAAATCTTGAATATACAATCAAATTCAAAAATTCAGTTTGAGTAATGAGATCGAATAAATAAGATATCATGTCTAATATGTTCAGCTGAACAGACAGAATAATATCCCGCTGCCATTCGGGCTATAGATATCATGTCTAATATGTTCAGCTGAAGAGACAGCTAACAATCGGGCCAGGAAGCCCGAATGGTGAAAGAACAGTATAAATACCCGCTTGTATCAGCTAAGTTGGGTAGCCCAATCCCTCCAAATCCGGTGTCAGAAAAAAAATACCCGCTTGTATCATATTTTTTATTATGTACAATATATGCATATACTATAAGGTAACTAAACAATATCAAAAGGGCATGTAATGATAGATAAATATATATATATATATATATATATATGGTAATAATGAAGAAGTAGGTAGGTACCTCGGCGTAAATATGATCAGAATCAGGGGAAGAGCCTTGAGGAGGCAGACCAAGGGCAGCACCAATATCAGCAACAGCAGGTTGTAACTCTTTAACAGAAAGCTGACCGTCACAATCAATATCCAGATCATGAAATTTATCGTCTATGAAGTTACTAAATACCTTTTCATTCTCAACCAACTCCATTATATCTGAACCGTCCATCACCTCTCCACCAACACAACTACTTTTTGTCACATGATGATCATCACTTTTTCCACCTGATCCTTCTTCCATTGATTTTCTTTTCTTTATTTAGTCAAAAAGTACCAAAAGGGTAGTGAATCTTGTGAGGGAGAGAGAGAGAGATATATGATGGAACTATGTATTTGTGTGTGAGTTAGGAAGTGTTCATACTAATAAGAGTTATGAGAGCTATGAATTTTCGTGGCTATAAATGCAAGAGGGAGGGGGTTACCTTGTAATAGAAGTGTTATATTTTGTATGTCCATGATTATATACACCGACTCTTTCTTATGGTTGAACAAAAACCGATAACAATAACAATATACCAATACGAGGAGATGTGATGTAAAGTTGTAAACAACATTATTACTTTTTCCGTCTTATTTCCGTCTTA
>CM067167.1:234880003-234952503 GCA_034093135.1 Erigeron breviscapus | reverse complement strand
CAGGATATTTAGAATTTCTAGAGAATTTTTCTGGAGAGTATCGGTTTGCAGGTATTCCTCGAGTTGATCTAGGCGGCAAGACATATTTTTCTGGAGCTGTACTCACTTCGTCTGCATTTTCCTGCACATTATCATCTTCCAAACCTCCTAAATTCTCAAGAGAAGGTTCAACTACCAAATCAGTCTGTAAAGAAGAAGTACTTACCTCGGATATCAGGTTTGGGCTGATATTGTCGTTGGCACTTTGTAGAGAGGACTGTTCTAGAGACTGTTCTTCTTGAGACTGTTCTTTTTCTACAACCGACGTATTGCTGTCAGCTGACACATACCTCAACCAACCCAGTGTGTCACTTTGATCCTCCCCCTGACCACTGTGTTGGGGTGAGTAGAAATACTTGGTTTCAAGGAAATCACAATTCATTGTGGTGAACATACGATGAGTTTTTGGATTGTAACATCTATATCCTTTTTGAGTTACCCCATATCCAAGAAAAACACACTTTTCGGCACAAGGATCAAGTTTATCACGGAAAGATTTAGGAATATGAACAAAGACGGTACATCCAAAAACTTTCGGTTGAAGGGTAAGGGCTTGCGGAACTGTATGATATTCAGTGAGTGTCTTTAAAGGGGTTTTCATCTTTAAGATTTTTGTAGGAAGACGATTAATCAGATAAGTAGCAGTAGCTAGAGCTTCTGGCCAAAAACTTCGAGGAACACATGATTCAATAATTAAAGCTCTAGTCATTTCCAACAAAAGTCTATTTTTCCGTTCAGCAACACCATTTTGTTCCGGAGTATGAGGACATGTGGTTTGATAAATTATTCCTTTGGATTGAAAAAATAGACTCATTTGTGTGTTTATATATTCTCCACCATTATCTGACCTAACCACCTTGATAGATTCGTGAAACTGAGTTTGAATCATGTTATAAAACACAACGAACCTATCATAAACCTCATCTTTACTTTTCAAAAAATAAATCCAAGTCATCCTAGTGCAATCATCAACAAAGATAACATAATACCGGAAATTTTGCCCCCCAATAACTGGAGCAGGACCCCACACATCAGAATGAAGTAAGGAAAAAGGAGTTTGAACTCTAGTATTACGAGGTTTATAACTTTGTCTATGACTCTTGGCTAAAATACAAGTTTCACAAGAACTTGATTTATTTAGAGGAAAAAGTTCAGGAAACAAAATATGTAAATAACTAACTGAAGGATGACCCAATCTCCTATGCCATAACCACGCTTCTCTTTCTTTTGATCCATGAGCTAACATCACACTTCCAGTCTGAGTAACTTCATCAACATAATACAGTCCCTCTCTTTCAGTGCCACGCCCAATTATCTGTCCCGTCCTGATATCCTGTAAAATACAAAAACTTGGATGCATTAGAACCGAGCAATTGAGTTCTTTTGTCACATGACTAATTGACAAAAGTTTATGTGACAAAGAAGGAACATAAAGACAATTTGGCAATTTAATATTTGGAGAAATTTTAATTGTTCCTCCATTTTTAACATCCATTCTCCCTTTATTAGCAGCCCGAATATAAGTTTTCTGAGGTTTCGAAAAATCAGAAAAATCATATGTCATAGTATCTGTCGCTCCACAATCAAAGATCCATGGCCCACCACGATTTTCTTGAACTACATGGGCTGCTCCTGTTAACTTCTGTGGGCTTTCATCAGTACTGGGCTTATTACCTTTAAAAAAATGTGGGCTTGTTATCTTTTTACTCCCATATGTCCCATTCCATCTCGGCCCAATTACCAAACCCTTACTACAACTATTTTTTTTATTTCCAGTATTAAAAGGAAAGTGGAAATTGTTTTGTGAAACAAAAGATTGAGAATTAAAAAGCTGGGAATTAGGGTTTTCTCTCCCCTCTTCCCCTGTACCTGCCACCACCGAAAAATCATCCTCCTCTTTTACACCAACTCCGGCCGCCGCTACTCCACCACCAGTTCCCTTCTCCGATCTTCGATTATCATCTTTATTGGAGTTAGCTCTGGCGGTAGGGGTCCTCTCTTTATCTGATTTGATGAACCGATTAGTTTTCTTGTTTTCCGTCCACCACGCCGGATAACCAACGAGACGGAAGCATTGTTCTTTCGTATGACGTTCCATACCACACTCATCACATACGAGATGAGACTTATCATCTTGAATGATTTGTTTCTTTTTGTTATCACGGTAAAAACCCTTGGTGGCTAAACTTTCTCCGGCCACAAATCCGGCAGCAACTCCATGTTGTTCAGTAGAGGTTGCTCCCAGAATTTTCTGGTGAGCGGCCTCCTTCTGTACAGTTGCATATGCTACTTCGGCTATGGGAAGAGGATCAGTTCGAAGGATTTCACGCTTGATGGAATCAAACCTTCGATCTAACCCATTTAGAAACTGGAACAGTTTATGTTCTGACCTTATCGTGGCATAAGCTTTAATATCATCAGCACACTTCATTGGATTTGGATCTATTCGATCTATTTCCCCCCATACTCCTTGAAGGGAGATCCAGAAATCTTCTAGTGATTTATCGGATTGTTTAAGCTCGTTTGCTTTGACATGGAGATTAAAAGCTTGCAACTTGTCTTTTCCGCTGCTATAGGTAATGATTAGAGCATCCCAGAGCTCTTTTGCAGTGGAAAATTCGGTCAAGTTTCCGGCCAAAACGGGTTCAATGTTTTGAATCAGCCATGAAAAGACGACCAGGTCTTCTTGTTCCCATATCTCGTTTTGTTCTGATGTTGCCTTTTCAGGTCGGTTTTCGGTTAAGTGACTCAATAGGGTTTTGGATTTTCCACCTATGGCAACTCGAATCATTCGAGTCCATAAGGCATAATTCTGGTTGTTTAATTTTAGGTTAATTTGAAGATTGTCGGAAAGTTTTGGTTGTTGTTGTTGTTGTTGTTGTTGTTGTTGTTGTTGTTGTTGTTGTTGTTTTGGTTGTTGTTGTTGTTGGCTATTATTCTGTAGCCAATTCGAAAGTTGAAGGGCCAACTCGGAACCCGAGCCACTGCCGGGTTCACCCATGGTGGTAGCTCGATGGTTTGCGAGTCGACTGAATGGTTATTGGGTAGATGATGAGCTTCGTAGCTCTGATACCATGTAAACTAAAACAGAAGAATTAAAAAGGGTTTTTCTTATTGATTTGCTTGATGTCGATTACATCCTTGGCTCCTCTATTTATATAATTCTAATACAAGTAAATATGGAAACTCTATTGCTTGCTGCCTAAGACTCGCTTGTTGCCTAATTCTACTCAAAGTCGGATTCCTTATATTTGGGAAGTGATGATTTCGTTCTGATCCCGTAATCTTCTAATTCTAACAATAATGACTCGTCCTAGAATAGACGAAAGCGATTATGAAGTTCAACCTTATCTAGCTATCCTCTTAATTGGATATATTGTTCAAATTAAAATTAAAAAAAAGTAACTCCCAGTGCCGTCTTCTACAGGTTTTGGGTCCCAATACCGTCTTCGACGATGTATGGGAGAGGCATAGCCGGCTCAATATTATTAACAGTCTAGGCGGACGCTTTAGGCCTCCACATGTTAAAGGCCTAAATTTTTTCAGTTTTTAGGCTTGGGTATCTTTAGTTTTGGTCTTATGTTTACGTTTTGGACTAAGACTTAGAAATTTGCTTCTAAAAAAGCTAGAAAATAAACTTCATATAAATATTTAAACTTCTTTTTCACTTACAAAAGTCTATAAACGAAATAAAAATAAATAACTCCGTCATTCCTAAGTTTTTTTTGTTTATTTTTGGTCGTTTCAAGTCCGGATAAATGAGTAGGTTTTTATAGGAGACTTTAAAAATAGGCCCTCAAAAATTGGTTTCGCTTAAGGTCACCAAAAAGCTTAAGCCGGCACTGGGAAGAGGTTGATATGTAAACAGCCTTACTCCTACCAAAGGTAGAGAGACTGCTTCCAGGTTCTACTAAAGGTAGAAAAATACCTCCAGCCTTGCTGGGCAACTGACGGATAGTAGGAAACAAACGACGGATAGTAATTGCCTATGTGTTGAGTTACTATTCATCGAAATCACATTCCAAAATAATTATTGAACTTTAACCCATCGCACTCCGTTCGGGTCACAAATACGGGTCATTTATTAGTTTTTGTAATTTTATTCCTTTAAGTTTTCATCATATATATATTTGAAACAAAGACATCAATTACATAATAATTTTAAATTAGACCGTTGAAAGTCGAACGAAATTACAATAGAATAATAATAATGTGATTGTTTCAACCCAACAAATGAAATGACAGTTGAAATCCCACAATACGCGCGAGGTATTGAACATTTACTAGTTTTAGAGAATCTGACTCAAGTTAAAAAAAAATTACGGTTTAATATTTTCAACGATTTTATTAATTTAATATCCATCCGTACCAATGACACAAAAAAATATTTTTTACTTAAACAACTTGAATTGACATGTTATACTATCCATTAATTCATGTACAAAACGTGAATATTATCCACAATATTATATCAAAGTTACTTACAAAATAATTTTGAGGTTGATATCAACTACTGTATAATTGTTAGATATGGATTGAACAATAAACGCTTTAAAAATAGACAAATGACGTTACGCCTTGTTTTAATAGAAGGCTTGTTCTAACTTTATATCTCCCCGTTTTAAAATAAATATCTTAATAAAAACACATTGTTTTAATAGAAGGTTAATTATTTAGAAGATGATAATACATATTATTTTTACTTTTTAGCATATTTATATATATATCAGTTTTACAAACAATTGCATCGAAGGTAGAATGGTAATTAAATATATATATATATATATATATATATATATATATATATATATATATATATATATATATATATATATATATATATATATATATATATATATATATATATATATATATATATATATATATATATATATATATATATATATATATATATATATATATATATATATATATATATATATATATATATATATATATATATATATATATATATATATATATATATATATATATATATATATATATATATATATATATATATATATATATATATATATATATATATATATATATATATATATATATATATATATATATATATATATATATATATATATATATATATATATATATATATATATATATATATATATATATATATATATATATATATATATATATATATATATATATATATATATATATATATATATATATATATATATATATATATATATATATATATATATATATATATATATATATATATATATATATATATATATATATATATATATATATATATATATATATATATATATATATATATATATATATATATATATATATATATATATATATATATATATATATATATATATATATATATATATATATATATATATATATATATATATATATATATATATATATATATATATATATATATATATATATATATATATATATATATATATATATATATATATATATATATATATATATATATATATATATATATATATATATATATATATATATATATATATATATATATATATATATATATATATATATATATATATATATATATATATATATATATATATATATATATATATATATATATATATATATATATATATATATATATATATATATATATATATATATATATATATATATATATATATATATATATATATATATATATATATATATATATATATATATATATATATATATATATATATATATATATATATATATATATATATATATATATATATATATATATATATATATATATATATATATATATATATATATATATATATATATATATATATATATATATATATATATATATATATATATATATATATATATATATATATATATATATATATATATATATATATATATATATATATATATATATATATATATATATATATATATATATATATATATATATATATATATATATATATATATATATATATATATATATATATATATATATATATATATATATATATATATATATATATATATATATATATATATATATATATATATATATATATATATATATATATATATATATATATATATATATATATATATATATATATATATATATATATATATATATATATATATATATATGTCTAATTTTTTTAAGATAAAATTTAGATCATCATCATCATCAATACCATCCAACTTCTAAATCTTTTTTTTTTAAATGAAATTTAGATTCAAATCCAAATCTAAAATTCAAAACCAAAACCGAACTAAATCCAAAGTACAACAAATCCCATCCAAAAGTTTTATAATCATATATTAAACCAAATCTAAATCTAATATAGAAAATCACCTTTCTTTATCACTAATTAAACCAAAGAGATCTTATATTCGTAAGGAAAAAGATGGAAACCATTTAAAGATCTGAAGATGAAAAGATGAAGATCCCAAGGACGGTGTCGGTGGTCAAACACGTCACTAGTCAGCGGCGGTCAACATGGGTAATAACAATCCAGCCACCACCCACACCTACATCTGAAACCTTAAAATCCGACCAACATCCATAGCCACATTTGAAACCATAAGATCTGGACACCACCTACCATCTGAAAACGCTAAGATCCGGCTAGCCGCCACCCATACCCGCCATCTGAAACCTTAAGATTTTGAATGTCGCGGTTCACGATCTTGATCGGTATTTTAGAAATCTCGACTGGTATTGTTTTCCAAATATGAATTTAGTGTATAACTTGATGAAAAGCATGTTGTGGTCGTGTAACTCAAAGAATAGATTTTATGGACTCAAAGCACGTGGTGATGATGATGATGTTAGATAATGTTGTTTAATGTTTAGTGGTGATGATGATATTTATTTGTTCTTTTGATGATGTAACTTTACTGATGAGTGTTTTGTTCTTTTGGATTAAAGGAGCCGAGGAGCATATATGTGATATGTTTTAGATTATGGTGGTGGTTGTTATAAAGGATATGAAAGATCTGGGAAAGAAAAAGAAGTAGGGTTATTGAGATGTATTTTTCCCCTTAATTTATTTACTGTAGAGTTAATTACGAAAATACCCATCACGTGGCTGGCACGTGATGGGTTTTTAAACGGACGTTACTACCCAGGACCAAAAGTGTTGACGGAGCAAAGTTTTTTGGACTAAAGCTGTAATTTATTAAACCTAGGGATGAAAGATGCAAGTGGATGTCCACGACAAGGACGATTTCTGTAATTAACTCATGAAGTTATGATATATGTTTCGATAAAAGATGAAACTATATGGATAAGATAAAATTCAAAAGTTTATACTACTTATATTAAAAGTTTACCTTTAAATTCAAAAAAATCATAGATAAATAAGAAAAATTCAAAACAAATAATAAACAAAAAAAAAAAAAAAAAAAAAAAAAAAAAAAAAAAAAAAAAAAAAAAAAAAAAAAAAAAAAAAAAAAAAAAAAAAAAAAAAAAAAAAAAAAAAAAAAAAAAAAAAAAAAAAAAAAAAAAAAAAAAAAAAAAAAAAAAAAAAAAAAAAAAAAAAAAAAAAAAAAAAAAAAAAAAAAAAAAAAAAAAAAAAAAAAAAAAAAAAAAAAAAAAAAAAAAAAAAAAAAAAAAAAAAAAAAAAAAAAAAAAAAAAAAAAAAAAAAAAAAAAAAAAAAAAAAAAAAAAAAAAAAAAAAAAAAAAAAAAAAAAAAAAAAAAAAAAAAAAAAAAAAAAAAAAAAAAAAAAAAAAAAAAAAAAAAAAAAAAAAAAAAAAAAAAAAAAAAAAAAAAAAAAAAAAAAAAAAAAAAAAAAAAAAAAAAAAAAAAAAAAAAAAAAAAAAAAAAAAAAAAAAAAAAAAAAAAAAAAAAAAAAAAAAAAAAAAAAAAAAAAAAAAAAAAAAAAAAAAAAAAAAAAAAAAAAAAAAAAAAAAAAAAAAAAAAAAAAAAAAAAAAAAAAAAAAAAAAAAAAAAAAAAAAAAAAAAAAAAAAAAAAAAAAAAAAAAAAAAAAAAAAAAAAAAAAAAAAAAAAAAAAAAAAAAAAAAAAAAAAAAAAAAAAAAAAAAAAAAAAAAAAAAAAAAAAAAAAAAAAAAAAAAAAAAAAAAAAAAAAAAAAAAAAAAAAAAAAAAAAAAAAAATTTAAAGAAAAAACAAAAAAAAATCAAAAAAAATTCAAAAAAAAATTCAAAAAAAAATTCAAAAAAATCAAATAAATAAGAAAAATTCAAAACAAATAATAAACAAAAAAGAAAAATTCAAAAAAAAAATGTATACTACTTATATCAAAAGTTTACTTTTAAATTTTATGATATGTACACTGATTTTATACATCTTTAAATGAAGCTATATT
Source organism: Erigeron breviscapus (assembly GCA_034093135.1). Classification (NCBI taxonomy): domain Eukaryota; kingdom Viridiplantae; phylum Streptophyta; class Magnoliopsida; order Asterales; family Asteraceae; genus Erigeron; species Erigeron breviscapus. The sequence continues at coordinate 234,944,126 of CM067167.1, read as the reverse complement.
ATAGAAAAGATTCACAAAGAAGACACATTCTCAGAATACGTAAGTTACTTTTGTATTTTTCCCATTTCATGGAAATAAATATTTTTGTGATGCTAGAAAGAGAAGAGAGAATGTAGGCCACAGATATAGACTAGAAGGAGACGTGTCAAAAAGATAGAAGGGCCTAATAGAGTAAAAAAGGGACCGACCGGATAACTTTGCTACAATTTTCAAAGGGTTGGTCGGCCGTTTAGATAGCGACACGTATATGGTAGGTAAATGCGAATCTTGCTATTAAACATTAATTTTTAACGGATAAATAAAGAAAAACATATAGGATCAAGTAATTAAAACCCTTTCTTCTGAAAACAGAGGTCATGCTCGTTAAAATCTTGACAATAGACTTTGTCTTCATTTTATAAAATCATGTTATGTAAAACAATACATGTATATATCACGTCATGCATTCTCCTTGTCCAAAACCGCAATGGAAAACTAATAACCTTCCGACGCTCTTTCAAAACACGAAAGCTCTCTCAATATCCTTTCGCGCCGACTCTTTGTTTTCTCTTAAATTACTTTCTTTTTTCATCAGTCGGGTCGGTAAATGTCTTCACAAAAGTAGCATACTCCGGATTGATGTCATCGCTCAAGTAGTATCTGACTTTATAACTGTCGTTTGCATAAAAAGCACCTACAAATTGAAAAATAAACATGTTAGAAATACATAATAACTAATAATAACTAAAAATATAACTACAAACTATAATAACTAAAAATGTAACTACAAAATTATAATAACTAAAAATGTAACTACAAATACTATAATAACTAAAAATGTAACTACAAATACTATAATAACTAAAAATGTAACTACAAATACTATAATAACTAAAAATGTAACTACAAATACTATAATAACTAAAAATGTAACTACAAATACTATAATAACTAAAAATGTAACTACAAATACTATAATAACTAAAAATGTAACTACAAATACTATAATAACTAAAAATGTAACTACAAATACTATAATAACTAAAAATGTAACTACAAATACTATAATAACTAAAAATGTAACTACAAATACTATAATAACTAAAAATGTAACTACAAATACTATAATAACTAAAAATGTAACTACAAATACTATAATAACTAAAAATGTAACTACAAATACTATAATAACTAAAAATGTAACTACAAATACTATAATAACTAAAAATGTAACTACAAATACTATAATAACTAAAAATGTAACTACAAATACTATAATAACTAAAAATGTAACTACAAATACTATAATAACTAAAAATGTAACTACAAATACTATAATAACTAAAAATGTAACTACAAATACTATAATAACTAAAAATGTAACTACAAATACTATAATAACTAAAAATGTAACTACAAATACTATAATAACTAAAAATGTAACTACAAATACTATAATAACTAAAAATGTAACTACAAATACTATAATAACTAAAAATGTAACTACAAATACTATAATAACTAAAAATGTAACTACAAATACTATAATAACTAAAAATGTAACTACAAATACTATAATATCTAAAAATGTAACTACAAAATACTAGTAATAACTAAAAATGTAACTACATATACTAATTAAAAAAATATACATAGCCACAAAAAGTAACTATATTTTTTTTTAACGACAAAAGTAACTATTTATTTGAATGAATAATCCAAGAAAAGCAAAAATGAAATATCAAAACAAAAAGAAAAATCAACAAATACTACTCAACGCCGACACCAAACGCCACCATCATCAAGCTACCGTTACCAAGGGCGGTTTAGAGGGTGGCCGACCGGCCGAGACCCGATTTTTTATTTTTTAATTTTTATATATTAAAAGTTATATATTCGTATATGTAATTAACTAAGTCCATTATAAATTATAACAATAATGAAAATCTAAAGGGAGCATTCTCTAAAGTTGTAAATAACTTTACTAGTAAATTAGAGGAATCTTGACCTTTGGATTAAAATCAAAGGATCAAGATTTTAAAATCATTTTAAATCTTGACCATTGATTTTAATCCAGTGGTAAGATTCCTCAATTTTACTAGTAACATTTGGTTTGAACTTTATAGAGAATCTTAATCCAAATCGAAACCATATATTTAAGGGAAAAATCCATAAAAAGGTAACCATTTTACACAAATTTTTTATTAAAGGGAACCTATTTAGTTTTCGTCTATTTAAAGGATCTCATTTTTAAAAATTTCGCAATAAAGGGAACGTCGTTAGTTTTTAACAGCACCCTCAGTTAAGTGCCACATCATCACTGCCACGCCATCAATTTTGCTTACGTGGCATTTGACTTTGACTAAAATACATATATATGTGTTTTTATATACAAAAATTGTATTCCGATTTCATTGTTTCTCCCTCCGCTAATTTTTCCCCCCTTTATACTTTTCCCCCCAAACCCATGAACCCTAATTTTTGTATATAAAACCGCATATATATGTATTTTAGTCAAAGTCAATTGCCACGTAAGCAAAATTGATGACGTGGCAGTGGTGACGTGGCACTTAACGGAGGGCTGCTGTTAAAAACTAACGACGTTCCCTTTATTGCGAAATTTTTAAAAATGAGATCCTATAAATAGACGAAAACTAAATAGGTTCTCTTTAATAGAAAATTTGTGTAAAATGGTTACCTTTTTATGGATTTTTCCCTATATTTTAACCCACATAAAAAGCCTACCTACCATTTTTTTTCTCTCTTTTGCAATGTAAGTAGCCATTTTAATTTCACTTTTATTATAAAGGGCTAATTGCATGGGAAGTACTCGTACTTTGACACTTTTGTTATTGTGAGGCTCGTACAAAAAAAATTGCTTTTAAAGGGAGTTGAAACGGATGATATTACTTTTGTGGGACCGCGATCAATTACTGCATACGTGTCCCGTATTTACCCGGTTTTTTCATTTATTTTTTATTGAAATTGCCAAGTCATTAAACTGACTTATCCATGTGTATATATATACATTATTATAAACATATATACACATACATCTGCTTTTGATTATCCCCCAAATCAAAACCCTAAATCGAATCCAAATCCAAACCCTAAATCAAACATGTCGACATCTTCATCAAATCGAAGAAGCAGACCCAGAGGAAACATCGACATATGTAAATGTGGGTTTCGCGTAAACCCTCGAACTTCATGGACTCGAAAGAACCCTGGAAGAAGATTTTTAAGTTGCCGATTATGTTATGTGTTTGTCAAATCGTTTTTCGAATTTTGAAATTCTTTTATAATGGCTTTCTTCTTTGGTAGGATGAGAGGAAGAAGTGTAAAATGTATCGTTTTTTGGATGAAGAACTTCCAAGTGAATACTACAAAGAATTGGTATTCGATTTGCATAATGAGATAGAGGGATTGAAATCTGCTGGCATCTCTGAAGAAATTAAGGATTCAAGGGTTGAAACATTGAATTTGAAACAAGATAATCAAGTGGTCGTGGCCAAATTGCAGATTTATGAAAAGTTTTTAGCCTTCATGTTACTAGTTGTAGTTTTATTGTGTATTTTGTTGGGTATTTTGGCCTTACATTGATGTCAGTGTTGGGTATATTGTGTAATTTGACATGCAATGGAAATGCAAACACTTTTCTAGTCTATATTGTTTCAATCTTCAAATGACATATTCTATATTTTTTGTATATTGTTTCATCTTCAAATGACTATATTCTTTCATCTGCAACACAAGTAAAATGAAAATTGTACCCAATTATAAGCTACTACACAGTTAAGTAAGCCCTAACAAGATTCATCCCTTGCATTTCACCAAAATTGGGCATAAGTTTTACATACCAAGCAGTTTGATAACCTACATATTACAGTCAACCAAGCAGTTTCATAACCTACATATTACATAGTTCATAGCAAAAGACATAGTTCATAACAAAAGACATTAAACAAAAGACTGGTTTCTTTCACAGTCTGCTATCCAAGATTACTCCAACTCCATTGCATTCTGTTTTGATTCCCCTGGGCCAGGAACAAACATTGCCAATTTTTTCTTCAGGATCCTCTCACTTGGGTTCCTCTTGTTTATCGATCTTGGACTCTTTCTTTGTGGCATGACATTGGTTGTTTCTGGTTGACCATTGGTTGTCTTTTTAGGTGTTGATTGCTCTACTACAATTTCCTTTTCCTTTGCCCTTTCAGCTTGTTTTTGCTTGAGCATTTAAGAAGCACTTGGTATTGGCACATTGGGTGGCCAAACAGGGACTGGCACTCCATCACTCCCACCTAAAAAAGTCTCCCCAGTCTTGGGATCAACACAAACTCCAGCTCCCCACCAACTTGGTGGTCTTCTTGGACCTGTCATGTAATCAACAAACAGATGTACATTTTGTCAAAATACACTCTATCTTCAGGATCCCTAGTGACAGCAATTTTGACAGTTGAACCAGGGTTGGATGATAGTAATTCAGCTCCATATGACTTAAGCATTCCATAGTGTTCCTCCAAAGACTTTTCATATTCATTCAGTGCATAATGTTTTGCATTTCTACATTGAGATGGGGAAATGATGTGTCTCAATTTATACACATTTCTCACATCTTATTTGGACATTTTAGACACGTTTGATAGCCGTTTATACATGTTTTGTGGTGCTTTATGGTATTTGCTAGTGATTTCAGGTCTAAAGCAAGTTTATCGCTCACAAATGGTAGAAAACGACTTAGGAATGGTCCAAAGGCACTAACGGATGAAGTATGGTCGAAAACGAAGCTGAAACGACAATCCCAGGTGCAACTCGCGGCGCGACCTAGGCAGCTCGCGGCGCGAGCCAGTGAACCAGCCCAGTCGCGACGCGAGGTGAAAGGCTCGCGGCGCGAGTTCTGTTGATTCTCGACCAGATTTGCTCAGTGACATTCCTTGCGGCGCGAGACATGGCCCTCGCGGCGCGATATCGAGCTGACATCATGATTTTCTCTCTCTTGGGGTATAAATACCAACTACCACTCAACCCTAAACCTAATCTTGGACACTTAGAGCTCACACACTTTTCTCCAGCCGTTTTTGAGGGTTTTCTAAGGGTTTTCACTACTCCAACATCATTTGAAGACTTGAAGATTAATTTTGGCTCTTGTTTAGTGATTGTAGCTACATTGTTACCTCGATTTGGATTATTACTCTATATTTGGTACATTATGTCTTCCTTTTTACTTGAATTAGCTCTTTTCATTATGAGTAGCTAAATCCTTATACATCTATGAAGATGAAGTGAAACAATTAGTTATGGTTGCATAATATTTTGAATTCAAGTTGGTTTTACCTAACATTTTGTCAAGATCTTAATGAAGTGATTTCTTCTACTTAAACTTGTGTTCTTGGTGATATTTTTGTTCTTCGATAGTGGTACTAGTTGAATGCAAGTATTATTTTAGTTGTTTGTCTATGAATAACTCTTGCTAGGTCATGGTATGATATTAAAGAATACAAGTCTAATAGAAATTATTTTGTTAAGTGGATTTAACGGTTGGTGGTACCACGTTTCTTTCACAAAGATAAAATTGTTATTTAAATAATCAAATAAACTAGTTAGTTCAAGGAATTGTAATAGGGTTGGTGGTACCACTTGTTGCAAGAAATTGGATTGATTAGGTGATTGAGTCGATTTTACAAACGTAGTGCACCCGTTTGTGTTCTTGTCTTTGTCACGGTTATTATCACCAACATTATGAATTTTGAGCTTAACCCATATGCAACCTAGACTTTTTGTGGAGCGGATTCGACATAGATGACTTTTTAATTATTTGTTTACAACTCAAACTCTTTTCGTGTGCTCTCGCTAATACCGGTTGAGTACTTATTTTACTTGTTAATTATTCAGTTTCAAAACGCAGAGTGACAACTCGGTCACAACCCAAACTTTCTCTTGATTTACATTTTTACAACCTTTAGTACAACATTCAGTCCTTGTGTTCGATCCTGGTCTTGCCAGTTAGCTATATTACGTACGAACGGGTACACTGCTCGTAACTTATCCTACATCGGTTTAAGTCCAAAATCCTACGGTCAAAGTCGAATCTTGGTTCACTTAAACCATTTCTCTGATACCAACTTGTAACACCCGTCGTTTAAAAATATGGGTTTTCAAAAACTTTCACCCTAACGGTGTCAAATTGCGGAAGAAAAGACTTTAGAAATCAAAACCGATAAAAACTGTTCGGTTTCTACGTTTAGTTGGTGTTACATGCAATACCATCAAATAGTTTAAAATGAAAACCCAACGGTTGCCCAACACAAAACAACCGTTCAACAATACTACATAAATTCGACATCAAGTACGAAATATAAATAAATGTCTAAAGAGACAATCGTCTATGGGTAGCTAAGTCCTCCTGCATGCATCTACCCAACTCTCACTCTTATTCCTGCATCAACTAGTCCTTCAAGCTAAACCTGAGGGAACAACCACATTTAAGAAACAAGTGTTAGCTAACGAATTAGCTAAGTAAGATAACACTATGTTATTAAAGCATTTGTCCAATTAAAACAATCTTCATTATTAGACAAGTTTATTCAGGCACAACACACATCACACGTTCACACATAACTGCATATCAACTTCATATCAATTAGGGTGAATCCCCTAAATGTGCCTATCCTTCATATTATCCACACATTATCACACATATCTTCGTTAACTGCATATAAGTGTAACATAAGTCACACCCGACTAGATGCTTCACCAAAAGGCTAGTCATACTTCGTCGTTAAGGAATGGCAAGCCAATCCAAGAGTAATCCGTATGTGGAGGTTGGTCAAACCCCTCGTATTACTCGCCCTGCATTATAAAGACCATGTTGCAAGGAGCCACCCAAGCAACAACTACGTTAACGCACTCGTCCGGCTAAGACTAGTACGGGTTAAGCTTAACACTTTCCCTGCATTATATTTACGAGCTCGGTTTCACACATATGGTTTAGGTAACACACATTCCTAAACCGTCACACACATATAGTCTAGGTAACACACATTCCTAGACATCCACACACTTTATCTTCATTACGTTTGGATCCTTAAACGTGCAAGTGACATGGCAACCTACTAAGTCTAGTGAGCTAGGTGTACAAGCCATGTAAGCATGCATATATCACACATCAACTTCATTTCTACATTTCATGCATAAAGCGATACTTCGTAATACTACATAAACTGCATAACAATACACTACATTAAGCGATACTTCATTTCACTACATTAGGGACTGCATTTCAGGTCTCATGGTCAACTACATAACCCATAATACCTCCCGTGTAACCCCATATGCCCACATGCAATATAAAGATACCAAATGGAAGTATTTATGATTTGAAACCAGCTTTTCGTTGAATCCCCAGCGTGTCAAAGTAGTGTATCTTACCTCGGCGTAGTTCACAACAATCAACAACTAGTCACTGTGTAAAGCAACTATGCTCTTCTACCTATAATTAGTAAACGATCATTAGACAACTACATACTCACGTCATTAAGGTCAATAACTATACCCACACACCTTAAAGACTCACTTAAGATTCAGGTCTAATCTACGTGTCAAACGTCGTTACGGTTCAAAAGTATACATTTTTCTGAAAACAGTTGAGTTGCGCCGCAACTCACACCTATCGTTGCGCCGCAATGCGCCCAATTGCGCCGCAACTTATCTTTCTGGAAACCAGTTGCGCCGCAACTGGCCCCGATTCTGCACTTTTACAAAAATCGTTTTTCAATCCATCACGACCCTATTCGACTCCAGGTCTCAATTACAGATCCAATACATCATAATCCTTCATATTTAGACCATTACAAAGCATTTCAATCATTAATTACACCATATATGGCTTTAATCCATCAAAACCACTATTAATCTTCATTAAACGATTCCCCCATAATCCAATAATTAATCCTAATCACTCATAATATCAAAAGGACCTGAAAACAATGAAATATTACCTTCTATACACGAAGATCACACTAGAGATGCAAAACACTTGATTAAACGCACCCGAATCACATGTTGGAAGGCTTTTTGGCTTGCAAATTGATGGAGGATGCTATGGGACGGCTAGGGCTTGTTTAGGAGGAAGAAAATCTGCATAATGGCTCTCAAATGACAACCCCTAAGCCTCTAAACCCGTTTTTCACTTTCCCCCTATGTCAAAACTAGCCCCCAAGCTTCCTAATGCTTCATTATTGGTCACAAACTACTTTATTGACCATATACAACATTAATCCTTCATTAAATGTCACTACATAGACATTAATCTTCATATTTCACACATTTATACTACATTAACATTTAGGCTTTCAAACCTCACACATATCATACAATAACTACATATAAGCATTAAATCTAAAATAGACTTAACGACACACACAATATTGACTTAACGGCATTAGTCAACTGGTAAAGAAAAGTTTGGGATGTTACAATTACCTCCCCCTTAAGAGGATTCCGTCCCCGGAATCTCATCAGTAAGGAACAACTCCGGATACTTCTCCTTCATTACTGCTTCAGTTTCCCACGTTAAACTTTCTCCATGGTTATGCTTCCACTTTATCAACACAAGGTCAATCACTTTTCGGCGTAACTTCTTTTGCTTTCTTCCAAGTATCGCTACTGGTTCATCTACTATTCTCTTCATTGGGTCAATACTCACATCTTTAATAGGAATCACACTTGACTCCTCAGCTAAGCATTTCCTCAAGTAGGATACATGAAAGGTGTTGTGAATTCCATCCAATTCTGGAGGTAATTCCAACTGATATGCTACATCCTTAATGCGTTTCAAGACTTTAAAAGGTCCAATGAAACGTGGACTCAACTTTCCCTTCTTTCCAAATCTAATAACTCCTTTCCATGGTGACACTTTCAGCATCACTAAATCACCAACATTAAACTCAATCGGTCTTCTCTTCTTATCTGCATATGTTTTCTGTCTTTCTCTTGCCACACGTAAAGCTTCTTTAGCTACATTAACTTTCTCCGCTGAGATCTCTATAATTTCAGGACCCGTGATTTGCTTTTCACTGGGCTCCATCCAACAACTTGGAGTCCTACATCTCCTACCATAGAGCATTTCAAATGGTGGCATTCCAATACTTGCATGGTGACTATTGTTGTAAGCAAACTCAATCAACCTCAAATGATCATCCCATGCTCCACCATACTCTAGTACACACGTCCTCAACATATCCTCCAATGTTTGAATAGTTCTCTCACTTTGCCCATCGGTTTGAGGATGATAGGCGGTACTCAAATTTATTCTACTACCCAATTCCCGTTGAAGACCCTTCCAAAAGTTTGACACAAATCTCGAGTCTCGGTCCGAAACAATAGATAAAGGAACTCCATGTTTTGAGACTACTTCATCAATGTAAATCTTTGCCATCTTTGTTAAAGGCACATCTTGTCGGGTAGCTAGAAAATGAGCACTCTTCGTCATTCTATCTACAATCACCCATATCATATCATTCCCTTTTGGCGTTTTAGGTAGCTTCGTTACAAAGTCCATGGTAATATGATCCCATTTCCACTCGGGAATGTCTAATTGATGCAACAAACCATATGGCTTTTGATGGTCCATTTTCACACGTGCACACGTCAAACATTTTGCTACAAAATGAGCTACTTCTCCTTTAATATCCGGCCACCAATAAATCGGCTTCAAATCGGCATACATTTTGGTGACACCGGGATGAATCGAATATCTACTTCTATGGGCTTCCCCAAGGATCAATTCTTGGTTACCACCAAGCAATGGCACCCAAATTCGGCCCTTGTATGTTTTGAACCCACGGCTATTAGTCTCCATCACAAGACGTTTTTTCTTTCCAATGCTTTCTTTGTCAATGTTATCCTTCATTAATGCCCTCGCTTGTGCTTCTTTAATTCGATCAAGTAGTCCCGACTTGGCTTGAACTTGCATGCTCATCAACTTACAAGAAGAACTTTGCACCTTCCTACTTAGTGCATCCGCAACAACATTGGCTTTACCCGGATGGTATTTGATTTCACAATCATAATCCTTAAGTAATTCCATCCACCTCCTTTGTCTCACGTTCATCTCCTTTTGATTAAAGACATACAGCAGTACTGCAAACAACTGCTGCCAATTCAAGATCGTGGGTAGGGTAATTCTTCTCATGTGGCTTCAACTGGCATGAAGCATAGGCGATCACTTTATCCCTCTGCATCAGTACACAACCCAAACCCGTAATAGATGCATCACTATACACAACCAAATCATCGGTACCTTCAGGCAAGGCAAGTATAGGAGCTTCACACAACTTCTTTTTCAAAATTTGAAATGCATTCTCCTGCTTATCGGTCCACTCAAACTTTACTTCTTTCTTCGTTAGTTCAGTCATAGGCTTGGCTATTCGGGAGAAATCCTGAATGAATCTTCTATAATATCCAGCCAAACCAAGAAAACTTTTAATCTCAGTAGGAGTCTTTGGCTGCTCCCACTTTGAAACAGCTTCAATCTTTGAAGGATCTACTTTAATACCTTCTGATGAAATAACATGACCAAGAAACTGCACTTTCGAAGCCAAAACTCGCATTTAGAAAACTTGGCATACAACTTCTTCTCCCTCAACACTTCCAAAACTGCTTTCAAGTGCTCACGGTGCTCATCTTCTGGCTTAGAATAAATCAAAATATCGTCAATAAACACAATAACAAAATGATCTAGAAAGGGACGGCATACCTGATTCATTAAGTCCATAAACGCGGCTGGAGCATTAGTCAACCCAAATGGCATGACCAAGAACTCATAATGCCCCTATCTAGCCCAGGAAAGCTGTCTTTGCTACATCCTCCTTCTTAACCTTCAATTGATGATAACCGGACCGCAAATCTATCTTTGAAAAATATGAAGCACCATGAAGTTGATCAAAGAGATCATCAATTCGTGGGAGAGGATATTTATTCTTAACCGTTCGCTTATTCAACTCACGGTAGTCTATGCACATGCGCATAAGATCCATCCTTCTTTTTAACAAAGAGAACCGGAGCTCCCCAAGGCGAGGAACTAGGTTGTATGAACCCTTTGTCAAGTAATTCCTGAAGTTGAGCCATTAACTCTTTCATTTCTGTAGGAGCTAATCGGTAAGGTGCTTTAGCAACAGGTGTAGCACCGGGAATAAGATCTATCTGAAAAGTAACTTCACGATCGGGAGGAATATCGGGAAGATCATCGGGAAACACATCGGGAAAATCAGATACTACATCAACACTAACAATAGAAGGCTTCTCCTTTCTTGCATCAATAACATAGGCCAAGAAATGACTCTTATTCTTCCTTATACATTTAATAGCCTTCATCATACTAATGATCTTTATCCCCCCTCTCTTCTTATCCCCATAAACCGTTACCACTTTACTATCGGGTATAGGAATCCGAATAATCTTTTGGGAACACAAAATATTAGCTTCATTTCTAGATAACCAATTCATACCTATCATTACATCAAAACCGGCTAAGGTAGTAGGCAATAACTGGACCGGAAACAAACGACCTTCAATCTCAATGTCACAATCATCATATCCCACACGTATATCACTAACCGTACCATTAGCAATCTCTACCTCTATCGAGCAATCTAAAGGGGTAGTGACCCTTTCTAGCTTAGGAGCAAATAAAGTAGACACAAACGACCTATTTGCACCGAATCAAATAAAACAGAGGCAGGTTTTGAATTAACAAGGAAAGTACCACTTACCACCTCGTCGTTGTTCTTAGCATCATCAACAGTCATCTGCAAGGCTCTCACTTTTGTTGCTGTCGTGGCTGTCCTCTTTCCGTCGTTCTTCATTTGTGGACAATCGGCAATGAGATGACCCGTTTCTTGACACTTGTAGCAACGAGTCTTGTCCCTACATTCTGTTGCAAGATGTCCCGACTTCCCACACTTATGACACCTTCTTGTCTTGTTGGAACATTGACCTTCATGAACAGTCTTGCAAAAAGCACACCAAGAACCATTCTTCTTTTTATCTTTGTCACCACTTGAGCTAGAATTTCCATGGAACTTCTTATTATTATTGTTGTTGTTAGATGACCAATTTGACCTTCTTTTGAACCCTGCTTTCTTGTCATCAACTTTCTCCACAACTTTCTCGCTTTTGAAGTCATCATCCAACCTCTTTGACTCCTTAATAGCCGCCGACAAAGTCACATGCTGTCTACATAATCCACGATAACTAGCGGGGAGACCATCACAATAAGCCTCAATTTGGTCCTCCTCCCTTCGAACCAAGTGTCCAACAAACTTCAACTTCTCCATAAATGAATGTGCATAGTCATAAATTACACCGGGTTCGCAACCAACGATCTAAACTCCTTTTCAATCAGTCTTAACTCACGAGTCCCCACATACTCCTCTAGAAACTTCTCCTTAAATGTCCCCCAAGGCATAACTGCAAGTACCTCAGGAGCCATAGAAACTGTAGTAGCCCTCCACCAATTACGGGCATTCTTCTTCAACATCCTACTTGCACACAAAACTTTCATATCATCGGGACAATAGCATGAAGCAAAGACTACTTCAATGTTCTCAATCCACTCCATAACACTCACTGCATTTTGGGTACCATCAAACTCCTTGGCACCACATTTCTGAAAGCTTTCATATTTGAAGTTATTAACACGAGGTGCATTAACAACTCCAAGTCCTCCACCATTAACTCCATTAACACCCACGGCTGCAATGGATGGTGCACCACTTTGGGAGGGATTAGAGTAATTCCCTTCCGAACGTTCCCCCCTACTTCTCTCTGCATCTCTTTCGGCTCTCATTTGAGCCAACTCTTCTTCATTCCTCATCAAAAGAGCTCGGATAGCTCTCCACTCTTCATGTAATTCTGCTTGGTTGGGAACCTGTTCAATCACCGGGTTTGCCCTATCTACTTTAGAGGCGGTTGGTGGATCACCAAGATGGCGATTTTGTACACGGGGTGGCCTTTGCTCCACTTCATTTCCAACCCCGTTTCCATTAGGAGGAACACCACCACCATTTCCTTCTCCTCTTTGGTTACTAGCTCTAGTGTTTGCCATTAACTCTACAAGGCAACGACGATGGTTAGCAAGAGTTAAAGAGTGACTACATATGTTAAGGCCATGCTACATATAACTACATTATCACACACAATAAACAAGCCTTAAATCACACTCTCACTCACTCCCAAACCCGTCCTATAGTACTTCATCTCAAAGCTAGGCACACCTACATAAGCCTAACTTATCCTACATCGGTTTAAGTCCAAAATCCTACGGTCAAAGTCGAATCTTGGTTCACTTAAACCATTTCTCTGATACCAACTTGTAACACCCGTCGTTTAAAAATATGGATTTTCAAAAACTTTCACCTAACGGTGTCAAATTGCGGAAGAAAAGACTTTAGAAGTCAAAACCGATAAAAACTGTTTCCTTCCTTTACTAGCATTTTGGTTATGTTTTTAAATTTTTGAGGCTATAGGTTTTGTGCAAAGACGAGAAATGAGGTACTTTGAATTTTGCTAATCTAGGATAAAACTTGAGATTGTTTACCTTTAGCTTTCCTTTCCTAGTGCTTGTAGCATTTCATCATTCCAAGGGGTCATAGGCTTGTTCCGAACTTCAAATAGTCTAGGTTGCTTGCGAATTGTACCTTAATGATGAATTAAATGTGAATAATAGCTTCACTAGATGATGTATTGGTAGGCACCGCTTGAGGTTTTCCATTTGATTTTGCAACTTGTGTGCATGAAAAGCTTGAAATGTATTAAATATACTTGTGGTAATTTGACTTAACATATGGTTTGCACACCGGATGTCCGGTCCTTAATTCTTATGTTATAGGTTGTGGTTCTAGTCATTATGTTTGGTCTTTATATCGGGGTGTCTGGGGTGCTTCGGCATCAAACGGGTGGCACATGTGGGAATGCGCATAATCTTTTTCCAATAGTCTAATGCTAATGTGGTCTTTGAGATTCGAACAAGTAAGTCCTTGGGGTAACTTCGTTTTACCTAGCTCACCTAACCAACTTGGGATGGGTTGTCAGAAAATTCGCTACACGGGTCTCATCGAAAATCACGGGTGTTAAATTATAAAACTTTTTATTCTCACATGTGTTTGTGTTTAGAGCATGGTCTCTGGATATGCAACCCAACTTTGAGTTCTGGCGTATGTCTCTTAACGATACTCACGTATCCGTAGCGAACCGCTGGTCGGACGCTTAAAGTACACTTTCGTATGATCACCTGATGTGTGGATAGAGTTTCAATTATAGACCGTAGGAGTATGTTTTGTCAAGGGACGCATAAGTATAACGTAATGAACACCTTATGGAAAACCAATGGCGTGAGTGTTTAAGCGGACAAATATACCAATAATCATTGTGGAATATTGCTTATGTTGCCAATAATAATTGTGAAGCTTGCTAGTAGATTGTATGTTTAGTAGGAACGAGCTTAAGGTCAATTGGAATGATAGAAATGTTAAAGAGGTGAACACAAGCATAGGGAGGATTCTAATTGTAACCGAAAGATAGTTTTGCTCTAGATTAGTAGAATTTTCTGATTTCATCTAAAACTTTGCTCATTAGTTTTTAAATGCATTTGCTTTTGGTATTCGACACCGCTTGGTAGGAAACTTCACATATAACCATGTTTTGTTTTGTGAAATCGTGATTTGTTTGATTATTGAGATTGATTAAAGTGCATACTTGCTTGAGGGCAAGCAAGGTTTAAGTGTGGGGAGGTTTGATGTGTCTCAATTTATACATATTTCTCACATCTTATTTGGACATTTTAGACACGTTTGATAGCCGTTTATACATGTTTTGTGGTGCTTTATGGTATTTGCTAGTGATTTCAGGTCTAATGCAAGTTTATCGCTCACAAATGGTAGAAAACGACTTAGGAATGGTCCAAAGGCACTAACGGATGAAGTATGGTCGAAAACGAAGCTGAAACGACGATCCCAGGTGCAACTCGCGGCGCGACCTAGGCAGCTCGCGGCGCGAGCCAGTGAACCAGCCCAGTCGCGGCGCGAGGTGAAAGGCTTGCGGCGCGAGTTTTGTTGATTCTCGACCAGATTTGCTCAGTGACATTCCTTGCGGCGCGAGACATGGCCCTCGCGGCGCGATATCGAGCTGACATCATGATTTTCTCTCTCTTGGGGTATAAATACCAACTACCACTCAACCCTAAACCTAATCTTGGACACTTAGAGCTCACACACTTTTCTCCAGCCGTTTTTGAGGGTTTTCTAAGGGTTTTCACTACTCCAACATCATTTGAAGACTTGAAGATTAATTTTGGCTCTTGTTTAGTGATTGTAGCTACATTGTTACCTCGATTTGGATTATTACTCTATATTTGGTACATTATGTCTTCCTTTTTACTTGAATTAGCTCTTTTCATTATGAGTAGCTAAATCCTTATACATCTATGAAGATGAAGTGAAACAATTAGTTATGGTTGCATAATATTTTGAATTCAAGTTGGTTTTACCTAACATTTTGTCAAGATCTTAATGAAGTGATTTCTTCTACTTAAACTTGTGTTCTTGGTGATATTTTTGTTCTTCGATAGTGGTACTAGTTGAATGCAAGTATTATTTTAGTTGTTTGTCTATGAATAACTCTTGCTAGGTCATGGTATGATAGTAAAGAATACAAGTCTAATAGAAATTATTTTGTTAAGTGGATTTAACGGTTGGTGGTACCACGTTTCTTTCACAAAGATAAAATTGTTATTTAAATAATCAAACAAACTAGTTAGTTCAAGGAATTGTAATAGGGTTGGTGGTACCACGTTTCTTTCACAAAGATAAAATTGTTATTTAAATAATCAAACAAACTAGTTAGTTCAAGGAATTGTAATAGGGTTGGTGGTACCACTTGTTGCAAGAAATTGGATTGATTAGGTGATTGAGTCGATTTTACAAACGTAGTGCACCCGTTTGTGTTCTTGTCTTTGTCACGGTTATTATCACCAACATTTATGAATTTTGAGCTTAACCCATATGCAACCTAGACTTTTTGTGGAGCGGATTCGACATAGATGGCTTTTTAATTATTTGTTTACAACTTAAACTCTTTTCGTGTGCTCTCGCTTGTTGGAATTCGTCTGCCCAAGACACATATTAAATTGACGTGGCTAGTACGTGATGATCCAAGTCGGGTCATACCCAATAACAAGCTAGACAAACACTTATGGTATTTATTTATATGATTTGATCTTTAAATAAATATCACTACTTGAAACATTTAGAAAGTGGTTTTCTAAATAATAGCACTTGAGATATGTAAATAAATTATATGGATGATTTATTTTGAGAGAAATGTAAATATGTTTATTTGGCAAAATAAACATTTATGTGTGTTGTATATAATATGTAATATGTTACATAAGATATGTAACAAGTTATGTTGCATTTTATATACAAAATGTACAAGAAAAATGGTTTATAAAATTTGGACACAAAATTTGTTTGTGACCCCCCTTGGGGCCGGCCCCCTTCCCCCCCCATGTGCCTTTGAAGTATTTTGTTCTACTTATAGCACATGGGGTGTTGTACACAACACACAAGATACACAACATAGAGTGCATCACCACTCTTACAATTCTTGGAAGAAGATTTCTCTCAACTTCTCAAGAGCAAAACACTCTTCTTTTTCTCTTGGTAATTTCGGCATCAAGGAGGA
Source organism: Erigeron breviscapus (assembly GCA_034093135.1). Classification (NCBI taxonomy): domain Eukaryota; kingdom Viridiplantae; phylum Streptophyta; class Magnoliopsida; order Asterales; family Asteraceae; genus Erigeron; species Erigeron breviscapus. Next base: position 234,927,407 of record CM067167.1, on the reverse strand, counting down.
TTAAAGGGAAGGGTTTTTCAAGATTAAATCCTAGCACATTTGGGTGTTTGTTGGAAGCTTGGGGTATACTAGCTTGAGGTTCTTCTAGGTTGAAGACTTGCCACTTCAAGATCATCATCTCCTTCATTCCACCTTCTCATAAGCTTGGAAGAAGGTAGTCTTCTAAAACACCCTATGGTTGTTGTTTTGTATGTATGCTATTCATATACATGGATCCTTATTGTTTGGGTTTTATTTTATAAGTTAAACTTTGAATTTAACTATACCAACATATTGAAATGGTTCAATTTTCCGCTGCGTTTTAATATTATAAGGATAATATTACTTTGATAAAAACCCAAAAATCCCAACAATGGCATCTAGAGCCGGTTATATGGATACATACATCAAAAGTTGATATTTTGTTTGGACAAAATCCAATGTTTTGGCCATTTTGGCAATGGCCGAAATTAATACACAAAAAGGAGGTTCCTTTTTCTTGTGTATTTTAGTGTCACAACTTAGCCAAGAGACCTTGTGAATGTTTGTGATGTGTGGATGTGTTTGTATTTATTTAATTATTCAATGGTTGTAATAGTTAAATAGGTTTTTCTTCATTCATTTGGTTATGTAATCTATTTATTTCATTTGGTATGTAATAAGTAGATTAGTTGCATTTTTTTCTTGTGTATTTTAGTGTCACAACTTAGCCAAGAGACCTTGTGAATGTTTGTGATGTGTGGATGTGTTTGTATTTATTTAATTATTCAATGGTTGTAATAGTTAAATAGGTTTTTCTTCATTCATTTGGTTATGTAATCTATTTATTTCATTTGGTATGTAATAAGTAGATTAGTTGCATTTTTCTTGTAAATGTAATCTCCAAGAAGAAGCATCAAAAGGTTTGGGGCTGAAGTTGGAGGCCAAATGAAGAGACCAGTGAGTTCCCACTGCGGCGCAGTGGGAGTATGTCAAACCCACTGCGGCGCAGTGGGGATTATGCAGCCGAAGACAGTGACTTCCCACTGCGGCGCAGTGGAAGTATGTCAAACCCACTGCGGCGCAGTGGGGGATAATGCAGCCGAAGACCAGTGACTTCCCACTGCGGCGCAGTGGGAGTATATTAGACCCACTGCGGCGCAGTGGGTTATCAAAATGAAGAAAATTGTTCAAATCACATCACAAAAGGTTACTTGAAGCATTTGGATGCAAGATCAAGTGGGAGCTCAACTAACACAATATTTTGTGTTACCTTGTCCCTTAGGTTGAGACCTTTTGACCCACTTGTTTCGGCTAACAAGTGTGGTCAAAATAGTTGGCTAATGTTGTGCACTTATTATTATGTTTGTCATGTTTGTTTGGTTGTTTATTATTTTGTCATGTGGATGCTTAAAAACCAACAAACTAAAAGACACACATAAAGATTAAAATTGGTTTTAATATTGACATTAACTTGGTAAAATAAAATGGGTTTTATTAAAAGTTAATGGTCACAATTATAAAATGGATTTTATAAAAAGAACCTTGAAATTTGGATTTCAAAATTCATTATGGTACATAGTTTTTAACTAGAATATAAAAACTCAAACGACCCTTTAAAAACAAGTTAAACGCCATCCTTTTATACAACACTTAATTATTTGGGAACTCTTTGTAGGATAAAGGTCACCTAACTACTTTGAGGGAACTTATAAGTTAAGGTAAATTTATTGTACTTATGGGATAAAGGTCACCTAACCAATAGTATAAGATAAATTTACATGTGTGTATAAGTAGGACAACTTGATTTGGAAGCCATGTGATTAGGGTCACCGAAGCATGGTAACCAAGGCGTTGATGGGATTAAACATGCCAACTTAATATAAGATATTAAACCGGTCCCATACCACTAGAAATTGCAAAGTGTTGCAATTGTCAAACGTTGACTACCTTGTTAATTTAGATCATGGGATAAAGGTCACCTAACCATCATTTAAATGTAACGTTGGATTCTAGGTTTTAATTATTAATTGTCCATGGGACATAAAAGGGTATTAACAATTAAAATTTATATTTGATATCGAAAATACTAATAAAGAACTTTGTTAATCTTGTAGATGGCCGCTAACAATGCAATAAACCCCAACCCTAACGTCCATAACTTTTCACTAAGATCCATCCTTGAAAAGGATCGTCTTAATCAAAATAACTTTGTGGATTGGTTTCGTAACTTGAGAATTGTTCTCAGGCACGAAAAGAAATCCTATATTTTAGACGATCCTATTCCTGATGAGCCCGAAGAAACTGATGTTGAGGCCTATAATGATTGGGCTAAATATGTCGAGGACTCCGTGCAAGTTAGTTGCATAATGCTAGCGAGTATGACTCCCGAACTCCAAAAGGAGTTCGAGCACCATGGGGCGTACGACATGATTACCCAACTCAAGGAAATGTTCCAACAAAAGGCAAGGGTTGAGCGCTTCGAAACGGTTCGAGCGCTTCATGCATGTCGCATGGATGATTCACAACCCGTCTCAACATATGTTCTTAAAATGAAAAGCTACATTGATCGCCTCGAAAGGCTTAATTGTCCCATCTCAAATGAGTTAGCTACGGATATGATCCTTAACTCATTATCTAAGAGATTTGAAACTTTCGTGTTAAATTATAACATGAATGGATGGGACAAGACCGTTTCCGAGCTCCATGGGATGCTCAAAACGGCCGAGGCTAGTATGGGAGGAAAAGTTCAACCCGTTCTCATGATCAATGAAGGCGGAAAGAAAAGGGCTTACTCCGGACCCAAGGCAAATGTTGCTAAGGGAAAGGGTAACAACAAAGGGAATTTTAAAGGCACTAAAGAAAGGGCAAAAGATTTATTAGGTATCATACATTCGGATGTATGTGGTCCTTTTAAGCCAATGACTAGAAATGGTGAAAGATACTTCATTACATTCACCGATGACTATAGTCGTTACGGTTATGTATACTTATTAAAACATAAGAGTGAAGCTTTTGAAATGTTCAAAATTTTCAAGAATGAAGTGGAAAACCAACTCAGTAAGACAATAAAAATTCTTCGTTCTGATAGAGGAGGTGAATACCTAAGTGATGCTTTTCAAGATCATCTTAGAAGTTGTGGGATTGTCTCACAACTAACTCCACCTGGAACACCACAACATAATGGTGTGTCTGAAAGGAGGAATCGAACTCTATTAGATATGGTTCGTTCCATGATGAGTAAAAGCTCACTACCTCTATCATTTTGGGGATATGCCATAATCTCTGCTGCCCGAATTTTAAATATGGCTCCCACCAAGAAAGTGGAGAAAACACCTTTTGAAATATGGCATGGAAGAGTTCCATCTTTATCATATTTAAAGGTTTGGGGTTGTGAGGCTTATGTAAGACATGATGCCTCAAACAAATTAGAGCCCCGATCCACTAAGTGTATCTTTGTAGGATATCCCAAAGATGATTTGGGATATTATTTCTACAATCCTAATGAGCAAAATGTATTTGTTGCTCGAAAGGCTGAGTTCTTGGAAACTAAATTCCTTATGGAAGGAACTAGTTCCAGAACAGTGGAACTTGAAGAAGATCAAGAACCACTGACAGATACACACTTGGGTGACACTAGCATTCAACAAAAGGATGTTGAAGATGATCAAAGGGTTGATCAAAACACACAAAACGTTCGTAGATCTGGTAGAGCTACTTATCCACCTGAGAGATATGGATTTCTCGTGGATGAATGCTACATGGTAGTTTCTGATGAACCTACCACCTACCATGATGCTATGTCCAAATCAGATTCGGACAAATGGCTAGAGGCCATGAACGCTGAGATGCAATCCATGTATGACAACCAAGTTTGGGAATTGTATTGAACAATGTTTTGTATGCACCTAGTTTGACTAGGAGTATTATTTCTGTTTCCCGTTTAAGACATGTTGGATATGATTTTAATTTTGTTAACAATGATATCCATGTTTCTATGAATGATGTATTTTATTTTAAAGCTATGCCTTTAAATGGTATTTATGAATTGGTTCATGAAAACACCACACATGATAACTCAATGTACCAAGCTACCACCAAGAAACTTAAATTAGATTTAAGTGAAACCTATATTTGGCATTGTCGTCTTGGCCATATAAATAAGAATCGCATACTAACACTTCAAAAGAATGGTCTTTTGAAAACAAAATCAAATGATTCATTTAATGTATGTGAATCTTGTTTACAAGGCAAGATGACTAAAGCACCTTTCAAAGGCACTAATGAAAGGGCAAAAGATTTATTAGGTATCATACATTCGGATGTATGTGGTCCTTTTAAGCCAATGACTAGAAATGGTGAAAGATACTTCATTACATTCACCGATGACTATAGTCGTTACGGTTATGTATACTTATTAAAACATAAGAGTGAAGCTTTTGAAATGTTCAAAATTTTCAAGAATGAAGTGGAAAACCAACTCAGTAAGACAATAAAAATTCTTCGTTCTGATAGAGGAGGTGAATACCTAAGTGATGCTTTTCAAGATCATCTTAGAAGTTGTGGGATTGTCTCACAACTAACTCCACCTGGAACACCACAACATAATGGTGTGTCTGAAAGGAGGAATCGAACTCTATTAGATATGGTTCGTTCCATGATGAGTAAAAGCTCACTACCTCTATCATTTTGGGGATATGCCATAATCTCTGCTGCCCGAATTTTAAATATGGCTCCCACCAAGAAAGTGGAGAAAACACCTTTTGAAATATGGCATGGAAGAGTTCCATCTTTATCATATTTAAAGGTTTGGGGTTGTGAGGCTTATGTAAGACATGATGCCTCAAACAAATTAGAGCCCCGATCCACTAAGTGTATCTTTGTAGGATATCCCAAAGATGATTTGGGATATTATTTCTACAATCCTAATGAGCAAAATGTATTTGTTGCTCGAAAGGCTGAGTTCTTGGAAACTAAATTCCTTATGGAAGGAACTAGTTCCAGAACAGTGGAACTTGAAGAAGATCAAGAACCACTGACAGATACACACTTGGGTGACACTAGCATTCAACAAAAGGATGTTGAAGATGATCAAAGGGTTGATCAAAACACACAAAACGTTCGTAGATCTGGTAGAGCTACTTATCCACCTGAGAGATATGGATTTCTCGTGGATGAATGCTACATGGTAGTTTCTGATGAACCTACCACCTACCATGATGCTATGTCCAAATCAGATTCGGACAAATGGCTAGAGGCCATGAACGCTGAGATGCAATCCATGTATGACAACCAAGTTTGGGAATTGGTTGTTGAACCTCCTAATTCCAAAGTAGTTGGAAGTAAGTGGGTGTTCAAATTGAAACACGATATGCATGGAAACTTGAGTACTTATAAAGCTAGACTTGTAGCAAAAGGTTTCACTCAAACTCGAGGGGTCGATTATGATGAAACTTTTTCGCCTGTGGCAATGCTAAAGTCTATTAGGATATTATTTGCCATAGCCGCACATTATGACTATGAGATATGGCAAATGGATGTCAAAACCGCTTTTCTAAATGGATATCTTGAGGAAGATGTCTATATGGATCAGCCTGAAGGTTTTGTCGATCCAAAACATCCTAATAAAGTATGCAAGTTAAAGAAATCAATCTATGGGTTGAAACAAGCATCAAGAAGCTGGAATCGTCGTTTTGATGAAGAAGTCAAGAAATTTGGCTTCATCAAAAATGCCGATGAAGCTTGTGTGTATAAGAAGGCTAGTGGGAGCATCATTACTTTTCTAGTATTATATGTCGATGACATTCTACTATTTGGAAATGACATTCCAACCTTGGAAGGTGTAAAAGCCTGGCTTGGAAGTTGCTTTTCCATTAAGGATCTTGGTGAAGCCGCCTATATTTTGGGAATAAGGATCTATAGGGATAGATCAAGGCGCTTAATAGGTTTGAATCAAAGTGCATACATAGACAAGATCTTGAAAAGGTTCAAGATGGAAAACTCCAAAAAGGGTTTGGTGCCTATTCAAAGAGGAACTATATTGAGTACTTCTCAATCTCCCAGCTCAAAAGTTGAGCAAGAGAGAATGAGTGGAATCCCATATGCATCTGCTATAGGATCCATCATGTATGCTATGATATGCACGAGACCGGACGTGTCATGCGCTTTAAGCATGACAAGTAGATACCAGCAAAATCCAGGAGATAGTCATTGGATGGCTGTCAAATATATATTGAAATATCTTAGAAACACTAAAGATATGTTCTTAATATATGGATCTGGTGAGGAGGAACTCGTTGTAAAGGGTTACACGGATGCGAGTTTCCAAACTGATCGAGATGATTCTCGATCACAATCGGGGTATATCTTCATTCTAAATGGAGGAGCTGTTTCTTGGAAAAGCTCAAAGCAAGATGTGGTTGCATTGTCCACTACAGAATCGGAATACATCGCCGCTTCTTTAGCAGCACAAGAAGCTGCATGGTTGAAGAAATTCATTGCCGATCTAGGGGTTGTTCCTTCCATTCAAGGACCCCTAGAAATTCTTTGTGATAACGAGGGTGCGATTGCTCAAATCAAGGAACCTCGTGCACATCAAAAGACTAGGCACATTGAGCGGAGATTCAACTACATAAGGGATGAAGTTGAAAAGGGAAAGATATGTATTCACAAAGTTCACACCGATCAAAATGTTGCGGACCCACTCACGAAGCTCCTTGAAAGGCCTAAGCATGAGAGTCATACTTGTGCCATGGGACTTCGATATTCTAGTGATTGGATTTGATCTATTTTATGTATTTGGATATCGGAACACTTGTAATTATTAACACATTTATATGAATATTGGTATTTTGCATTTAAATTGTGTTATGTTCCATTTTTGCATGTTTAAATCCATGAATAAGTTAATTATTCTAAATGTCCGTAGTCGATCATATTTGTGGGAACAAATATGAATGTAAGATTATTATGAACTTGGATTGGTAGATATTCAAAAGGTTTTGAATATAGAGCAAAGTGTTGCTACCAAGGTTCATAGATATTTGTGGGAACAAATATGAATGTAAGATTATTATGAACTTGGATTGGTAGATATTCAAAAGGTTTTGAATATAGAGCAAAGTGTTGCTACCAAGGTTCATAGATATTTGTGGGAACAAATATGAATGTAAGATTATTATGAACTTGGATTGGTAGATATTCAAAAGGTTTTGAATATAGAGCAAAGTGTTGCTACCAAGGTTCATAGATATTTGTGGGAACAAATATGAATGTAAGATTATTATGAACTTGGATTGGTAGATATTCAAAAGGTTTTGAATATAGAGCAAAGTGTTGCTACCAAGGTTCATAGATATTTGTGGGAACAAATATGAATGTAAGATTATTATGAACTTGGATTGGTAGATATTCAAAAGGTTTTGAATATAGAGCAAAGTGTTGCTACCAAGGTTCATAGATATTTGTGGGAACAAATATGAATGTAAGATTATTATGAACTTGGATTGGTAGATATTCAAAAGGTTTTGAATATAGAGCAAAGTGTTGCTACCAAGGTTCATAGATATTTGTGGGATACAAATATGATCGAGATGATTTTCGATCACAATCGGGGTATATCTTCATTCTAAATGGAGGAGCTGTTTCTTGGAAAAGCTCAAAGCAAGATGTGGTTGCATTGTCCACTACAGAATCGGAATACATCGCCGCTTCTTTAGCAGCACAAGAAGCTGCATGGTTGAAGAAATTCATTGCCGATCTAGGGGTTGTTCCTTCCATTCAAGGACCCCTAGAAATTCTTTGTGATAACGAGGGTGCGATTGCTCAAATCAAGGAACCTCGTGCACATCAAAAGACTAGGCACATTGAGCGGAGATTCAACTACATAAGGGATGAAGTTGAAAAGGGAAAGATATGTATTCACAAAGTTCACACCGATCAAAATGTTGCGGACCCACTCACGAAGCTCCTTGAAAGGCCTAAGCATGAGAGTCATACTTGTGCCATGGGACTTCGATATTCTAGTGATTGGATTTGATCTATTTTATGTATTTGGATATCGGAACACTTGTAATTATTAACACATTTATATGAATATTGGTATTTTGCATTTAAATTGTGTTATGTTCCATTTTTGCATGTTTAAATCCATGAATAAGTTAATTATTCTAAATGTCCGTAGTCGATCATATTTGTGGGAACAAATATGAATGTAAGATTATTATGAACTTGGATTGGTAGATATTCAAAAGGTTTTGAATATAGAGCAAAGTGTTGCTACCAAGGTTCATAGATATTTGTGGGAACAAATATGAATGTAAGATTATTATGAACTTGGATTGGTAGATATTCAAAAGGTTTTGAATATAGAGCAAAGTGTTGCTACCAAGGTTCATAGATATTTGTGGGAACAAATATGAATGTAAGATTATTATGAACTTGGATTGGTAGATATTCAAAAGGTTTTGAATATAGAGCAAAGTGTTGCTACCAAGGTTCATAGATATTTGTGGGATACAAATATTGGACTGACCTGCAATAAAGCATTACTACATGGAATCTCTGTGATTGATCATAAGTAATCTTGAGTTAAAAGGCGAATATCATTGTATCCTCAGACCTGAGATACATATTGGGTCTTGATATTCACTGAATATTATACTTTGACTTAACTCTTCGCTGTTCTGAAACATGGCAGTACATAAGACTAAGCTCAGGTATGATATAAGGTGATTGTGAAAGACGTATGTAGTCGAGATGGAATTTGTCCCTCTTATTCGTTGAGAGTAAGATGTCTAAGGCCTGCTACAAAGTTAAATCAATAGAGAATGATCACTCTGTGTCTCTAGGATTTAACATGACATCTGTGACAAAAGGATAAATGATCGATTCACCTAAATCATTTCAAGTAAGGGACTTGAAGAGGATGATGTTATTGAATGGCACTTCGTCATACGTATTAGGGGTAGCAAACCGTTGTTAGGCGGTATTTGCTGCTTGCGTCAATCTTCTATGAATCTTGTGCAAGTGGGAGATTGTTGGAATTCGTCTGCCCAAGACACATATTAAATTGACGTGGCTAGTACGTGATGATCCAAGTCGGGTCATACCCAATAACAAGCTAGACAAACACTTATGGTATTTATTTATATGATTTGATCTTTAAATAAATATCACTACTTGAAACATTTAGAAAGTGGTTTTCTAAATAATAGCACTTGAGATATGTAAATAAATTATATGGATGATTTATTTTGAGAGAAATGTAAATATGTTTATTTGGCAAAATAAACATTTATGTGTGTTGTATATAATATGTAATATGTTACATAAGATATGTAACAAGTTATGTTGCATTTTATATACAAAATGTACAAGAAAAATGGTTTATAAAATTTGGACACAAAATTTGTTTGTGACCACCCCTTGGGGCCGGCCCCCTTCCCCCCCCATGTGCCTTTGAAGTATTTTGTTCTACTTATAGCACATGGGGTGTTGTACACAACACACAAGATACACAACATAGAGTGCATCACCACTCTTACAATTCTTGGAAGAAGATTTCTCTCAACTTCTCAAGAGCAAAACACTCTTCTTTTTCTCTTGGTAATTTCGGCATCAAGGAGGATTAAAGGGAAGGGTTTTTCAAGATTAAATCCTAGCACATTTGGGTGTTTGTTGGAAGCTTGGGGTATACTAGCTTGAGGTTCTTCTAGGTTGAAGACTTGCCACTTCAAGATCATCATCTCCTTCATTCCACCTTCTCATAAGCTTGGAAGAAGGTAGTCTTCTAAAACACCCTATGGTTGTTGTTTTGTATGTATGCTATTCATATACATGGATCCTTATTGTTTGGGTTTTATTTTATAAGTTAAACTTTGAATTTAACTATACCAACATATTGAAATGGTTCAATTTTCCGCTGCGTTTTAATATTATAAGGATAATATTACTTTGATAAAAACCCAAAAATCCCAACACTCGCTAATACCGGTTGAGTACTTATTTTACTTGTTAATTATTTAGTTTCAAAACGCAGAGTGACAACTCGGTCACAACCCAAACTTTCTCTTGATTTACATTTTTACAACCTTTAGTACAACATTCAGTCCTTGTGTTCGATCCTGGTCTTGTCAGTTAGCTATATTACGTACGAACGGGTACACTGCCCGTAAGTGTGTTGTAGTCAGTTAGCGATAGATCTTGTTATAAATTTTTAAACTAGATTTCACACATCAGGAAACCAGGCACTTGTATTTCTTCATTACCATATCAGCAATGGTGCATAATTTTATATCATGATGTACCCTTATTCTGTCACCAAACCTTTTTCCTATCCATTTGTAATTAACAAGTGATCCAAACCTGAAATTCCTCACACAAGTATGCACATCATTCAAAGATACAATCTGCATTGAGTTCTCATTATCCATTTTCTTAGCATAACACCTCCAGGGACATTTTGGTTCCTCTCCTCTTTCAGTTGCAGGATACCTTTGTTGTTTTCTTTGTTCTCCCAACTCAGGATTTTTAAGTCTTGGAGCTCTCTGACCACACCTTGCAACACACTTAAGTTGTGTTGATTTCTCAAACCAGAGTGAGAAACCATTTGCAACAGCAAAGTAAGTCAACATGTCCCTGAATTGATGATGATCCACAGACCTCTCACCTACATTTGGCTGTTTCATCCTCCAATTTATATTGGCATTGTGAACTGGCCACTTCTCAATATTCTGTATTGCTTTAAATGGATCCTCATCTATAAATTCAGGTGATTTCAACTTCTCACATAACTCCTTCATGAATTCTTCATGTTCAGCCACTGCATCATTGAAATCAGGGTTGGAAACATTTACCCTAGGAACTGAATCACCTAGTTTTGGTTGTGCTTTGGCCTTTGGCTTATTCTTACTAGCTTGTTTCATCAACCTGAATTCCCTTAACTCATCTTCTCCTTCAGAGAGATAGTCAACTGAATGGGTCTCACTCTCAGTATCACTTTCAGAAGGTTCATATTCACTATCATCACTAGAATGCATATCATCTTCCCCCATTACATTTTGTTTAAGTGGTTCATTTTGGTTAACTGGTTCATTATCAGCTACATTTTCTTGAAGTGGTTCATTTTGGTTAACTGGTTCAGAATCACCTACATTTTCAGTTGTGGTTCATTTTGGTTAACTGGTTCATTATCAGCTACATTTTCTTGAAGTGGTTCATTTTGGTTAACTGGTTCATAATCAGCTACATTTTCTTGAAGTGGTTCATTTTGGTTAACTGGTTCATAATCAGCTACATTTTCTTGAATTGGTTCATTTTGGTTAACTGGTTCAGAATCACCTACATTTTTTTAAGTGGTTCATTTTGGTTAACTGGTTCATTATCAGCTACATTTTCTTGAAGTGGTTCATTTTGGTTAACTGGTTCAGAATCACCTACATTTTTTTAAGTGGTTCATTTTGGTTAACTGGTTCATTATCAGCTACATTTTCTTGAAGTGGTTCATTTTGGTTAACTGGTTCAGAATCACCTACATTTTCAGTTGAAGTGGTTCATTTTGGTTAACTGGTTCAGAATCACCTACATTTTTTTAAGTGGTTCATTTTGGTTAACTGGTTCATTATCAGCTACATTTTCTTGAAGTGGTTCATTTTGGTTAACTGGTTCAGAATCACCTACATTTTTTTAAGTGGTTCATTTTGGTTAACTGGTTCATTATCAGCTACATTTTCTTGAAGTGGTTCATTTTGGTTAACTGGTTCAGAATCACCTACATTTTCAGTTGAAGTGGTTCATTTTGGTTAACTGGTTCAGAATCACCTACATTTTTTTAAGTGGTTCATTTTGGTTAACTGGTTCATTATCAGCTACATTTTCTTGAAGTGGTTCATTTTGGTTAACTGGTTCAGAATCACCTACATTTTTTTAAGTGGTTCATTTTGGTTAACTGGTTCATTATCAGCTACATTTTCTTGAAGTGGTTCATTTTGGTTAACTGGTTCAGAATCACCTACATTTTCAGTTGAAGTGGTTCATTTTGGTTAACTGGTTCAGAATCACCTACATTTTTTTAAGTGGTTCATTTTGGTTAACTGGTTCATTATCAGCTACATTTTCTTGAAGTGGTTCATTTTGGTTAACTGGTTCAGAATCACCTACATTTTTTTAAGTGGTTCATTTTGGTTAACTGGTTCATTATCAGCTACATTTTCTTGAAGTGGTTCATTTTGGTTAACTGGTTCAGAATCACCTACATTTTCAGTTGAAGTGGTTCATTTTGGTTAACTGGTTCAGAATCACCTACATTTTTTTAAGTGGTTCATTTTGGTTAACTGGTTCATTATCAGCTACATTTTCTTGAAGTGGTTCATTTTGGTTAACTGGTTCAGAATCACCTACATTTTTTTAAGTGGTTCATTTTGGTTAACTGGTTCATTATCAGCTACATTTTCTTGAAGTGGTTCATTTTGGTTAACTGGTTCAGAATCACCTACATTTTCAGTTGAATTGGTTCATTTTGGTTAACTGGTTCAGAATCACCTACATTTTTTTAAGTGGTTCATTTTGGTTAACTGGTTCATTATCAGCTACATTTTCTTGAAGTGGTTCATTTTGGTTAACTGGTTCAGAATCACCTACATTTTTTTAAGTGGTTCATTTTGGTTAACTGGTTCATTATCAGCTACATTTTCTTGAAGTGGTTCATTTTGGTTAACTGGTTCAGAATCACCTACATTTTCAGTTGAATTGGTTCATTTTGGTTAACTGGTTCAGAATCACCTACATTTTTTTAAGTGGTTCATTTTGGTTAACTGGTTCATTATCAGCTACATTTTCTTGAAGTGGTTCATTTTGGTTAACTGGTTCAGAATCACCTACATTTTTTTAAGTGGTTCATTTTGGTTAACTGGTTCATTATCAGCTACATTTTCTTGAAGTGGTTCATTTTGGTTAACTGGTTCAGAATCACCTACATTTTCAGTTGAATTGGTTCATTTTGGTTAACTGGTTCAGAATCACCTACATTTTTTTAAGTGGTTCATTTTGGTTAACTGGTTCATTATCAGCTACATTTTCTTGAAGTGGTTCATTTTGGTTAACTGGTTCAGAATCACCTACATTTTTTTGGCATTCAATTTTTACCAAACCATTATCAAGTCCCTTTTCAGGAAGTACAAAGTACATGCAATTGAAAGACGCTTTAATTAACTCTTGTAAATACTTAACAAGTCCCTTATGATCTAGAGCACTTATGCAAATAGGCATAACAATGTCATGTTCATACCTAATAGGAGGCCAGGCAAACGCACCATCAAAGTGCACATCAAACTCGAAGAACCGTTCCCGCATTCTGAATATAAAATTAATAAAATTTATTAAATTAAATTTATATACACATAATATTAATAAAATATAACAACTCGATTTTCAAAAAAAACCATGCAACCCGAATAGTAAAACCCTAATTATACAAAGAATGTAGAAGAAGGGAAATTAATATAACAAACATACCTTACACAGCGACTAACATGCAACGATTGAAAATTATTAGAAAAAACGAAGGATTTCGAAGATGGATTGAAAGATTTTACTGGATTACGTTATAGGGTTTAGAGACAAAGGGGAGACAAAAAGGGGGTGTGGGGTTGGGATGTTTGATCGATAGAAACGTTTGTTATATAATGTTAAAGATAATGGAAATCTGATGTGGAAATTGAAAAGGGGTATTTGATGACATGGATTATCCATGTATGAAATTCACTGATATAAAATATAAGAAAATTATTTAAAAAAGCCTTTTTAACCGGCTACTTGATCGAGGCCCCACAAAAGTAATATCATCCGTTTCAACTCCCTTTAAAAGCAATTTTTTTTGTACGAGCCTCACAATAACAAAAGTGTCAAAGTACGAGTACTTCCCATGCAATTAGCCCTATTATAAACAATACATGTATACAATTATTATCATGGTTTTAGGTAAAATAAAACAAGTATTAAAGTAAAACAAATAAAACAATAACTTTCTCTTCATTGAATATCATCGTGCATCATCAAAATCATCGTGCATCAATTACTTCGTGAATCTTCGTGCATCAATATAACCATGATCCAAAGGTCAAGATCTTGTCTTATTTGTTTTACTTTAATACTTGTTTTACAATACCCAACCCTTATTATCATTAGACAATATATATAATTTTATCATTTAATTAAGAAAACAATAGCATAACACTTTGTCGCTTATCGTTTTTTAAGGGTTTTTTATGTTATTTTGAACCTATCAAAAATTTTTATGTTTTTAACTTTTAGATTTTAGATTTTATTTATTTAAGTTTAATCTTCGAGTGTTAATTTTAGAAATTAAATTTAATGCCAAATTATTAATCGTCTCAAAGTTTAATATTTGATTGTTAGTTTAATTAATATAATTTGTTACGTCTATCCTAGCAGCCTTTTTTTTTCCTGGATACATAAATCCTCAAAGACATCACTGACCGTTACCACAATCATCGCCTCATTGGGTTCTAAAGACCAACAAAAGCCGACTTAAAGTAGCATGTACGTGAACGGTTATGTACGGATATGATCCATGGCGAAGTTGAGATAAAGAACAAGGTAAAATGATATAAAAGTAAAATAAGTTTATAACACTCGGATGGGTCAAGAATTATATTACAGTTCAAGTGGGCCTGCATCTTGGTATTGATTGATAAATCGTTCATCACGTTTGGGCTGAGTTAAAAGCCCCGAAGCCACCTGGGCTGTTTCTTAAATTTTCTTTTGCACGTAAACAGCATGACTCATATAATCATATATGCTGAAAACATACACCCGGCCTGTTTGATAAGTATAAATTTAATAGAGCGAAATGATACAGAAAATAAAATGGAAACAAATGAAATTAGTTGAGAAATGCAACAACTTTATATATTTAGTTACAACAGATCAATTGACTTGAGAAATGAGGAGAAAATCAACTCTTGTGTTTGATATGAAAATCAGAAAAATGAATATATTTTTAACTAGCACAATCAAGATCACGTTCACGTCATATATTTTGTATATAACTTAATTTGTACATATTTAATGTAGGTGTAACCAGTTAAACTGGACGTACATACCAACAAACTCCAAACAATTGAAAAACACATCGTCAGGTGTAACATATCCAACAATATTGATAACTGCATGTATATTATATATACAAACCAAATAACTTTGTGATATTGTGGCTATAAAAAGTAAATAGTTAAGCGATATACCCACAAATATGGAAAAGGAAAAAAACGAAAGAGATGTCACCCAACGACATTGACGTCCTCGGAGTCAGGACACGTTTTTATTTATTTATTAGTAGGGATCATACTATATATATACATCATTTGATTATCACAACTTTAGTACCACCCAAACATCAAGTAGTATCCGAACATAGCGCGGACCCGGTTAAGACAACATATGCTAGACCTTCCGCTGTCGAATCGCGACACAGTTTCAAGCGAAATTCACCTTTCAAAAAAAAAAAAAGGTAGCATTAACCGGAACCTGAAAATGAAAACCTAACAATAGCAAACATTATCATGAACTATTTGCTTTCTTTTGGGATTTATTTTCACAACAGCCGAAAGTACACATACAATATTATTAAGTATTAATTTTTTTCTATGGTGGACTAATTAAATATGGCTTTCTAGTTTGTACAGACGTACAGTGTACTAAACCGAGACCCCAGCACAAACCTCGTCTTATAGTGCTTGCGTGCTTGGCCCATTAAAATTTAAATAGGCCCAAAGAAAAAAACTAAAAAAAATAAATAAAACAATAGTCAATGTAATTAAGTCATGGTCCTCAGGCATCGAAGAAGTAAAATGCATATCGGTATGGCAAGTGAATATACCTTGTGGAGTTGTGGTGTTGATATTTAATATATGGGTTTTTCTAACTTGTGCCCTAAGGGCACACATAAGGGTGTCTTGGGAATTGAAAAAAAGAAAGAAAAAAAAAGCCGATTCAATTCTATCTATATCTATACTATATTATAAAGCAAATCCACTTTTCAACTTTCAACTTTCAATTTCAACAATGTACACATGATAATGCATGATGTATCATACATCAATGCACCACAACTTCCAACTTTCATTAGAGATGTCATTCACTCATTTCTCTCCTCAAATCTCAACCACTCAATTTTTTTCTCTCTTCCATAAATTATTTTATTCCTCTAATTCATTCAAAATCTTTTATCTCAAAAACCGTACATCGATAAATTATAAAAATTATATGGGTGTTCTTAAAATTTCATGCTCTTTCATTAGAGATGTCATTCGATATACTTTCGACGAATTTTTAAATCCGAGGGCGGAGCCCGTACGGCTAAGGCATTTGGCTATCACACTCTATGACCTATCACACTTTATAACCTATCACCCCCACCATCTCACCACCGCAACGCGCGTGTTAACTAAGCTAAATCGTGAATAGTGTTTATGTGTGTGTGAGAGAAAGCTAGAGAGAGAAAGGGAAAAGGGAAATTGTATTCAAAAGGTTAATCACAAATGAGAGGTGAGGGGGTTTATATAGGCATGACATTTGCATTAAACCCCCTCCCTAATTACAAGATAGTCCTTGGTTAATTACACTAACAACCTTCCATATAAACAAGATTAACCACAAGGACAATTCTATTTACATTGTTACAAACACGCACTAATCTATAATTTAAAGCTAACAATCTCCCCCTTTAGTGCTGTTTGTGAACGATCACTTTCTGGATCTCTTTCTCTTTCTCTGTCTCCGATTCCTTTTCTTTGTGGATGATTCAGGCTTATCAGGTTGAGTAGATTGAGATTTGAATGCTCGCTTTCTGTACTTGTGATGATTCTCCTTCCAGAACTTTTTAGGAACAAAATGGTACTTTGGATCTTCAGGGCGATTAGGTGGTTCAATGATGTTGTCAGCAAAATCAACAGGAGGCATGTTGTGAGGGCCTTGTTCATTGTTAGGAGAGTATCTGACCCAAGTGCCTTCTGGTACATGAATTACTCCTTTTCTTTCTTTTGGAAGTCTCGCCTCAATAATCTGTCTTGTTCTATCTCTGTGGTCCAATCTTGCCTTGATCCTTTTAATCACTTTCAACAACCTCTTCTTTTCCTTAACTGACTCTTCGAACTCAGCAAGACTTTCAAAAACAGTCAAACATTGCATCAGAGTGCCATCAGAGTACTTGGAGAGTTCGTCTAGTCTTATAAAAATCTTATGGCCTTGATCGCTTTCAAATACAAACCCTCGAGGATTATCAAATACAGCTCCAGTGTTAAAATTCTCAAGATTTATTCCTTGAATTCTTTGGTTAGGCAAGGTGAGGTTCACTTTCTTTCTTTTCTTTTCCACCGCCAATTGGAAGTCCTTTTGAGTTTGACTCAACACAAGACTATCCAAATATCTCTTAACAGCATAGTAGGCTTCATGATTTTCTGGATCAGGCTGAATTAGTCTGCTAGCAAAGTGATGGAGGAGGAAGATGAGATCATCAGCAGTCAACAGATTGAACCTGGCTTCACCAAACAAATACCGACGGTTGTCATCACGTCTTACTATTAACCAGATCAAGCCAGGGGGTCTCGCAAACCCGGAAATACGCCATTCTTTGAAATGAATGCTAACAACTTCAACAATCTTTAATTTGAACTGATTCTTCCACATTTTGTTAACTTTATGGCTTTTGGCATCTACCAGATCTTTTAAATATTTTGCCCTTTGGTGATCAACATCATAAGCTCTCCTAGCCCGTAATTCATCAACATCGATTTTTTTCAACTCTTGTTCCTTTGAGTAAATCTCATAAGCTTTTTCTTCAAGGAATTTGGTGGATTTGAAGAGTCTGGTTGGTATTCTGAGATAGTCAATCTTTCTTTCAACATTTTTCCTGAACCCACCTTCATTTATTCGAACAATAGGAGCTCTGGTGATGTTTTGGAGATGAGGGTTGTTAAGGTGGTGGATAAGGTTACGAAGGTTCATTTGGTTGAGAGCAGGGTTTGGTTGAGGAATGGATTGGTAGGTATCAAAGCCTGGGGGAGCATCATCATTATCAGAGGAATTATTATCATTATCATCTCTTGGATCATTATCTCTAGGATCATACTCAGGGAACTCTGTTTCACCAAGATCTTCGCCAATAATTAAGGGATCCCTAAGTAATCCTTGAAAGTGCGCATCATCACGAAAATCTGAGCCACAAGCAACATCAGTAACGGAACTGGCTCGAATCAAAGATTCATCAATACGAACTAATTCTGTGTTCTCATCGTTCCCAACCATGACATTATCAACCACGACATTATCAACCACGTGCTCTACAATGCCAACATGTTGAGAAGGATCTCTTGATTGAGCATCATCCGCAACATTTGTGTCATCTAAAACCTCAGTAGCAGCACTGGCTCTAACATTATCAACATCTTCATCAATATTCTCCCCCTCGTGTTGATCTTGATCATCAGGATCATCACGTCTTTGTATAACAACAGCCTGCCTGCAAGTGGCCTCAAGTTCAACTATTCTCTTCTGAGCCGCTTCAAGTGCTGCATCGGCTAGAAACTTTTCTTGTTCTGTTTGTTGTTTTATGTTATTTACCAGATGATGATGATCAAAGCGGGCTTGGATTGATGCTTGAATTGCTTTGTCAAAAGAATCTGTTTGACCGTTGAGAGAGATAAGTGTGGCAAGTAGTTCATCATAAAGAGAATCAAGACGAGATCGGTTTTCAGTAGACATGAAACCAGGAAGTTCGATAGGATGAGAAGCGGAGGAGGATGAAGAGGATGAAGAAGATGAATGGGGAGGTGAAGGTGTTTTATGAGGGAGTATTGGTGAAGGTTGGGTTTGTGTTTTTCTGGTGTGGAGAAGTCCTGCAGCGTTAAGAGCCATGATATCTGCACGCTCATTTAGATCATATTGAATGTGCAAGCGTTCAGCGGCTGCAGGTGGACTATCAGAGTTATCACTGTTCGACGGTTCAGGAGCGGCAATGGCTTTGCCTTTATCTTTTTGGAGCACTTCGGTTGGCGGCGGTTCAATTGAAGAAGGAGGAATGACCGACGTAGAAGTCGTTGTCGCACCTGTAGGCTCCAAAAGGTTTACTGTGCGGCCTGAAGGCTGTGAACCAACAGGGCTTCCCAGTGATTTATGTAGCATATGCTCTACATTGGTTGTTGCAGAACGAATTGGCTTTGCGCGAACGCAAAGAACAATGTTCCGGTAGGTGGGACTTCCGGGATCCCCTGGATTGCCCGTTGAACTGGAAGATGGGCTAAGAGGAAGCCAGGCGAGCCTAACCTCCTCAAAGCTTCTCTCCGCAGCTCCTGTATCCAGTGTTTGTTTGATGATGGCACCGACAGGTATTCCATACGGTCCTGGAAAAGGTTCACGAACCAATTCTCTGTATGTTCTGGCATCGTCCAAAGGACGTGCGTGCTCAAGATCCAGTGACCTAATTGGCGATCTAGACTCAATTGTGTCATCAAGAAAAGTCGGGAGAGAGGCAAGAGTCTCCGCAGCTTCAATATCGGAATCCTCCGAATGAGGAATCGATAGTGGACGTGGTTGGTGCCTGTGCAATGATGCATCTGAATCCTGTGGAGAGGATCCAGAGCGGCGAGGAGGTGAAAAATGCGAGGGTGGGGAGTCCTCGTCTTCTATCCTAATGTCGTCATCCCAGCGTATAAGAGGTTCAACTATCGGAGGGCCAACTTTTTCTTTATGCCCTGTATCTATCCCGGACCGCTCATTCTCTCCGTTTTGTTTTTCAACCACTCCCTCCAATCCACCTTGTCTCTCCGGAGATTCTAATGTAGCTTCTTCCTCAATCGGTGGAAGAATCTTAGAATATTTGAATCTGATTTTGCGAATTTTCTTCGATTTATGCTGAGATGAAGAAGATGAATGTGATTCGGATGAAGATGAAGTGAAAGGAGAAGGAATTTCAAAGGATTGATCATGAGAAGGTGAAGGTTCATCACGAAGAAGTGTTTTTGATTTAGATTTGGATTTAGATTTAGATTTGTGAAGGGTTTTTTGTTTCTTTTTCGGTGGAGCGGAAGTTGATGAGGATTGAGCAGATGTGCTTGGTGCCTCTTCTCCGACTAACCCCTCTTTTCTTTTCCTAGACTTATTACCCTCACTAGGCGACCTATGTGGGGGAGCGGTAGGCGGCTCTCGGCGTTGAGCAGCCATACCCCCTCCTAAAAACACTCTGTAATTCATGAGGTCACTATCCTCATGGGGCACCAAGCGAAGAAGCGAAGCAGGAATAGGCATAAAAGGAATATTTTCAACTCCTGAATTTCCATACACGGTTTGATAGCGGGGAAAGCGAATTCGGTGGGAAGCAGGAAAACGTTGGATGTTGTCATGAGAGCTAAGTGTTCCCTGAAGAATAACTGTCAGGAAACGAATGAAAGGGATATATTTCTTTGTTGCATTGTACTTCCCTTTGACGTTCTGACGAAGATGATCCCAAGCAACTGCAGCAAAGTCGATGTGAACGTCATATGCGATAGCAAACAGATATGTCAATGTTTGGGATGTTATCGCCTCTTGTCCTTTCCTTGAAGGTGATAAGCAGTAATTGATGATCGAGCAAAGCGGATACCACAAACGATGAAGATTTTTCTTCTTGAAAGCACCTATTGAGTTGAGAGGACCATTATATCCCAGTTCTCTGACTCGTTCAAGCATCTCACGGGTTGGGGGTGGATCAACAAATTCTGTGGCTCCCTCGCGAGAGTTTGCTGTGGGAAAGCCAATTGCCCTTCGGAAATCTTCAAGCGTGAATGTGAATGCTTGAGTTGATCCATCAGTTGTTAGGAGCTCGAATTGAAAGTACGGATTGCTCGATCTTCCTCTTGGTGAAATATACTCGATGGTTCGCCACATTTGAAATAGCAGTTCTTCTTCAATACCCGGAGCAGTAACGGTCAATACATGATATAGAGGGTGGTATGTGAGTATTACCGGTATTATCCCATGATGACATGAAAAGGGTATGATTAACTGGTAGTTGTTAGGCATACTTTCTGTAGCACCATCTTTGAGGAAATTCATTCTGCGGTTAAGAAGAAGACGAATGGGAAACATTGTTTCCAAGGTTAATTTACACACAAAAAAATTTAATCATACACTGTTTTTCACAGAAGATGCGAAGGTAGTACAACAAGGCGTTCGATACCTTGCTTCTTGGGGAAAACCAATGTAGGATTGAAAAGAATTTTAAGAAATTAATAATCCATGAAACATGTTCTATCACTCAGTTGCCAAAGGGCACACAAAGGTAGTACATCAAGGCGTTCGATACCTTGCATCCTAAGTAAACTGAGAGATAGAATTTTGAAAAACAAAGCACAATTTGACAGAAATATAGGGACAAATGTTTGTGGAGTCAAACAGATCAATGAACATGGTATTTTGTTCAAGAAAGAGTACTTGACGCACAGAGTTGGTATGAGAAAAATTTCATGAAAGATTAACCCTGAAAGAAACTGAGATTTTGAAGGTTGATCGAGTATGAAAAGTTTCTTAAAAGGTTGAAAAACCGGTTTTAGAAAAAAAAAATTTTTCAGAAAAAGTTATGAAAAACCGGTTTTAGAAAAAAAAATTTGCAGAAAAAGTGAAGTAAAACCGGTTTTCAGAAAATGGTATGTAAAAACCGGTTTTCAGAAAAAGTTATGGAAAACCGGGTTTCAGAAAAAGTTATGAAAAACCGGTTTTCAGAAAAAGTTATTTAAAAACCGGGTTTCATATGAAAGATGGATTTTAGTTAAAATACCGATTGTTTAAATGATAACAAGAACCGGTTTTTGAAAACCGGTTTTTAACAAAGCATCAAGATACTTGGATTAATTCCAAGTATCGATGCACTTGTTTGAAACAGGCAAACACAATATGAAGCAAATCATACACAACAAATACGAGCATTCATTCAAGCAATTAAAGTAATATTAAAGCATGTATGAACATTTAACAAATCCAAGCATATATATCTAAATGAAGTTATATGAAATGACAATATCGAAAAAGAGATTATACCTGCTATAATGAATGACAAGTAATGGAAAAATAAATCAAACACACGAATAAAGCACTCCTGGAAAGATAAGTACAAAGTATATTGTTATTGGAATGAAAACCGGTTTTAATAAAGAAAATACTAAAAGCCGGTTTTAGACATGAAATATGAAAACCGGAAATAATGAAGAAATAAATGAAAACCGGAAATAGGGAATAAATTACCTGAAATCCGGTAATGAAGAATTGAAAAACAAAATCCGGTATTCAAAATATTGAAGGAAGAAATTATTATGTAAAACCGGTTTTCAATTTTGAGAAAGTGTTGGAAAAATGAAAGCCGGTAGGAAAGCCGGATTTATTTGAGAGAAAACCGGAAATAGAGAAGATTTAAAGTACTTAGAAAAATTTCGAAGGAAGTCAAATGAAGGTCAGAACCGGCTATAAATAGTGGTCAGACCCGGGTATGACTTCCGGTTTTCGGGTCAAACCGGGTCAAACCCGGTTTTTTTTTTTTTTTTTTTTTTTTTTGGACTTTAGAAAATTTGAAGGTAAGAAAACGAGGAAAGATATAGACAAAACACCCCTTAGAAGCAGTTACGTTTGTAGATCAAGCATACCCAACTTGGTTTTCAAGAAATTGAACCTTTGTTCATCCAGAGGTTTTGTGAAGAGGTCTGCAAGTTGGTAGTCAGTTGGGACAAAGTAAAGTTCAATATTACCTTTCTCAACATGATCTTTGATGAAGTGATACCTTACATCAATATGCTTTGTTTTAGAATGCTGAACAGGATTGCAAGAGATTGCGATGGCACTTTTGGAGTCACAATAGATGGGTATTTTGTCATACTGGAACCCATAGTCAGAGAGTTGAGTCTTCATCCACAGAACTTGAGAGCAACAACTAGCAGCTGCTACGTACTCAGCTTCAGCAGTGGATGTGGAAACACAATTTTGTTTCTTTGAAGACCAACCAACCAACTTGTCTCCAAGAAACTGCACACTACCTGAAGTACTTTTGCGATCCAACTTACACCCTGCATGGTCAGCATCTGAGTAGGTGGTTAGTTCGAAACCGGTATCTTTCGGATACCATAGACCAAGGTTCATAGTACCCTTAAGATACCGAAAGATACGCTTAACCGATTGAGCGTGACTCTCCATAGGGTTTGCCTGAAATCTAGCACACATGTATGTAGCAAACATAATGTCCGGTCTACTTGCAGTTAAGTACATGAGGGATCCTATCATACTGCGATAAAGTTTTTGATTATAAGGTTTTCCATTAAGGTCAGCATTAATTTTAGTTCGAGATTCCATGGGAGTGCCAATTGGTTGACAATTAAACATATCAAACTTTTTCAACATGTCTGAGATGTATTTATTTTGACAGATAAAAATACCATTTGACATTTGTTTGACTTGAAGGCCAAGGAAAAAATTTAACTCTCCCATCATACTCATTTCAAAATGTTTGACCATTAATGCTGAAAAGTTTTTGCAGTACTTAGGATTTGTGGACCCGAAAATTATGTCATCTACATAAATTTGAATTAAAAGAATGTCACTACCTTGACGTTTGATGAACAAAGTAGTGTCGATTGTACCTTTACTGAATCCCGATTGTAGTAGATAGGCAGACAGAGCATCATACCAAGCGCGAGGAGCTTGTTTGAGACCATACAACGCCTTGTCTAATCTATAGACATGATTTGGATGCTTAGGATCCACAAAACCCTCGGGTTGAGCAACATAAACTTCTTCTTTCAGTACTCCATTTAGAAAAGCAGACTTGACATCCATTTGATAAACCGTGAAGTTTTTGAATGCTGCATAAGCCAGGAAGATTCGAATGGCTTCAATGCGGGCAACAGGAGCAAACGTCTCATCATAGTCAACACCATCTTGTTGAGAAAAACCTTTGGCAACCAATCTAGCCTTGTTTCTAACAACAACTCCATTCTCATCTTTCTTGTTTTTGAAAATCCACTTTGTCTTGATTGGTTCTTTATGAGTGTAGGTATTAGGTACAAGTTTCCATACTTCAAGGCGCTCAAATTGAGATAGTTCTTCTTGCATGGCTTTTACCCAATCCGGATCATGAAGAGCCTCATTGACATTACTGGGTTCAACCATGCTCAAGAAGTTGACGAATAAACATTCATTTGCAGAGGCAGCACGTGTGGTTGGGCCAGCGTTTGGATCCCCAATTATCTGAGTGGGAGGATGAGGAAGCATGGAGCGAGACCATTTCCTTGAGTGAGGAAGTGGATCAGCAGGTTCATTATTTTCATCAGGATTGATAAAGCCTGGAGAATGTTGTTCAGCGAGTTGCTCAAAGCTTGGTTCATTTGGTAGGACAAATTCTGCTTCATTAGAGTCAGCATCAGTTGATTTATTGGATCCTGGAGAGTATTGCTGAACAGGCAATACTGTAGAATCCTGTGGTGCGGAAGACAAGTTAGACGAGTCAGGGGAAGGTACATTTGAAGATGAAGAAGTGGCTGAAGATGGAGAGGATGATTCAGTAGAAAAGGTGATAGGAGATGAAGTTTGTTGATTAGTAGATGAGTTCTCAGGTAGAGATGGATTGGAAAACGATTGTTCAGGTGTATCCAAGGGTTGGATCAAAGTAGGAGGACGATCAAGATAAAATTCTTCAAATAAAATGTCTAACTCCTTAGCGGTTGGTTTGGAGAAAATCTGTTTATCAGAAGTTCTGTTTTGTGTAGCGGAAGCTTGTGGACAATGAAGATCGGGTCTTGAACCGTGTTGTTCAAGAACCATACCAGAGAGTTCATCAAATTTAACATTCATACTCTCTACAATTTGTTTAGTTTGACGGTTATAGACACGATAGGCAATGGATTCTCTTGAATAACCAACAAAATAACCCTCGTCACCTTTTGGCTCAAATTTTCCAAGATTATCTCTATCATTCAAGACATAACAGACGCACCCAAAGATATGAAAGTAGTTCATATTTGGTCTTCTCTTGTTGATGACTTCATAAGGAGTAATGAAAAACCTCTTGTTGATTATAGATCTGTTCTGAGTAAAGCAGGCAGTTGCAATGGCTTCAGCCCATAGATTTGGTGGTAATCTAGCATGAGCAAGCATAGTTCGAGCAGCTTCAACAAGAGTTCGATTTCTTCTTTCAACTACACCATTTTGTTGAGGTGTTCGTGCAGCTGAAAATCGATGAGTGATGCCGATGGAAGAGAAGTATGATCCAAGAGTAGCGTTCTTGAATTCGGTACCATTATCAGAATGAACAATCCGAACAGAGGTTTGAAGATTTACTTGTGTCCTTTTGATGAAGTCAATGATTACGTGAGGAGCCTCACTCTTTTCACGAAGAAAATAGACCCAAGTATAGCGAGAGTAATCATCAACAATGACAAGAATGTAACGTTTTGCATGAATGCTTTGGACACGCATAGGGCCACACAAATCCATGTGTAGGAGATGAAGAGGAGCATCAGTGCTGAGATGCTTCTTTGGTTAATTACACTAACAACCTTCCATATAAACAAGATTAACCACAAGGACAATTCTATTTACATTGTTACAAACACGCACTAATCTATAATTTAAAGCTAACAGGAAGAGCCTTAGACTGAACAAAGTGGGGATAAAAAAGGGACGAACCCACCCTTTTTTCGCCCTAGACTGCCCCCAACACCAGCCCTTATGGGCGAACCGGCTTCAAGGCGAACCATGAGGTTCACTCACTTCTCCTCACCTTTTTCGAACTTCAATGCATTTGTCATGTTTTCTATTTTCTTTTATAATTATTTTTTGATATATATGTGTGTATTGAAATGGTTTTGTGTTTTTTATTTTGGAAGAAGAAGAACATAAGGTTTGCAAAGTGAAGAGAAGGTTTGTGACATGTACAAGACCGGTGTCTTCAACACCGATTTTCGTAGTTTTACAATTTTCTCAACCGAAGTTCGTAATTGCACCACAAGCTTCGAAAATGTTAGCATCCGTACAAATTCTTCATTTAATTTCCAAACAATATATATGGTACTCCTCCTATGTAATCATTAGGGGTGCATGTGTCGGTACTCATTCTTATACAACAAACGATCATCATTCATGAGGTCATGTTTTGAATAACTAGTTCAACTTGCATTAAACTTTACACGTTAATGGGAATAGAATATATATCATGAAAACCGAGTGAAATGGTATATAGATAAAATACTTAATCAATGCACCTCAAAACATATTGCCAGCAGGTACAAATTATATATCTTGGAAAATTACGCAGCTGCTCCGTACTTCTGGCATGTGAGATTCTTAATGCTATCGATCATATATATCGATCCTACGGTTTATCACCAACTTTATATATTATATGTACTTATTAATCATTAAAATAAAATGGTCCACCGTCACAATGAGAAGATGCTTTGGGTTGCTTTAAAAAGAAATGATTTAGTATTATCTTTTCACATTGGGAATGGAATATTGTCATCTTGAACTAAGAAGTTGAATTTAGTACCTGTCAGAATCAAAATCCTCAATTGAAACAGATCGTTTGTTTTTTATATAAAAAGAAATAAAAGTTATACTATTTATAAACGGGATTAGTACCTCTAAGTGTAATGTATACACGAATGTTTACAATGAAGGCACAATATGCCAGTTGAAATGTACGCGGGCATATTGGTTCTATTGGAGATAGTCTTATATATCAATGGGGGCATAATGGTTCTATTCGAGATAGTCTTATATATGAATGGTTGAACTGATTAAGTTTATTAAGCATATGGATTTTAGATATATGTTAATCGTATTACTCTTAATATTATTTTTTTCCCCGAATATTCAATCGGTACACGACATCAGGGAAACCTCACCGTATAATGATGAAACCTTACACGTACCCTAGATAACGAGATATTGACTATAGGCAGTTACAAGTATTCGGAGAAAAAACCCCAAAACTTGTCATCTCTAAGGATCGTAGTCAAGACCTTGAGTAATATGTCAAAACTCAAAGCAATAATTGCTTCCGTACTGATAATGATCATAAATCTATTTCTATTTAAATATACTTCAATTTAAATAAGGTACATTCTTGGAAAAGAAGTTGAACAGCAAAGCAGCCAAAGCTATAAATGTATAAATCAAACCATTTCCATATTACAGCTCCTACCTCATTCTCTCCAACCTCAGTTAAAAATTCATTAACATATACATCTTTTGCTCACTAGACATTCTACACATATATGGGTCTCAATAGAAAATGCTTTCGCAAATTAAACTCCTTTTGTGACAGCAATAATCAAAAGGATGTGCCAAAAGGTCATCTTCCAGTCTACGTTGGCGAAACTCAAAAGAGACGGTTTGTTGTTCCGATCTCTTACTTGGATCAACCGTTGTTCCAAGCCTTATTACGTAAATCTGAAGAAGAATTTGGATTTGCCCACCCAATGGGAGGCCTAACCATTTTTTGCAAAGAAGATGAATTTGTCAAACTTACATCTTTGTTGAAAGTTTCCTAATACATCTACAGGATAATCTTGAGTCTCGATTTTGCTCAAGTAGAGTCGATCAAAGTACAATAGTATAACAGATTGTTCTTGCAGATTTTTTTTTGTATTAATAGATTTTGTGTATTCATTATCTGGAATTAAGAATGTATATTCTAGGTACGTATACGGACATTAGTGCGTAAAAAATGTCTACTACACAGTTGAGTGTTTTTAAATCCAATTGTTGTAAGTTGTCATCCTTAATTGAATGAAGTCAGCTGCGGCAGAGATAATTTTCATTTTCAGATTTAGACACACAAATTAACATAGGGTGAAATTTATATATACCCGCGCTGTTAGCTTTAAATTATAGATTAGTGCGTGTTTGTAACAATGTAAATAGAATTGTCCTTGTGGTTAATCTTGTTTATATGGAAGGTTGTTAGTGTAATTAACCAAGGACTATCTTGTAATTAGGGAGGGGGTTTAATGCAAATGTCATGCCTATATAAACCCCCTCACCTCTCATTTGTGATTAACCTTTTGAATACAATTTCCCTTTTCCCTTTCTCTCTCTAGCTTTCTCTCACACACACATAAACACTATTCACGATTTAGCTTAGTTAACACTTCCCAATGACCTATTCTCGCGATTTGTGAAAACGCACGCCACTAATAGCACGGGCCAGTGGCCTGCAAACACTTCCTTATCTTCCCTATTCTTGCGAAAACGCACACCACTAATAATTATTATGTATAGTTTCAGATGACATTTGATCCATTCCATTTTTTAGTTGAATCTCCTACAAAAACTCACCACTAATAATTATTAAGTACTTATGAGAACTAAAGATAACCCAAATAAACTCATGTGTAAGAAAATAGAATAAAACTGCCCCTCTACTATAGTTTTATGATTCCTCTTGCAAATCAAGTGCAATGTTGTGGATCAGTGTTAACAACGCCCAAAAAATGATGAGATACATTTCTAACATCGGATGAGTAGAATAACAGAAGAGAAACCTGAAGAAATGTTTCAAAGACTTGACTGAAGATGCACACAGTGCCGTGTGTCTCTTTGTATATGCTATGAATTTCAAAAGTAAACATACTTCCATCAGATATGATTTGATCAAGTATATCATAAGTTTCTTGAGTCATATTAGATTAAGCAACTATAAATGCTCCTTGAAACTTGAGAATGCTACGCGGTCAGTCATAACTATGAAAAAGGAACTCTATTGGATCCTTCTTAGCCTATAGGTGGATTCATTTCTAAATATCAACCACTTGAAAACACAACATAAATTACATTTAAATCGAAACTAAATTACATTAGAAAGAAAGGTACATACATACAAATATCAAGACTTGAGAAAACAATGAACACCAAGTGCTAAATGAAAGAGAAACGTCTCCAAAAACATACAATCGACACACATAATTGTGTGATAGCCATCGTAAAGAAGATGTTTGACGGACACATACCTTCCTTGGTGCAGCTTATTTCTAGGATCTTTTCCAAATGCATAAATTAATCTTTCACCTGGTAATTTTCTGAGAAACAAATACCATTCCGGCCACCAGCTGTTGCAGATTTTCCTTCAATCAGTATTAATATCTGGGGCATCTGAATAATTCATTCGTGGTTGAGAGATTATGTAGTGTCGAGTGAATCAAGATGAATGCGCAACCATCCTATAAAAACTTTCTAAATTTAATCCCAAAATATGATTGAAGTCGACACTCCAATCTAGACTTTGAATCATGGTGGATTTTAAATTTACATTTATAATCACCATCATCATCAGAAAATTCAGAGGATGTTGTTTCTTTCATTTGATTCTTCTTGGAAACGAGTCCAGCTCCAAACCCACTAATATATGATTCACGAATTCCATCTAGAGGGGCAACGGAAAAATCAACCGCAGTGGATATTTGATCCCACCAAGCGGTGCTTTTCAGTGACCCAAATGGAACATACACCACCCATGTTTGTTTGTTTTTCCTTTTTTCTTCTAACCTTTTTCTTTCTTCTTTGTACAGCCAAGACTCTCCACTCATAGTTCTGGACGACATTAAATATTCCCATATATCATGATCATCAGACCTCTGATCCTCCTCCCAAAACACCTGTTCGTCTTGAGAACCCCCCATTCGCATCTTACCACCACCTTGCACCAACTTTTTCTCCTGCCCCATAGTTATCTTTATCGAGCCAGGTACATATATCTCAATAACAGAACAGAATAAAAAACCAGCATATTCATTGAACCAATTCTCTGGAAGTTGCAATCTATATGTACTCCCTCTAAGCAAACGGGGTTCAAACTCCTTGGGAATCTCTACCCCTTTTAGAATGAGACTCATGCACTGACCATTTTCAATTGCATTTCCCTGATTATAATCAACTCAAATATATCATGCATTTAATTCAATTATTCATATATTCATGTTATATATATAAATAGGTTTGAAGTTTAAAATTTACATACAGAGGGTGAGCAATATATACCTGAAGCATGTATTCTAGTAATCTCTTGCCACCAACGAAGTTGCCACACTCTACCCAATTTGATCTAACTGAGAAACCGCATAACCTTTTACAGTTTGAGTATATATCATCTCCGATGGCATCAAGTGAGTTGCAGCTCTCTGCTTTGAGAATAGCTAGATTTGGTGGGAGCTCAGGTAATTCAACAAGCTTTTCGCAATAACTCAGACTGAGTAGTTTGAGCTGAGTAAGCTTTGAGAGGTTGATATCTACTCGTGAAAAATGATTGAAATCTAGATGTAGCTCTTTTAAGATGAATAACTCAGCAATCTCACGGGGTATTTCTCCATCTTTCAATTCACAACAACTGAGATTCAACTTTCTTAACAAACGTGGCAAGTGAGGAGGACTAGGTGGGAAAATCATCAACTCATCAGACACCCTAAAACGAAGCTCCTCCAGACAACATTTTACATCGAAAAGATCTTTAGGAAACTTCTCAAGTTGTGTTTTACCATACAACCCAAACTTCTTCAAACGTTTTAAGGCATGAAAGTTTCCTTCTATGGTCTTTAACTTTGAACAGTTGTCCAACGTTAGAGAAATAAGGTTTGTACAATATCTTCCGACTGATGAGGGGAGAACTTCTATCCCAACACTATCTAAATATAAGTTTTCCAAGCTATCCATGTTTGCTTTGATCTTTGGAAACTCAAGAATATCCATGACAAGTTTTAAATTCTTCCGTTTTTCCATCGGAACAATGGTAAACCTTGTAAGCATCGGACACTTATGTGCATATATATAAACGAGGCTTGAATGACTCCCAAGTGATTGATGAATCTCTTCTAAACTTCGAGACCACATGAGTATCAACTTCTGAAGACATGGGAGTCCACCAAAATCAGGTGTACTACTAGTGCATCAACGCATGTGAGTTCAAGCTCTTTCAAACATGGTAGATTCGGATGCACTCTGTTAGTCTGTGGAATCTCAAGAAGAGCTTTGCAATCTGAAACTTTGAGAATCTCCAGTTTTTCCATCCGAACAATGGTCGGAAAACTTGCAAGCTTGTTGCATGATTTTACATGTAGGTTAACGAGACTTGTATGATTTCCAAGTGATTCATGAATCTCTTCTAAACTTTCACATCGTTCGATCACCAGGTTCTGAAGAGATGAGAGTCCACCAATATCAGGTGTCCTAACTAGTGCATTCGCGTTCATGAGTTCGAGCTCCTTCAAACACGGCATATCCTAATGCACAAACAAGTCAGATCGAATTAACAACATCTTAATTAATAGCAGAGTCTGTGAGAACTATGGACATAACACCATCTTAACTTCTTCAATCTAGTTCTTTTTGCAAATCAAACGAACAAATGATTTACCTTTTTACCCGTCCAAAGTTCCTTTTGCAAGGTGGAATGCAACTTTAGAACAACAAGCTTCCTTGGTTGGAAACTTTCAGGGAACAGACTGGCAGGATACCCATCCAAATCAATATACTTCAAATTATTTGAAATAAAAGTAGCCCCTTCACATTTATAGCTGAACTCATGATAGGTATACACATGTAGGAATCTTAGTTTCTTCAAGTTTGAAACAAGCATCATAAAGCCTTGTGCTGGACCCTTATATGATATACAATATTGTAACGCTTCAATCTTATGATTTTCCTGCAATAAAGTTATAATGGATGTGAAGATTGAGTTCAAATATCATATCAGTATGTGTGTGTTTGTGCCTCACTATCATTTAGTGTACATCTTACTGAAATATCATAACTTTACCATTGTTGCATTACAGGCACATAAGTCTTCAATATCTTTATTCCTCCAAACCCTGCTGTGTGTTTCCGGATTTTCGGCATTTTCCCCTCTAACAATGTGGTGTCCCATTTCTTGAACTAGATCGTGCATATCAAACCGACCGTACATTGAAACGGTTATGAGAGACTTTTTTATCAACACCGGCACGCCTATACGAGGGTCAAACCCGCAAGCTTCAAGTATCTTCTTTGCCTTTTCTACACTCTCCCACCTGAAGAAACATGCAATATCCAAGAATAACTCTTTCTGATAAGGTTCAAGTCCGTCAAAACTTATTTTAAGTTGATCGGTGACCGTAGGATTTGGTGTTTTCTTTAACCTATCCAAGGCACCGAGCCACCCATTCTTGTCTTTATCATAAAGAAAAGACCCTAAGATTTTAAGGGCTAATGGGAGCCCCTTAACATATTCAATCACACGTAACGAAAGCTCATCATAATCTTCTATAGGGCTATCTTCATCATATGCATGTTTTCTAAAGAACCGACTAGCCTCCTCTTCTGATAATAACCTTACAGGACAGACCTTAATTTCACGGCAGGGAGCCTTTAGCACATGCTCATCCCTGGTTGTGATTATTATCCGGCTCCCATCACCAAACCAATTATTGCTTCCAGCTAATGCCTCCAGTTGATTAAGATGATCGACATCATCAAGAACAAGCAACACTTTCTTACTGCATAACCATTGTTTAATCTTTTGTTTTCCTATAGGAACGCTCTCCACTTCAATTTCTTTTTTAAAAACAGTTGATAGAATTTTTCCTTGTAGTTTTCTTAAACCATCGTGTTGTTTCGATTCCTCACGAATATTTGCAATAAAGCAACGACCATCAAAATAAGCAGAGAATTTCATGTAAAGAGAATTTGCAAGAGTGGTCTTACCACCACCCCCGACACCCCATATCCCAACCATACGCACACCACCTGACCCGATTTCTAATTGGGATTTCAAAGCCTGCAATCGAGTTACCATTCCAACAAGCTCACCATCGTCCTCAACACCTGAACTAGATAAATGCAATTCATCTAAAACTGAATCAACAATTTCGTTGATACATTTCGCTTCATGCCTGCACATCGAAAATATATCGATAGTTCGTAAGATGTTATACTCGTATTCAGACATAGATGAAATATTTAGACTACTGTATAAACAAAATATGAGGAAATAATTACCCGTTGGCTACAAATTTGGTTTCCCATCCAGAAATGTTACTTGCATCAACAAGTGCTTTTTTCCAAGATCCCACTTTGTCATTGTTCTCCGACGTAAAATGCTTGGAAAAAGCTTGACCAAATTGGCCTTTCTGGTTTCTAACATCAGAAGGATCCACATGATAAAATATTGGGATAGCGATTTGGCCCCTCTCCTCTTTGCATTTCATAATGAAAGCAAGTTCATTCAAACACCATGGTGAATCGGCGTAGTTTTTAGAGAATACGATGAGAGCAATACGTGATTTTTGGATGGCCTCCAAGAGAGCTGGACCGATGTTATCGCCTCGGGCAAGTGTTTCATCATCCTTGTAAGTAAGGACTATTTTTTCCACAAGAGCAGTGTAGAGATGGTCTACAAAGTTCTTGCGAACATCTTCTCCTCTAAAACTAAGAAACACGTCATATTTCCAAGACCCAGGAGACGAAGATTCGATTGCGGCTGATGATGATGATGATGTGTTTGGAACTGCGGATGATGATGTGTTTGGAACCGGTGGTGAGCCTCCATGCTCACTACTGTCTTGTGAGCGACCAGTTGATGATGTGTTTGGAACTGCGGATGATGATGTGTTTGGAACTGCTGATGATGATGTGTTTGGAACTGCGGATGATGATGTGTTTGGAACTGCTGATGATGATGTGTTTGGAACTGGTGGTGAAAACACCGCCCTAAACATCAGCACTAATATTGTTGTAAGTATAATCACAACCGCTGTAACCATGTGAGCTACCATTATGATTTCTGTCATTTGTGATTGATGTTTAATTTTTCCTTTTTTTTTTTCCAGTTTGCTTTTGATCTTCAAGAAGAAATAACTATTGAAAAAGTGTGTTGTTCATATATTATTATTGTCACATGCCTGATGTAATAATACGACAGTAAAAGGACATGTTAGAAATTACAACGAAATTTCGTATCAGAGCTTGCTGCGTAATTGCTTCTTTTTTTGTACGGAGGTCATCGTTTTTTCCGTTTAACTTATTAGAGATGTGACTATACAAAATACTTACAAATAAATAGGTCGGATGTTTAAAACCGGATATTCGAAAATTTGGATAGTGGTTTTGGTTATGTGAATATCCAAATTCCAAAATAATAAACATATCACTAACTGCGTATGAATCAATACTTTGTTATCCATCAACTTTACAAGAATCATAGAAATTGAACATTAAGACTATACAAAGTAGCCCGTTCCCTCCCCTTTTTTTCACCCGGAACGCCTCCGAAACTCCCCACCTCGGCCCCGGGGGCGTTCCACTTCCCTTTTTTTCGTGCCCAGTCCCATTTCTAACGCGTCTTGCGTTTTGTTTGTTTGTGAAGTTTTGAACGTTGCATCAGTTTTGTTTTTGTATTTTTTTTACCTTAAAAAAGTAAAAGAATGCCCCTCTTAATGATTGGATGTCACATGTCAATATTTGATAGATTCAGGGGCATTCCCCTAATGTTTTACTTCTAATAGTCTAATGATGATAATATACGAGCATGGTACCCGCGTAATGCGGCGGCGATGATGGCGGCGACGGATGATGATGGTGGTGGCGGCGTCAAATGGTGTAGGTAATTGATGTAAAGGTGTTTGATTTAAAGGGAGTAGTAGAGATACTTTATAATATAAAGGACTAATGGTGTAATTTAAAATTAAGGGTGGTGTTGATTTAATTCACTAAAGGGTAATTTGGTCATTTTGCATGTCCCATTTTTGTAAACTTTCAACATAGGGGGTATAATTTTTATATAGTAGTATAGATAACTTATTATCATGATTAATATATATAATAATAATGATGTCTGATCTGGCTGGTTAGAGGCATTTTCGGTTTTATCCAAGGTTACGAGTTCGATCCTAAGGATGACAAACCTTGGGGTTTTTCCCTCCGAATATTTGTAACAGCCCATAGTCAATATCTCATTGTCTAGGGTACGTGTAAGGATTCACCATTATACAGTGAGGTTTCCCTGATGTCGTATATCGACTGAATGTTCGAAAAAAATATATGTAATATTGAAGTAAAGTAAGTTTATAAATATAAATATAAATATGCAAAAATATATTATTGTAATTGTAACATTGATATATAACTAGTTAATGATCTCTCTATATAACTAAGAGATGATATTATTTCTCTTATGTGGCAACCTCATCTATGCAACAATTAGGATTTTTGCTTATTTGTCATCTTTTAAATAAAAGCCTCCATTTTAAATTGTTATTTATACGTAATTTAGCTTTAGATTAGTTGGCATCTTATTTGATAAATGAGTCCTAATAATACTAACTAGCACAATACCCATACGTTGTTCGGGTTACACTAAATAAACTATTTTTCTTAACTCACACAACTGAACTTATACTTTATATTATCCATATTTTGATTAACGAACTGAACAAAAAAAACATATTAACACAAATAGCTAAATAGCATTGTCCAGATAAAAGTTTATTAAAATTATTTTAGCCCATGCATTATATGCAAATAGTTATATGATTTAAAAAGAAAATTTGATATTAATGTTTATAACATATACATTTGATATATATGCAAATAGTTATATGATTTAAAAAGATTTATGCAAATAGTTATATAGTATAAAAAGAAAATTTGATATTAATGTTTATAACATGTACATTTGATATAAATATCTGTCTCTAAATAGTTTTATCTTGGTAATGATTGAGTCTATCTTATAATCTTAACCCACTAAAGCTTAGTAATTTGATCTTATTTACCAAACTCCACAATACCTATATGCAACTATATCTATCTATACTACTATATAAAAGTTATAGCCCTATGTTGATTGTTAAGAAAAATAGGACACACAAATTGACCAAGCTACCCTTAATTTAAATCATCACCAAATCTTAATATTAGATTACACCATCACTCTCTTATATTATAAAAACATCTCTACTGCTCCCCTTTAAATCAAGCTCTTTACATCAATTACCTACACCATTTGACGTTGCTACTACCATCACCAATTCACCATCCGTTGTCGACATTATACTGCCGTCATCGCTACGACATTGTGCGGGTATCGTTTTAGTATATAATTCAATAATATTATGTTATAACATCAATACTAAATTAACACACTTAATTGATTGTTAAGAAAAATAGGACACACAAATTGACCAAGCTACCCTTAAATTTAAATCATCACCAAATCTTAATATTAGATTACATCATCACTCTCTTATATTATAAAAACATCTCTATCCCTTTAAACAGTCTTTTACTATTCACATGGATTTGTTTTAATATAAGATATATATAATATAATATAGAAAACATAATATAATATAATAGTAACATAATATAATATAATATAATATAATATAATATAATATAATATAATATAATATAATATAATATAATATAATATAATATAATATAATATAATATAATATAATATAATATAATATAATATAATATAATATAATATAATATAATATAATATAATATAATATAATATAATATAATATAATATAATATAATATAATATAATATAATATAATATAATATAATATAATATAATATAATATAATATAATATAATATAATATAATATAATATAATATAATATAATATAATATAATATAATATAATATAATATAATATAATATAATATAATATAATATAATATAATATAATATAATATAATATAATATAATATAATATAATATAATATAATATAATATAATATAATATAATATAATATAATATAATATAATATAATATAATATAATATAATATAATATAATATAATATAATATAATATAATATAATATAATATAATATAATATAATATAATATAATATAATATAATATAATATAATATAATATAATATAATATAATATAATATAATATAATATAATATAATATAATATAATATAATATAATATAATATAATATAATATAATATAATATAATATAATATAATATAATATAATATAATATAATATAATATAATATAATATAATATAATATAATATAATATAATATAATATAATATAATATAATATAATATAATATAATATAATATAATATAATATAATATAATATAATATAATATAATATAATATAATATAATATAATATAATATAATATAATATAATATAATATAATATAATATAATATAATATAATATAATATAATATAATATAATATAATATAATATAATATAATATAATATAATATAATATAATATAATATAATATAATATAATATAATATAATATAATATAATATAATATAATATAATATAATATAATATAATATAATATAATATAATATAATATAATATAATATAATATAATATAATATAATATAATATAATATAATATAATATAATATAATATAATATAATATAATATAATATAATATAATATAATATAATATAATATAATATAATATAATATAATATAATATAATATAATATAATATAATATAATATAATATAATATAATATAATATAATATAATATAATATAATATAATATAATATAATATAATATAATATAATATAATATAATATAATATAATATAATATAATATAATATAATATAATATAATATAATATAATATAATATAATATAATATAATATAATATAATATAATATAATATAATATAATATAATATAATATAATATAATATAATATAATATAATATAATATAATATAATATAATATAATATAATATAATATAATATAATATAATATAATATAATATAATATAATATAATATAATATAATATAATATAATATAATATAATATAATATAATATAATATAATATAATATAATATAATATAATATAATATAATATAATATAATATAATATAATATAATATAATATAATATAATATAATATAATATAATATAATATAATATAATATAATATAATATAATATAATATAATATAATATAATATAATATAATATAATATAATATAATATAATATAATATAATATAATATAATATAATATAATATAATATAATATAATATAATATAATATAATATAATATAATATAATATAATATAATATAATATAATATAATATAATATAATATAATATAATATAATATAATATAATATAATATAATATAATATAATATAATATAATCATCATTAATATATATAATAATGATGATGTCTAGTCTAGCTGGTTAGGGACATTCCTGGTTTTATCTAAAGTCTTGAAGTTCGATCCTTAGGATGACAAACCTTGGGTTTTTCCCTCCGAATATTTGTAACGTTCATAGTCAATATCTCGTTGTCTTTGATACGTGCAAGAATTCACCATTATGAGTGTTCCCGATGTCGTATATCGACTAAATGTTCGAAAAAGATATATGTAATAATGAAGTAAAGTAAGTTCATCTTATATATAAGTATAAATATACAAAATATATTATTATAATTATAACATTGATATATAACTAGTTAATAATTAATAATAATAAAAGTAGTAATAATAGTGATTATATATATATATATACTATATTAAGAGAATAGGAAATGAATAGTAAAAGGGGTGATGTGGCCCAATAAAATGGCGCCACGTGTCTTTTGAATTTTTTTATTTTTTTACTTTGACAAATGATTCTTTTAGTTATCCTTTAATTTTTCTTGTACATAGCTAAATATGATGAACCTTTTTAGATAATATATTTTTGTATTTGATACAATGAAATTTTAAGAAAACATATTTACGATAGAGTGGTTTGATGTTATCTTTCAATTACCATGAGAGCTAGCACTGTAATTTCTGTCATTTGTGATTATTGATGTTTGTATTTTTTTTTCTCCGGTTTGCTTTTATGTTCAAGAAGAAATAAACTTTTGAAAAAGTTATAGTACATAAATTATTATTGTCACATGCCTGATGTTTTAATTTGACAGTAAAAGGACATGTTACTATGTTAGAAATTACGACGAAATTTCGTATCAGACAGCTTGCTGGTTGATTGCTTTTCTTTTTTGTACGGAGTTCTTCCTTTTGTGATGACTATACAAAAAGTACAAATAAATACGTAGGACCCTCTGATATCATATATCATTTGGGTACCCAAAATGCACTCGGTATTGTCACGCATGAATCACAATATATAGTTTTTACATTTGTCTTTATTAAGTTTAAACCTGTAGCCCTTAGCCTTTATCTTTTGGTTCTATGTGATCACATTTGTACAAAGAGTTAATTGCAATGACATGTTAAGGGGAGGGAGTGGAGGCGGTAAAGTGGTTCCCCGATGGCGGCCACACACGGGTACAACGCCGCCGGTGGTTTGCCGATGGAGAGAGAATACATCAAGCGGGGTTGTTCACCGCGTGAGGGAAAGTAAGAGAGAGGAGAGAGAAAGAGAGAGAGAGAAGAGATGATTGGTTGTTGAAGAAAGTGGGTCCCCATCGTTTTCTCTTTTCTTTATTTTTTTTCTTCAGATATATATAAATGTTGCAGGTATATATACATACATATCTAATACTATCTTATAAAGCATTTTGCCCTTTTATTTTAAGAAAAGATGATTTGAACTACCCAAAATACCCCTATTCTTTATTCACTAATTTAAACATCTCTACCTAATATACCTATAATAACCTTAAATCTCAACCACTTATTTTTTTCTCTCTCCTCAAATCTCAACCACTTATTTTTTTTTCTCTCATCCATAAATCATTTTATTCCTCTAATTCATTCAAAATCTTTTATCTCAAAAACCGTATATCGATAAATTATAAAAATTGTTTGGGTGTTCTTAAAATTTTATGCTCTTTCATTAGAGATGTCATTCGATATACTTTCGACGAATTTTTAAATCCGAGGGCGGAGCCCGTACGGCTAAGGCATTTGGCTATCATACTCTATGACTTGACTTATCACCCCACCATCTCACCGCCGCAACGCGCGGGCACTATCTCTAGTATATATATATATGGGAAAAGTGAATATAAGGTTGTCCGACACCTAAGCTTAGGTGTGGAACCCCTCACATACAAATTTTTTAATATTTTTTATTAATGAATAAATGTTTGGGCCCCCATGAATTTTATGGATTAAAAAAACAATATGTGAGTGTTCCACACCTAAGCTTAGGTACCTAACAACCTTATATTACCATCATATATATATATATATATATAGATTGATTATTGGAGAACACACTGAGAAGAGTAAATATAGTTCAAGACTTCAAGATAGATAACTTTTGTATGGTTCAAAACGAGCTGCCAAAAATATATTTAATATATTAATATAAGTTTCTATTTTAGCCCCCATACTTTTATTATATTCAGATGAATTTATATAGTTTTAAGTACTTTTAGTTTTAACCCTTAAACTATGATTAAAGGTATATTTCTTTGATTAAAATTTTATTTTTTGTATATTTTATTTTTATATTTGATGTTTATGTTTTAATTTATATAGTTTTTGAAATTATATAGTATTAAAAATAAATGAAAAAGAAATTATATGTATTAAAAATAAATGAAAGAAATGATGAGGTGTAGATTGGGGGAAGTGGGGGAAAGTGGCACCAGTGATTTAAGGAAGATTAGGGAAGATTGAGAAAAATTGAGGTGAAATGTTTTGATTGGTGGTAAACTTTGAGGGACCACTCCTCCCCCCTTACAAATTTTTGAGAAATGAAAATGACCACTCAATGATTATTATAGTACATGTTGTATGAATTTGCATCACTTATTTATTTTCAGTATGAATTTGCCAACAAGTTTTAAGGGGTTTGAGGATTTTAGAGTTGATGTTGATGTTGCTGCTATGGTTGGTGAGCGAAAGACGCTTGATGATTCTTGGTGAGTGAATTACGACATTTGTTGTATTTTTAGATTTAGATTAGTGTTAGGACCGAAGTTCATTTTTGGTATCATAAGAGAAGGTGACTGGGGACCTGAATTTCGTTGGAGAATATGATGGTAATCATTTCAGAAGATCAAAATGGGTAAATTACATTTTTCTTCAGTTAGTCATTTTTTCACTTTACGTCCCTAATCGTCACAATTAAAAAGGTGTTTGGACGCTTTTGCCTTCACATGTTTGTCACGATGCGTTTATTATGCTTTGCTGGGGTGTGTATTTCTGTTTTGGATCAGGTTGGAGCGCTTGTGAGGAAGCATGATTTGAAGCTTCAAATCGATCGATAGGGTCGTATCTTTAATGCGTGTGCTGTGAGTTTAACAAAACACACCTTTTATGTTAGTTATTTCAATTACCGCGTAAAAGTCTTGTTGGATGAACGGTAGAAATAAGTTCACACAATGGGTAATTAAATTTACTTTGTCAATCTTATTCTATGAGACTCCAAGAATTATGCTAAAAAGTCTAAAGAAAATTTTCCACATGCAAATATGGTTTCGGCAGCAGCGGCCATGGTGACAGCAAAAACAATCGATCTTAGTTTCGAAACCTTAACAGAACCAATGAGACAAGAAATGTCAAAAGCCGAAGTAGATGATGACGTTTTAATGTATGACCAACACCCCAACAACATGAAACCGAAATGGCCGAATTACGGTCAAAGAGGTTGTCTAGTTTGTTCCTTCAGGAACAATGGCAACTTTATTGGCGTTTTGTTCCAGCGAAATTATACTTGGCGACACCCCCCATTCATCATATTTAGGAGAACACCACCCGTAGTCCAAATGCCACATTTCTCCCAAATATGAACGTGGAGCTTGTCGCCAAGTACAACTTCGCTGCCGCGTATTTTGCAGTGAACAAGAACGCTAATAAGGTTGCCCATTGTTTCTGAAGGAACAAACACGACAACCACTTTGACCGTAATTCGGGCCATTTTGGTTTCATGTTATTAGGATGTTTCTCGTTAGTCTATACCTCATTATAATGCAAATTAAGATTAAGAAATTTAGCATTTTTTCACTTCCAAAAATACCCCTCCTTACAATAAAACTCCTGATACGCCCTTTACCCCCTTTCTGCCTAATCATAACACACACCGCCTTCCACCAACGCCCTACATCTCCATCACCGCTATCAACAACATCATCGCCGTTCATCATTGCCGCCTTCCATCTCCACCGCCGCCGTCCTTCACCGCCGTCGTCCATCACCATCTGCATAATTAAAGAAATCAAATCATCACCGCCTTTCATCAACATCGCCGCCCGCCATAACAATGATCAACCCCACCGCAACCATTGACGCCATAGCCAACCATCACCACCTTCATCTATGATTGGGGTCCGTGATTTATAAAATCACTCCTCCTTTCTCCAGCTGCCATCACCAACGCAAATCATTAGCACTCTTTCTGAGGTATTGTTTCTTTACTTTTTTATTATTATTCTCATTATTATTAGATTTTTGCAGGTTAATCACTCCAGCACCACCATTGGTAGCACTCCACCACCACTACCATTGCCGTCTCCATCCTCCATCTTCGTCGTATCCATCTCCACCACCCCTGGGTGTCTAAGTGTTTCATCGTGTAATTTCCTTTTTTAATTTTTTTTACATTTATTTTTAATTATGTATTTTCTAATAGCGTTTCATTGGTTGGTTTTTCCCCAGCATTGGTATACAAATGACCGAAATCGAATAGAACTGGGCAACATTAATTTGGTCGACTAATTGAACACAAAGGTATATGTAACTTGATTTTCACAATTATGATAGTTGACTCATTGAATTATAATGAACTAAATGTATTACTTTATAATTTGCAGACAATGCAAAGTTGCAAACTACTCTCTTTTCTGCCAAACATTTGGATTTTTAGTTGATTTTTTATTTTCATATGTACTTAGCTCAAATCTCTAATTTATCCCATCATTTTAAAATGCTAGAAGTGTAATGTCTTTGTCAACGTATCATATTTATTCAAAATTTTATTCGTTTAATTTTTCCATATTCACCGATGAAAGTAATGTAAACTTTAACATTATTTAGCATAGAAAGATGTATATAATGATATTAGAGGAATGGTTATATGATTATGAGATGAAAGAATTATGGGTATAATAGTCCACTAAAAGTTTGTTTCTAATTTTTTTTTCCGTTTTACTTTTGATCTTCAAAAGAAATAACCTTTTGAAAAAGTGTGTTGTACATAAATTACTATTGTCACATGCCTGATGTAATAGTTCGACAGTAAAAGGACATGCTAGAAATTACTACGAAATTTCGTGCCAGACAGCTTGTTGCTTAATTTGCTTTTCATTTTTGTACCAAGTTCTTCCTTTTTTGACGTTTAACGTATTAGAGATGTGACTATACAAAATATACAAATAAATGAGAAATGATATTAGTATTATTTTTTTCAATCAATTTAATTACCATTAACTACCACATACAAATCAGTAATACATTATTATGATATAAACATCCAAACAAATGGTACAATTATCAATTCCTCCAAATAAATAGGTACGAATTGTTAGGGGTGTCCAAAACCGGATATCCGATAATTCGGATATTCGATTTTGGATATCCAAAAATTCGGATACTGGTTTTGGTATCACTAACTGAGTATGAATCAATACTTTGTTATCCATCAACTTCACAAGAATCATAGGAAATTGAAGATAATATGTATCTTATTATCATCATTAATATATATAATAATGATGATGTATAGTCTAGCTGGTTAGGGACATTCCTGGTTTTATCTAAAGTTATGAATTCGATCCTTAGGATGGCAGATGGCAAACCTTGGGTTTTTCCCTCCGAATATTTGTAACAGTTCATAGTCAATATCTCGTTGTCTTTGATACGTGCAAGAATTCACCATTATAGAGTGTTCCCGATGTCGTATATAGACTAAATGTTCGAAAAAGATATATGTAATAATGAAGTAAAGTAAGTTCATCTTATATATAAGTATAAATATACAAAATATATTATTATAATTATAACATTGATATATAACTAGTTAATAATTAATAATAATAAAAGTAGTAATAATAGTGATTATATATATATATATACTATATTAAGAGAATAGGAAATGAATAGTAAAAGGGTGATGTGGCCCAATAAAATGGTGCCACGTGTCTTTTTGAATTTTTTTTTTTAAATTTTTTTTACTTTGACAAATGATTCTTTTAGTTATCCTTTAATCTTGTACATAGCTAAATATGATGAACCTTTTTAGATAATATATTTTTGTATTTGATACAATGAAATTTTAAGAAAACATATTTACGATAGAGTGGTTTGATGTTATCTTTCAATTAACCATGAGGGCTAGCACTGTAATTTCGGTCATTTGTGATTATTGATGTTTGTATTTTTTTTTCTCCGGTTTGCTTTTATGTTCAAGAAGAAATAAACTTTTGAAAAAGTATAATTATTATTGTCACATGCCTGATGTTTTAATTTGACAGTAAAAGGACATGTTACTATGTTAGAAATTACGACGAAATTTCGTATCAGACAGCTTGCTGGTTGATTGCTTTTCTTTTTTGTACGGAGTTCTTC
Source organism: Erigeron breviscapus (assembly GCA_034093135.1). Lineage (NCBI taxonomy): Eukaryota > Viridiplantae > Streptophyta > Magnoliopsida > Asterales > Asteraceae > Erigeron > Erigeron breviscapus. The sequence goes on along the minus strand of CM067167.1, from coordinate 234,882,882 downwards.
CTTTTGTGATGACTATACAAAAAGTACAAATAAATACGTAGGACCCTCTGATATCATATATCATTTGGGTACCCAAAATGGACTCCGTATAATGTTCATGCTCCTCACAATATATAGTTTTTACATTTGTCTTTCTTTTGGTTCATGTGATCACATTTGTACAAAGAGTTAATTGCAATGACATGTTAAGGGGAGGGAGTGGAGGCGGTAAAGTGGTTCCCCGATGGCGGCCACGCGCGGGTACACCGCCGCCGGTGGTTTGCCGATGGAGAGAGAATACATCAAGCGGGGTTGTTCACCGCGTGAGGGAAAGTAAGAGAGAGGAGAGAGAAAGAGAGAGAGAGAAGAGATGATTGGTTGTTGAAAGTGTTAAGTAGAAATTTAAGCTCGATTTGAAGGTTTAATGGAGGATTTTGGTTAGTGTGTGAAAAGTGTGTTTGTGTGTGAAATGGAGGTTGAAGATGAGTTTAGAGAGAGAAAGTATAAGATTAGAGAGAAGTAACTATGGAATTATGTTAAAAGCTTCCAATTTTGGGTATGGAGAGGAGTATTTATACACTTGACTAACTTTCACTAATACTCCTTCCATTATTAAAATAATTACATTTTAACACCATTTTAGATTTCTAACATTCTTCCCCTTGGTGTTGAAATGTAATTCATGCACGATATCATCTATAAATACGAATTTGTTGATGAAGGTCTTCGAAGCTTTCTCATTGTCTTCAAGATCTTCCATCAAACTTGTCTTTATGTCTTAAATCTTCACACTTACCTTAAAGATGTATCTTTAAGTCTTGAACTTCTCAGAGTATGAGCATTGCGGAAACTTGATCTTGGCTCTTTAGATTTGAACATGAAAGCATCTTTGAACTTCCCCTTAAATAATGAAAGGTGTAGAAAGTAAAATGATGAAAAAAGAAAAAGAGGTCGAGGGAGAGTTGGAAAAAAAAATAAGTTTTTAATAAAAAAATTAGAATAGATAAAGAAAATAAAGAAGGGAGTAAAAAAAAAGATTAGGTAATAGGGTGTACCCGCGGCGTACCCACTACGTTGGCGATAACTATCTTCAAAGAATAATTTTTAGGGATCACTTTAGTCAACAATTTATCTTTCTTCCCCTCAACTGATGAATTCTTCTTTCTCCCCATCAAAATTCAAGAAAGCACACACACTTGTTTCATTTTATTTTTATCCTCTTTCTTCCCCTCATGATGAATGTGTGGCAACATGTTCATCATGTCTCTTTGAAGTCGAAACTGGGGAATCAACTATTATGAAGTAGTAGTCCAATAAACAACATCTTTAGCCCGGGTTATACACTGACATGTGTATAAGCCATTTCATCGAATCACTTATGAACAACCTTTGGGACCCATTTTTGTGTAGGCCCAACGGTTTTTGTCTTGACATTCCAAATGTACGTGTCATCGATTCGACGAATAGAATCTGCAGTCCATGGTGGGGGAAAACTCGAGGTTGTTGAAAAGTTGAGTTTTTGTGGACGCAGTGGAGATGCAAAGACATTCACTTCTTGCACGGTAATTGGTTTTGGTGCAAGTTCATAGAGTTGCCAAAGTGAGTATTTGATTGTCTTTGACTCAGTTGACTTTGGTTTGTAGACAGGTTTCCATTTGATCTTGGTCAACTGAGCTTTTGCTTGAGAGATGAACTTGGTATTGTCTTCAAATGACAAGAATGGAATGAGTCTGTGTTCCATCTATAGTAGGCTTCGACGAATACTTTCTATCCTTGAATAAGGCATAGTTAGTAAATTGAGAAGCTTTATGTTTAGCAGGAGATGAAACTTTGATCTTTGAGCTCTTTGGGATGGACTCAGTGCAAACTTTCTTTTGAGCATCAAGTTTAGTTGGAAATATTGGACTTGCATCATGATAAACTGAGCCATCATCACTTTGAGTGTCACAAGATGTTGATTGTGTTTTGCAATTCCATCTCAAGTTCAGAGATTCTCTTTCGTAGAGATGTTTTCATTTGATTGATATTGCAAACAATTCTCTTCAAGAGTCTTGATTTTGTTGCAAACATCTTGTCTCTCTTTCTCAACTTTGTTCATCTCATCAATAAACTTGCTCTCCATGGTTAAGAATATAGATGTCTCATTTTTTGACTGAGATTGAAAACTTGAAATCTTTTCTTGCAAAATAAGTTCTCTTGATTTGCTTTCCAAGATACTATCATTCAGCTTCTTGTTGGAAGTTTTCAATTCTGTTTGAAGTTCTTTTATCGTAGCTTTCATTTGTGACATCAACTCATCATTCTTCTTCAAAGTTTGTTTGTCAATTTCATTCCAAACTGCAAGGTCTCCAAATTCAACTTGAAGTTCTTTCATCTCATTTGAAAGTCTCACATTTCCAGCTCGATAGTAGATCATTTGTTCTTTCAGTTTGACATTCTCAGCTTGTAACGTGACTACTTCCTCTTGAAACTTGACATTTTCAGATGCAGTTGAATGAATCAATATCTTCATCACTTGACAAGGAGTTGTTTCAGATCGCAAATGAGTAGTCATACAACATGAGCACAGTCCACCTTTATGAAGTTTCTCTTCAGATAAAGTAGGTGTCTTGGGTGAGGAAGTTAACCACAAATTGAAGACGAAATCATTTTTGACTGAATTTGAGATACTTGGACTTGACATTTTGTTTAGCAAAGGGTGAAATGAAATGAAAAGGTAATTGTGATTGAAATTGAAGTGAAAGAATTAAAATTGAAATTTGGAGATTTTGTACTTCAGGTTTCCCTCCAAATTTTTTCGCCGAAATATGTTCTCACGAAACTTTGAATTTCATGTAAACTTTGGATATCATGATCATAGGAAAAATTTGATAATTTCTAAAATTTTTCGCCAAAACCTG
>CM067167.1:234803854-234879003 GCA_034093135.1 Erigeron breviscapus | reverse complement strand
TAACACCCAAGTATACTTACACAATGTTCATTTGTTGCTAATGAGTCAAAGTGAACAACGAAACACGGGGAAACAACGACGTAGTTTAGTTATAAAATGGTGTTAAAGTTAACTCAAAACACTAGCTGGTTCGTGCCTCTACCCTTAATTCGCAATTGCTAAGTCTAGTAGCAAAGGTTAACAACGACTCTTTCTTTGGTTTGGCCTTTGGGACTTTCTGGTAGGCCGATGTACAACTTACAAAACTTACCAAAATTCATTTCATTTAGAGTTATCATCACAAATCGTCGTGGTTGTCAAAATTTGAACCTTTTTAACAGTAATTTTTTTTATTTTTTATCACCAAACTCTTGAGTCTTACCCTTAGTCTAGCATCCCTTAATCCGTTTGCTATTCCCCACACCCTCTCCCTTTCTTCACGAGTCATACCAATGGGAGGTGGAGGGGGTACCCCATAGACTGGGCGATGTGGCTCTTCTTCTTGACGCCTATGTCCGAGATGGTACCAGGGATGATCACGAGGAAGGCGCGGCTGAAAGTATGGGTCTTGGGCTGGAAATCGCCCATCACTTAGGTTCATGGGTGCATCTTGCCTTGGCGGAGCGGGTGCTCTAGGGGCTGGTGGTGATGGTGGTGGCGAGGGTGAGCGGCGTCCGTTGGCTAGGGAGGCAACACTCCTAGCATTATCGTCTTCGATGGGTCTTCCATTGGACTCGGTCTCTTCCTCTTCTTCTGGGAGGTTGGGGAGGTTGCTCTTGTCTAGGTCTCCTTTCTTCCTCTTCCAAGTAGTCCACGAATCCGTACAAGTTCCTTGGTCTAGGGGCTGATCCGGAAGCTCCACTTGCTTACGACATGATGTTCCTACACAAGTTTCACAAAGGCGTGAGATGACGACTTGACTCGACGCTTAGACGACCATGGACGACCGACTTGACCATTGACGACCAATGTGGCAACTTACGGACAGCAAGACGACTCGACGGACCATGAGACGACCTTAACCATTTGGCAAGCAACCAACCAACTCGACCAACGACTCACAAGCTTAACAACCAAACAACGACATGACCATTCACAACCGACGACCAACTCGACTCGCACGACCAACATAACCATTTATAATTAAAGTAATGACTAGGATTCAACTTGGGCATAGCTCTCATGTATTATATCTAAATGGACAAAGTAATACTAGCCAAGTGGGGGTATTAACTAAGGGTTCTAATAGGTAATGCAAACATTGGATTTGGTTATGTATCTTTGCACCAAGAATCATTTTTAAAGCTTATTTTCAAAAGACTCATTTTGAATATTCCTTAGACAACCATTTCGATCATTCCATATTAAATTTTTAGTTAGGCATAGTTGATCAGGCTATGCATAAGTAAAACAAGAATACTTTATGATCGACTCAATTGTTTAAGAAATATTCGACTCGTTTTGAAAATACGTAGGCTATAGCAAAAATTCTCTATAACCTTGTCTCTGATACCATTTTTCTGTAACACCCCGACTAAGGCGGAACACGAGATGTCACAGAACGACATGGTACAAAAGATTTAAATATAAAACATCACCACAAAGTTTCAAATGCCATTCAAAATTAAAAAGTTACAAGTTCAAGTTGACGTTTAATAAACATTACATAACCAAATTCATTATCAAAAGATCAAATGTTCGCATTACTAGTCCAACATGCAACAATAAACACATCATCCATGAGGCGGTCCAAATGCTAACTTACTGCCCTAGACCTGAAAAGCATGAGAAAAAGTGTCAACTACGAGAGTTGAGTGAGTTCATAGGGTTATGCTAACAACACACATATATTTAATCCAATTCAAGAAAGAATATGTCATAAAATTTCCAAGAATTCCATCATACTGTCCATACCCAAACCGTATGTTCAAACAATAATCCATCCATAATATAATATCAATACCTCTTGGTCAATGGTAAGACTACCATGACATAATTTGATGAGATTGTTCTTGAGCCACTACTAAGACCGGTTATGTCCCAATAATCAATATATAGTCCCAAATGATAAGATGATGATAAGCACATGCTGTCAATCACGTGCATAAAGATAACCAAGGGTCGTGCCATGGAGACGACCATAAATATAGTAGTTAGAGCACCGCGAGGCCAGACTGGCAATGAAGGTGGCCACAAAGGCAGACCAAACATCCCACGTTACCTATAATAGTGGATGAGGGGACAAATCCTAGTTGCGCAACCCTCTAACTACAGGCCTCAAATGAGTTAATAGTAGTGTACAGGGGACCACCGTTTGACAGTACTCAAGCTCATCATATAACATATAACACGTTGAACATACAATATAATTCCCATATCATTATCATTATTTCAAAGGAATCATTTCATAAGAGAAAGTCATTTTAATTAATCATGATTTTCACCCCGTAAGTAAAACATATAAAAGAGTTTGAAAGGGGGCTATGACTCACTTGATTGAGAGTGTTAGGGGCTGATCAAATGCGAGATCTTCGTCTAGTCTTGTTGCTCCCCAAGCAAGCCTAAACCATGGTATATATTCACGACGTAAGTTCGCGTGACATGAACTAGTGAGCTAGATCATGAGATGTATACTAGTAGACTTGCCCATCTTTGGTTGTTATTAGATTATGGAGTTTAAGTGCATTATGATGCTCTCATTATTTGGTTATGAGAGATTTGGTGGTAGGAGTCGTTTTCTCATTATACGTTTTTGTACGTTTATTGGAATTTCGGTAATTTGGCTTTGGTTTATATGATTTCCATTGTATACTTTGTTTAATCATAATATTTGACATTAGTTATCTCATAATGTTGGTGTTTATGAATATTTTCAGATTTATGAGTTTTTATTTAATTTAATATTATTTAATTATTCATTTATTGATTTATTAATTAAATAATTCCTTAAAAATACTTTTAAGTGTCATAATTGTCTTTATAAATTATGAATAATTTCATTTGAATTATATCTCTGATATAGATGCTCTTTAATTTATAATTTCATGTTTTATACTTTTATTTGTGTATTTTCCATTAATTTTAATAATAATATTTAATTAGTTATTTTTACTTAATTATTTATCTTTAAATTATGTAACACATGTCTCTTGACTCTTAACTATTTTTCTCCAGTAGGAGGTGTATCATGGTGATGGATGATGGAACCCAGTCGTATTTACAGAATTGATTGATGGATTACCATTTAAATTCAATAATTCATGGAAATTCTTAGAAATCACCACTAAACATTTTAGCCAAAAATCTCAGGCCTTTTAGGCAACTTTTATCAATAAAAATTCATATCAATTCAACCTCTCTTGTGTCTTGCTTATTTTGAGGATTTAATTAAAAATCGTTTACCGAAATAGTGATTTTAGCCTCATTTCTTAAGCAATTAAAGTGCTTCAAAAGGGGTTTTCATATTTGTTTCATTATTTCCAGAAAGTTCATCATATTTTGGTGTCCAAAATCGTGATAGTGGTGGGGGTGTGATATGTGCAATTTAGTGCTTTCGGTTAGTGATTATTTGACCCGAAAAGGTGATTTTTGAGCTTATTGTTGTCATGAACCAATAGATCTGAGTTTTATACTTTTATTTCAACTTATTTCCAGTAGGTTTATCATATTTTCTTGGTCATAAGATTATGGTGCATGTGTGTGCTCAAAATGCATTTTTGCGTGTTTTCGGTTTATGATTTCTAGCTTATTTTAACATGTTTTGGTCCAAGCTTTGTCTCTTTGTTATTTCATAAATTTTTCCAGAATATTAACATTAATATTAACATATTTTTCACTTATAACAAGTCCATATCCATCTCATAATCCAACAAAAGATCCAACTTTCTTAAATCTAGTATACATGCATTCAAATCAACACTTTTTAATATCAACTTTTAGATCTAACATTCAACAACATAAAAACATCTTTTTAATGAAAAATCTCAGAATATATTCTTCAAAATATACAAAAACATATAGATCTATCAAAAGGAAAATCACTTTAAAAGCTACTAATCTATAACAACACTTTTGGGTCTTAAACTTGTTGAATCCTTGGATCTTCTTCTTAGATTCGACATGCATGAGCATGGAAAGAAAGATCCTATCAACTTTGCCCTCATTAAGTGTATATTACAAAGAAAACAAGAAGAAAGTATGAGTTTTTGATAAAACCTTTGAATATAAACAAAACAAGATTGAATCTAGTAAAAAGGATGAAGATTATACCCTCTTGAACTTGGTTTTAATGATGAAATGGAGATTTTCGTTGGCCTCCAAACCCTCAAACAACCTTAATATAAGCCTAAAACAACCCTTGAACCTTGCTTGGATTAACCCTTTATTAATCTAACTTAAAACCCTTATTATTAATACTAGTTTAGATGAGTTTTTCTTGCCTTTCTTTTCTTCCTTTTTGGCCGTAGGAAACAAGAAGAAGGAGGGAGGAGAGAAAGTTTTTCTTGAGAGAATAAGAGATTGTGTGTGAAGAGTGTAAGAGTGTGTGAGTTCCAAGAGTGAAAAGGGAGTGTATGTAATTAGAAATGGGAGTGTGTTGGTGTATGGGATGGGGGGGGGGCCTCAATGGGGTATAATGAGGGTTTTTTCTTTTTTTATATAAATTTGTATATATATGTATATATTTGTTAGATGTAGGTGTATATATATTTTGTAAGGTTAAATGGTATTTGTTTGTAGTGTAAGTAAATTTTCATTTTAGTATGTGTATATATATATATGTCGTGTATATGTGTGTTGTATGTATATATTTTTGTATTTTTATTGTTACATAAGCCTTTATTATAAACTGGTATTTATTTTAAGCATATATATATATACTTTTGTTATTTAACCACTTTTATGTACATATTAATTTATAAATATACTTTGAGATAGAAATCTTTATTCTCATGTCATATTTACTTAGATTGGTTTGGTGATTGATTTGTTGGACATTTATAAGAATTTTGATTGATATCTCAACTTGTGAGGCTCATTTTATCATTTATAAATTGATTAATCATCAATGAAATTTTTGTTCAATGGTATTTTATAAATCAAATTTAGAATTGAACAATAGCTTTAGATTGCTAATTTAGGGGCATTATCTACTAGCTTCAAGTATAACTATGGCTTGCGGGATCATAGACAACATAACTAGCACATATATAATGTTAAAAAGTAGGGTTGTTAATGGACCCAAAGGAGGATCCATTTTATTTCCTATATAATTCTAATGTCATCTTATATCGTAAAATCGAACAATACTATCAAATGGCCTCGACTAGCATACCAGAGTCGATTTAAAGGGTCAATTGACCTATATGAACACATTGCACATAATTGAACTCCAAATTGTACTCGAAATATATTAGTTAACTAAATAATTAGTCAAATTGTACTCATGTTCAAAGAGTCAAAATCACAAATGTTACATCATTCCCCCGTTAGAGGAATTTCGTCCCGAAATTCAATAGAACCCTAGTCACTAAATAAATGCGGGTATTTAGTAACCTCAATTTCTATTTATTAGTTGACTAATGCCGTTAAGTCAACATTGTGTGTGTCGTTAGGTCTATTGTAGATTTAATGCTTATATGAAGTTAATGTGTGTTATGTGTGAGACTTGTAAGCCTAAATGTTAATGTAGTATAAATGTGTGTAATATGAAGGTTAATGTTTATGTAGTGACATTTAATGAAGGATTAATGTTGTATGTGGTCAATAATGTAGTTTGTGACCAATAATGAAGGATTAGGAAGCTTAGGGGTTAGTTTTGACATGTGTGCAAAGTCAAAAACGGGTTCAGAGGTTTAAGGGCTGTCATTAAGAACTTTATGCAGATTTTCTTACCCTCAAATAAGCCCTAGTTGATCCCCTCCCTTCCCTCTCTAGTTTCTCCCTAGATCCTATTCGTTTTGGAGCCGAATCGATCGTGTATTGCTTAGATCTTGGACCTCTATCACCAAATACAGGTAATATAGGTATTCCTCAGTTGAGAATTGATTGTGTGAGTCTTATATTAGTCTTAATCCAGGCCATAAGGGTTTGGGTTGGGTTATTTGATTAAACGTTCACCGATTTCATGTTATTCGGGTGATTAAATGATTGATTTATGAAGTAAAGGATTAAAGGATTTATAGGCTGAGAATAGATGATGGAAATGCAATTAAATGGGTTAATTTTAAGTACCCAGGTTGGATTTGGGGTTTGGGTTCGTATGGAATTCGTTTGATCAAAGAACAAAGTTGGGTTTTCTGGTCGACACTCCAAGTGCGACGCACCTGGAGGGTGGTGCGACGCACCACTGGCCAGAAATGTTTTTGGTACACCCCGATATGCGACGCACCAAAGGCTGGTGCGGCGCACCTGGTGTTATTCTAAATTCCCTGGAAGATTGGTGCGACGCACCAAAGGGTAGGTGCGGCGCACCTATTGATGGATAAGTTTTTCTGTTGGTTTTGTGCGACGCACCAAAGGGTAGGTGCGGCGCACTCGTAATTAATTGAATTTCCCTGGAGGATTGGTGCGACGCACCACATGGAAGGTGCGGCGCACCACCTGCCCAGATTTTACAAAAGGTGTCGTTTAGCTTATCTTTCGATCTTATACTTGTTCTAGGTTATTGGAGACACCTAGTCATCGTTGTATTGTGCTTGTAGCTTGTTGTTAAACCGTATCGAGGTAAGATACACTACTTTTGTCACGTTGAGGGTTCAACAAGCAAAGGTTTCATACTTATAACTTCCTTAACGGTAACTTATGATATATGTGGGTATCTCGGGTTACACGGGAGGCATTATGGGATATGTAGTTGACCATGAGACCTGAAATGCAGACCCTAGCGTAGTGAAATGAAGTATTGCTTAATGTAGTATATTGTTATGCAGTTTATGTAGTATTACGATGTAGCTTGTGATGCTTTGAGATGTAGTGTATGTTGTTGATTGTTGGTATGTGCATGATTGTATGGCTTGTCAACTAGTACACTAGACTCGTTAAGTTGCCATGACACGTGCACGTTTAAGGGCCCAAAACGTAAAAGCAGTAAACGTAGAAAATGTTTAGGGAATGCAGTCACCTAAACTAAATAATGCAGGATCGAGCTCGTTAAACTTTGATGCAGGAAAGTGTTAAGCTTAACCCGTACTTGCCCTAGCCCGGCTAAGTGCGTTGACGTAGTTGTTGCTTGGGTGGCTCCTTGCAACATGGTCTTTATAATGCAGGGCGAGGAATACGAGGGGTTTGACCAACCTCCACATACGGATTACTCTTGGATTGGCTTGCCATTCCTTAACGACGCTTGATGTACAACCGTGTGGGGTTTGTCATTTAGTCGGGTGTAACTTATGTTACACATTAACGCAGTTAATAACGTAGTAAAGCAGTTAATGTAGTAAAGCAGTTAAAACGTAGTAAAGCAGTCAATGTAGAAAGCAGTTATGTGGTTAAACGTGTGTAATGAAGTAATGCAGGATAGGCACTTTTAGGGTGATTCATCCTAATTGATATGCAGTTGTTATGCAGTCTTGTGTGTTGTGTGTGTGCCTAATGAGCTTGTCTAATAATGGAGAAATGTTTTAATTGGACAAATGCTTTTAAATTAAGTGTGATCTTACTTAGCTATTCTTATAGCTAACACTTGTTCTTAATGTGGTTGTTCCCTCAGGTTTAGCTTGATGGACTAGTGACGCAGGACTTATGAGCTTGGGTAGATGCAATGAAGGAGCCTTAGCTACCCATAGTTGCTTATTATGGAGACTTTTGAATACATTTCATTTTGATGTCGAATTTATGTAATAGTGTGTGAACGGTTGTTTAATGTTGGGCAACCGTTGGGTTTTCATTTGAACTAATGTTTGATATGGCATGTAACACCAACTAAACGTAGAAACCGAAATGTTTTTATCGGTTTTGACTTTTAAAGTCTTTTCTTCCGCAATTTAACACCGTTAGGTGAAAGTTTTTGAAAACCCATATTTTTAAACGTCGGGTGTTACACTTAGACCTCATATGGTCTTCCCGCTCCCAAGTGAATTCGGCTCCACGCCTAGCATGCCATCGAACTTTGACTATCGTGTAACGTTTGTTCTTCAATTTCTTGACCTCACGATCCAAAATCTCTACCGGCTCTTCAACAAAATTGAGCTTCTTGTCCACTTGAATCTCATTCATAGGCACATGTAGTGTAGGATCCGCCAAACACTTTCTTAAGTTACAAATATGGAACACGTCATGCACACCACTAACTTCTGGAGGTAGCTTCAATCGGTATGCCACCGTGCCCACTCGTTCAATGATTTCAAAAGGCCCAAGGTACCTAGGCCCAAGCTTGCCTCTTTTTACAAAACGGACAACACCTTTCCACGGGGAGACCTTCAAAAGCACATGATCACCAACATTGAACTCCAATGGTCTACGCCTCACATCGGCGTATTTCTTTTGTCTCTCACGGGCCAATTGTAATCTCTCCTTAATTTGAGAAATCACTTTCGTTGTTTCAACTACTATTTCCGGCCCAATAAGTTGGCTTTCACCAATCTCCGCCCAAGCAAGTGGAGAACGACAATTCCTACCATAAAGTGCCCTAAATGGAGCCATTTGAATACTCGCATGGTAACTATTATTATACGAGAACTCAACTAGGGGTAAATGATCTTCCCAACTTCCACCAAAGTCAATAGCACAAGCCCTAAACATGTCTTCAAGCATTTGAATGGTTCTTTCGCTTTGTCCATCCGTTTGAGGATGAAATGCCATACTCATGTCAAGTTGAGTACCCATTGCTCGTTGAAAGGCTTTCCAAATATTTGAGTTGAATCGGATATCTCTATTGGAGATGATAGAAACCGGAACTCCATGCTTAGACACCACCTCTTTAATGTATAACCGCGCCATGGTGTCAAATTTATCGGTCCTACGAATGGCTAAGAAATGAGCCGACTTCGTCAACTGATCCACAATCACCCATATAGTATCACAACCACTTCTTGTCTTCGGTAACTTCATGATGAAGTCCATTGCAATCCGTTCCCATTTCCATTCCGGTGTTACCGGTTGCACTTATAATCCGGGTGGCTTCTTATGATCGACTTTCACTTGTAATCAAGTAAGACACTCACTCACATATTTAGCCACATCACGTTTCATGCCCGACCACCAATAGAAATCTTTCATATCAAAGTACATCTTATCCGAGCCCAGATGGACCGAATAAGCCGACTTGTGGGCTTCATTCATAAGAAATGTCCTTAGTTTGCCAAAAATGGGAACCCAAAGCCTTTCAACTAGATATAGCCCATTGTCCCCTTTCCTGTCGAATTGTTGCTCCATGCCAGCTAACCCTTCATTACCAAAGTTCTCCGGTAAAGTAGCTTGTACTTGAGCTTCTATGATCCGGTCACGAACACTTTGCCCCACCGTGAGAATCATGGCTCTTACCCTTCTCGGCTTGACTCTTTCTTTTCTACTCAATGCATCGGCTACAACATTAGCTTTGCCCGGATGGTGGCGAATATCACAATCATAATCACTAAAAAGTTCGAGCCATCTTCTTTGTCTCATATTAAACTCACTTTGATTAAAAATGTGTTGAAGACTTTTATGATCGGTGTAGATCACACATTTGGTGCCATAAAGGTAATGTCTCCAACACTTCAAAGCGAAAACAACCGCTCCCAATTCTAAATCATGAGTGGGGTAGTTTTTCTCATGCACTTTAAGTTGACGGGAGGCATAAGCAATGACCTTACCCCGTTGCATAAGTACACACCCCAATCCTTGACCCGAAGCATCACAATATACTACAAAATCCTCAACTCCATCCGGAAGACTCAAGATAGGTGCATCACACAACATGTCTTTGAGAGTTTGAAAGGCACATTCTTGCTTCTCGCCCCAATCAAACTTTCTCTCTTTTTGAGTCAAAAGAGTGAGTGGTTGTGCAATCTTGCAGAAATTTTCAATGAACCTTCGATAGTAGCCCGCCAATCCAAAAAATTGACGAATCTCGGATGGCGTCTCGGGTCGTCTCCAATTCTTGACCACTTCAATCTTGCTAGGATATACATGAATTCCATCTTTGCTCACCACATGACCAAGAAAATGAACTTCTTCTAACCAAAACTCGCATTTGAGAATTCCGCATACAACTTCTCCTTTCTAATCAATTCTAGCACTTCGCGTAAATGTTCGGCATGATCTTCTTTTTTTTCTTGAATAAACAAGTATGTCATCAATAAAGACAATGACAAACTTGTCCAAGTATGGTCAACACACCCGGTTCATCAAATCCATGATCACTTCCGGTGCATTGGTCCACCCAAACGGCATAACGGTAAATTTAAAATGACTATACCTTGTACGGAACACCGTCTTTGGTATGTCATCTTCATGAACTCTAAGTTGATGATAACCCGATCGGAGATCGATTTTTGAGAAATATTTGGCACCTTGCAATTGATCAAATAGGTCATCGATTCTAGGAAGTGGATACCGGTTCTTCACCGTGAGCTTGTTCAATTACCGGTAGTCGATACACATCCTAAAAGACCCATCCTTCTTCTTTACAAACAAGATAGGAGCTCCCCAAGGCGATTGACTAGGACGAATGAACCCTTTCTCTTGAAGCTCTTTAAGTTGATATTCTAATTCTTACATTTCCGTCAAGGCAAGTCTATATGGAGATTTAACCACGGGCGCGACTTCGGGAATCAAATTGATACGAAAGTCAAGTTGACGAGACGGGGGTAGACCCGGTAGATCATCCGGAAAGACATCGGAAAAGTCACGAACAATAGGGACGGTTTTCAATTCTACCTTTGTGACGGTAGCACTAAAAACCTTGGAACTAGAGGAATCGGATGTTTCACCTTGGACTCTAAGAACTTTACCGTTAGACAACGGTATTTTGACCACTCTTTTACCACAATCAATGACCGCATTTACTGTAACATCCGTCAATTTTGACCGTTTGACTTTTCACGTAATTTGACTAATAACTTAAATTATTAATGAAAATGTTTTGTTTCGAGACATTATGACTAGAGATATGCTTGACGGGTCAAATTATCGACTATTTATGTGACACGATAACTAACGATTTGAGATAGCGTTTGATTTAAACTAGTAATTGAGACGGGTCAACCCGTGGATCTTACCCACACCCATGACCCATCTCCAAGACCCAACCTTATCCTCACTCACCCTCCCAACTCTTCCACTCCACCCATCCATTCATTACTCTTATCTTATCTATCTCTCTCTTAAATGCTCCAAGAAACACACACACTCAAAACTCACTCTCTCTCTAATTTGATTCATCACCTAGTGTTATTGGTGGAAAATTTATACTAGATTAATCATCACCATCATCTTCTAATCCAATTTTGGGTTCTCTAGTGCAAGAATTCTTCATAAACGGGTCAAATTCGGATTCGAACCTTTGGTGGCGGGTTTGGTAAGTAAAACTCATCTCATAATCATCATTTTATGTTGTAAACAAGTTTCCAAGTCAAACCCTTGAGCATCTAGGTCTATTTTGGGTCAAAATCGCATGAAAGTCAAAATTAGGGTTTATGTGTTCTAAATTGGGTCAAAATCGGGTTTGGGTTGGATTTTGGTGTTTTGAAAGGGAATTAAGTAATGGGTTAAGTGCATTTATGTTTGTTAATGTTTAATTAAGCTTCAAAATGAGTTCCAAACCCCCAAGAATCGATCTAGGTCAAATTAGGGTTTCTTAAGCTTTAAAATGGGTCAAAACGGTGTTGATGGTGAAATTGTGTTATGAAACGAAACTATGATATGAAATATACTTGTTTATGTTTACTTATGCCCAACCATGCATAAAAATGAGTTATGAAGCTTTACAAAACGTTTTGTAGGTCAAATTTAGGGTTTGGGTTCGCGTTTTGGGCTTGTAATTTCTGCTGGTATGCCCGGCTCTCTGTCACCATCCCACACGCCCACGAACACCGTCCCAGACGGTGGTCTGGATTATTGGTTTCAGCGTTTGAGTTTATATACCACCGTAAAACAGAGCCCTGGACCGTCTAGGCACCGTCTCCCACCGTAAAGCCTTTCTAGGCCACCGTCCCAGACGGTGGCAGGACCGTCCCACACTGTGGCCTCCTTCATGCTGTTTTCCAGCTTTGCTTCCTTTCTCCTTGGAACGTCCGTAGCTTTCTAACAAGTCCTCATACGCCTTCTAATGTACTGTGTACAAGTTATAAGAGTCGTGCAAAGTTGTGATTCATTTTTAAAGCTTAACTCGAGTGAGACAAGTTAATAATGTATATATATGAACACATATTTACCAATTGCGAACCTTGAGAAACCTTTTGACGACCTTAACTTGTTCTTAACTATAGCTCAACCTCTCTAACAACCATGTAGAGTCCCGGGAACCTTTCTAAAGTCATAAGGCATACTTGAAAACCTAATTAGGGTTTCGTCTTGATTTATAACATGTACATTATATATACTTATAGGTTTTGGACACGTGGAGCCTATCGAACGTTTATAATCTCAACTTATCTCGATATTAACTTCTCATTGCCGATCAAGGTGAGTTCCGTAGCTCCCTACTCGATTGAGATTCGGGCTGGAAAGTGCACACATACGTGTTTGATTGTTTGTTTGACTTATTGATGGTTGATTGGTTATTTGATTTGCTATGCGTTCGTTTAAGATCATATATTGTGTGATTGGATGTTTGATTTGAGTTATGGTTTTGATTGGTGGATAGTTTTGATTGATTGTTTGATGGTTTACACATATGATTGTGATATTGTAATTTATTTAGGATAGTCGTACATACATGGAAGTCGGTTATGCCTTCAAAGGGTTTTAGATGTGGTGGGAAGGCTGCGGGTGACCCTATATATAAGCATCTAGGACTCATTGAAAGTAGAATCCTCCCAAGTGTATGTACGTATAGTTTTGGTTGGTTTGGTGGTTGATGATTGATGGAATTGTGATTGAGGTAAACACGCATATGTGATGATATGGATATTGGTGAGATGGATAAGTACATCCAAGTGTATAGATGTATACACTTGTGTTGAATTGATGAGAAGTACATGACTCCGGGTATATAGACATATATACACCGATGATTTTGAGATGCCACATTGTTCATTGTGATGACATGTGAGTATCGTTGCATTGTTGACTTGATGGTCACACTTATGATATGCATTATGACATTGATATGCATACGACACATATATTGATAATGACATCTCCTGTGCATACTCATTACACGCATATGATTGCACTCCTGATATTCGCATGCATTTAGCCTATTTCTTAACCTTGACACGCATTTGGTACACTCTTGTATTGATATCACTTGTACACATTCATTATATGTTTTCTAACTATCTGGTATAGTTACTGGTATGATTATTGGTGTGTGATGAGGTTTTGCCATGAGCAAACCTATATTACGTGTCATGGTTGTGTAAGGGCTACATGTAAGTTATTACTTGTCTATATCTTGTTCATATTGTGATTATTTGGCGATGGTTCCTTGTGATCCATTACTACGAACTCACCAACCTAGTGTTGACTTTGTTTAGTGCACTTTTCAGGTATTCGTGTGAAATTGGAGACTTGATGACTACTTGTTGCTTCTGCTAGGGCTTGGACCGGGACTCTCATGGATCCGTGATCCGTTAGTCCATTTAGGGTTTATGCTCATAATCTTACGAACTTAGTTGTATTTGGCTTGTCTTGAATCTCTTTTGTTGACTTTTTGTTTACTTTGCATCTCGTACCCTTAATTGTCGTTTGGGCTCACTGGATCCTTTATTTTCATGTAGTTTATGTTCTACGATAATTCCACTGTGTGCTATATAATTTCAGTAATATTCCGGGCTCTAGTTCGAGGTGTTACATTTACCGCCGTCATCCAATCCATATACCCACAATGATGTCAAAGCTTCCAATATCGAAAGGCATAAGATCGATGAAAAATTCGACGTCGTTTAAAGTCAAGATACAATCACGGAGTACTTGGCTAAGTCTAGTTAGAGCACCATTGACCATTTCAATATCAAGCACATAGTTTAAGGCACAAGGATGAACATCTATCAAAGGAACGAAACTATGGGACACGAAGCTATAATCGGCTCCGGAATCAAATAACACCGTGGCATAATGACCGTTAAGAAGAAATGTACTTGCCACCACATTTGGATCGTTGCGGGCTTCATTAGCATTTACCACAAAGGCAATCCCTCGAGGTTGTACTTGATGGCCTTGTTGGCCACGGTTTTGGTTAGGGCCGGCGATTTGAAGTTGGTTTGGATGAACCGCCACTTGAACATTTTGTCCCATGTAAGTCCCCTTGAATCGGATCATTAATAGTTTGCCCTAGTTATCTTGAGGTGCGGAATCCCTCACTATAACTTTGGTGATTCACAACGTGCCTTCAGATTATCTGCTGCCTCGCAGATCTTCTCTAGGCTAGCGGAACAAAATTTGACGACTATAACCTGCACTATATGCTCGAAATTTCGACAAATGTTCAACCCTAATCCCTGTTAGGGTTCGGTATTTATAGAGAAAACTCGACATGGGCTTTAGCATGCTAGCCTGGCATTTCTGGCCCAGCTCGACCCAATATGCGAGGTCGTATTCATGCTCTAGCCTCGTATTTGTCCCTGCAAATACGGGGTCGTATTTCTCTTATGAATTGCGAGGTCGCAATTCACACTTAGCAGATTATTACACATTCAATACTTAAACTTAATCTAGTATTCTATGCATAATACTAAGCTCATTAATGACAATCACATTACAAAGACATATTACAATATAAGACTAAACAATCTAGACTGCTATTGACATAGACGTGCACTTACAGACTCCCCTTGGCAATAGCTTCTAGACGTTAAAATAAATATGTCTTCATCTTGTCTTTGTCATCAATCTACTTCCTCTGCTTTTTCTTCTTGCTCTTGCTCTGCTCCTTCTCAGTCTTAGTCTCAAAATCAGAATCTGACTCTGACTTTGAAGGAGTATGAGTGATACCTAACCGCCTCTTCTCTTGATCCCACATAGATCCTGGATCATAATAATAATCCGCAATCTCTGCCCTAGCTCTCATATGAGCTTGTGGATCATACCCAAATCTCTTCTCCAGTCTATGAACAATTGCAGGATGCAAATCTGACTCGGTAGAAGTATTTGTAGTAGAGTTGGTTTCGGTAGACTCACTACCCTGAGCACTATCATTTTCAACATTAAGAGCAACAACAACAGATTGCCCTACCAAACCCTTACCCTTGTCTAATCGATCAACGTCAACATCTTCTGTAAAGGGTTTGGTTTGAGGTGCCTCAAGCTCAACTACCATGTTTATCTCTGTAGACATCTGTTCTTGAGCTTGTGGAGCTTCTGAGGTTGCCTTGCCAGCAACACCAGCCTGGCTAGACTCTCCTTGAGTCTCTGTTCTGAAAACAGAACTCCCTCCTAGCTCTTGAGTAGCTCTGGCAGCATTGGATCTTCATTCTGATCATCGTCATGCCTTACCTTAGCTAGCTCATCACCCTTGCAACCTGAGCTATCTCTCTCAGCTTTTAACTTCAAGTAGTTGTCAATCAGCTCATGCAATTTCTCTTCAGAGATTTTAACTCCCACCTCAATGCATCTGCCATCTTGACAACCTTGCCATCAATTTCCAGAGACTTATTATACATCTTGGACACTACCACTTCGGCCTTGCCCAACTTGTCTTCAAGAAACTTGTTCTTGTCACTCACAGCCTTCAAATCTTCAACCAAACCTCTGACCAGGCTTCTCATCTCATTCATAGCCTTCTCATGCTGTTCCCTCTGCTCAGATAACTGTCTCTGCAGATCAGCAAGGCTTAGACTAGCCTCTTCAGTTGTTCGTGGTTGTGGTTGTGTAGTCTCAGGAACAATAACCGGCATACTTTCAGAACCACCAGCAGCAGCAGCAGAAGTCTCTTGTTCTCTGACAAGTCTACTTCTCTTCAACAATGGCTGCTCTGGCTCCCATTCTTCATCAGATTCTCTCCCTCTTCTTCTTCCTTGAGCTTCAGCAGGAGATTTAGGAACCATTCTGGATCCAACTCTGACGAATGCATGAGATCTGTAAGGATCCTCATCACCGTCACTGCTAGAATCTTCATCAGAATGCACAGAAGGCTCTCTTTCTGCTTCAACATCAGCAATAGCCTTTCCTCTACCTCCAACATCCAAACCTGGTCCACTAGCCTGCCCAATACCTGACCCACTAGCTTCTCCAGCACCTGACCCACTAGCTCTAGCTGCTTCAGAACCAACTGCAGCTCCAGCTACATAATCATCTATGTCCCGGTCCAGGTCTGCATCTTCTGGGTCTTCCACATTGCGATTATACCGTTGCACTTGTGCAATAACACCCTCTGGATCAGCCATTTCTTCCAAAAGATCATCAACAATCTCTGGATTGGCACCAGGTTGGTTGATCACATCATCTGCAACCTGTACAACAACTTCAGGCTCATTCAGTGCTTCCTTCTACTACAACATCATGAAGCTGCTCTAGATGAGCTTCATCTTCAACAACTTCACCATCCTCTGGCTGAGGTCCTTCATAAGCTGATATGACCTCATCAGCAGGTGCCACATAGTTGGCATTGATGATAGCACCGAATAATGCTACATCTTGAGCATTTGGATCGTTCGGATACCTACGGCGAAACTCTTCATAGCCACGTCTGATAATCGAACTCACTTGCTCCACTCCTACCACAGCTGGAAAATTTGGTAGGCGAGCATTGATGATCATCATCACAATCCTAGGATACATCAAAAATCTCCTAGTACCCGCAGCTCTGATTTGTTTCCTCATCTCATCAAAGAAGAACTTGGAGAAACTGTACGGCTTGTTAAATACCAAGCCCACCATCTGCGCCTGGGCTTCCTGGTTCAACGTATCAAAACCAGTCTTCTTGTTGCTTAAACCAACCAGCAACACATGAGCAAGATACCTCCATCTGCCATAAAAACCCTTCTTGAACAGAGTTTTACTTGTCAGATCAGCAGCAAACCCCATTCGTCTAAAAGCACCCTGGATTAACTCATGACTATACTTGGTGACACCAGTAGCACCACCCTCTTGTTCCACTGTGCCTAGACGTAATATATCTATGAGATCAACAGCTGTGAACTGTATCTGCTACCCAACAACAATGGTGTGGAAGATATAAACATCTCCGGCCTTCACACAGTTAGCATTTCTCTAGAAATCTCTCAAATATGTCAAATAGATGACTGGAGAATGTGTAAGGACATGATGAATCCTTGATCTTCTGAAGAAGGCAAATATCTCGTGATAATATGCCGTTCCTTCCTGATTATCATCGAAGTTCATCAAGTAATTATGACCAGCAATGAAATTTCTTGCCATTTCTATAATCAATAACAAATAATTAATTACCCAATATGACATCAAAATTCATATGCATACAAATAAATAACTTAAATTATCCCTGTAATTAAGTTAAAATAACATAAATTATCCCTGTAATAAATTAAAATAACATAAATTATCCCTGTAATTAAGTTAAAATAACATAAATTATCCCTGTAATTAAGTTAAAATAACATAAATTATCCCTGTAATTAAGTTAAAATAACATAAATTATCCCTGTAATTAAGTTAAAATAACATAAATTATCCCTGTAATTAAGTTAAAATAACATAAATTATCCCTGTAATTAAGTTAAAATAACATAAATTATCCCTGTAATTAAGTTAAAATAACATAAATTATCCCTGTAATTAAGTTAAAATAACATAAATTATCCCTGTAATTAAGTTAAAATAACATAAATTATCCCTGTAATTAAGTTAAAATAACATAAATTATCCCTGTAATTAAGTTAAAATAACATAAATTATCCCTGTAATTAAGTTAAAATAACATAAATTATCCCTGTAATTAAGTTAAAATAACATAAATTATCCCTGTAATTAAGTTAAAATAACATAAATTATCCCTGTAATTAAGTTAAAATAACATAAATTATCCCTGTAATTAAGTTAAAATAACATAAATTATCCCTGTAATTAAGTTAAAATAACATAAATTATCCCTGTAATTAAGTTAAAATAACATAAATTATCCCTGTAATTAAGTTAAAATAACATAAATTATCCCTGTAATTAAGTTAAAATAACATAAATTATCCCTGTAATTAAGTTAAAATAACATAAATTATCCCTGTAATTAAGTTAAAATAACATAAATTATCCCTGTAATTAAGTTAAAATAACATAAATTATCCCTGTAATTAAGTTAAAATAACATAAATTATCCCTGTAATTAAGTTAAAATAACATAAATTATCCCTGTAACAAATAAATAACTTAAATTATCCCTGTAATTAAGTTAAAATAACATAAATTATCCCTGTAATAAATTAATTAACTCATTTTCAAATTTTTATAAAAATAAACTTTTGAAAATCTTTTAAGTCAAATACGAGGTCGTAAATCCTCCTGCACACTTTAAAATCAAAATTTCGTCAAAGTTTCTGAATAATTGATCAATGATTACTACGAACTTCCTGGAAATATGAAAATTAAAATGACCAAACCTGTAAACATCAAATTTTCATCTTTTCCTCGATCTTTGTCTTAAACCTGAAAAGTTAATAAACTTACTAAATTTCTTTAACCTTTCTATGATCAATCTTTCCAAAACAATCTCGAAACGAGCTTCCCGAATCTGAAAACACTTGAAAAGTTGTAAAATTGATTCCTCATCCTTATACCTCCCCCTCGATTTTATGACTAGGGTGTATAACTATGACTAATCAAGATAACAACAATCATTCTTATGTACTCCCCCTCAATTTATGACTGGGATACATAACTATGATTTAGCATAAATATTCAGAAACTCTTATAATATAAAACCTCATTATATCATACAAGTTTCACACATAATATTGATTAAATACTTCATACTCTTATGAAAATATTTCATAACTATATGATCTAAACAATCAATTTATTACCTATTATAAACACCTTTCACATTCATATATATGTTTCTATATCTAAGCTTTCAAAAACACATATTTGACAACCTTTCACATTCAAACAAAATATCTATGTCTAAGGTGACAAAAATATTAACTAATAGACTTTCACATTCAAACATTACATTTCTATGTCTAAGGCTTTTCATAGTTAATAACCTTCTACATTCACATTAAGTCTATGTCTAAGGTTTTACATAAACGATAACCTTCTACATTCACATTATGTCTATGTCTAAGGCTCTACATGATAGATAACCTTTCACATTCACATTACGTCTATGTCTAAGGTTATATAATTACAAACTTGATAATCTTCCATATTCAAATTAAATATTTCTATATCTAAGATCTTCAACTAAATAAAAACATAGCTATCATCATTTGTTATATAGTATACATAATACTTATAATAACCTGATGATCTTAGCCTTGTCTTGAATACTTCAGTCTTTTGCTTAGACGTCCTTCTTTGAGATTGACTTCTCTGCAAATACTCCTAAAAAGATAACTTCGAGACCACAATTTTATTGCTATGCTCCGAACTCGATCTTCTAAACTGCAAATTTGATCAGCAAACTTCAAACTCTCTGTATCGTCATGACAATCAACTAATTCACCATATCTCATTGTAGTTCTCCCCCTCAACGATAAATCCCTCCGAATTAAGCACATGAAATCTTCCATCTTGGATCTATTGCTCGAGTCTCTGCTCGCCATGCAATCTTCCATCTTGGATCTATTGCCCGAGTCCCTGCTTGCCTTGCATAACTGGCATATAATAGAGAAGTCAAATTTCCAACAATTAACACTGAACTAGTTAACTTCCATGAAAACCAGAAATTTTGTAGCTTGAATCACAAATTGTAGGAGCATAAATCCTATTCCTAAAAGCAATAATACCCCTGTCTCCGTATCTTCATAACTTTTGAATGTTTCTTCTGATCACTTTCTTCATGAACCATGATCAAAGTCTTCAGATCAAACATATACCATTATGCATCCTTGTGCTAAAACCTGCACATACAAGCACAAACAAACTACAAAAACAAGATAAAAATGATAATGTTATTCTTCATTATTTCATCACTATTACATACGATAGTAACGACTTAATCTAGAACTACATTTTCCATTTTCTTCTCCAAATTTGTTATTCTTCACTATCATAAGTCATAAAAATTCATATGACATTATCTTAGTCTAGAACTACAAAATAATTATCAAACCTTGAGAACACTTTCTCATTGTTTAAAATAAGATACCTATAAACTCATTGTCTATCCGTCAACTTATCAAAAATCTAAACCTTAAGACCTCTGTCTTATTGTTCTATGGATAACCTAAATTAAGGTCTTCCAATTATGTCACCTTCATCATGCAAATCTATACAGATTCCGTTTCCAAAGTCACTTGTCTTTAACTCTGTAATAACATTTAACTGAAACCTAATCATTTATACTTTTGCATATGAGATTTTCTCTGGATACCATATGTAATACTCCTATAATTGCCTCATCAAACTAGTATACAACTTGGTTAAACTAGATACCAATTATAAATACTCCTATGATTGCCTCATCAAACTAGTATTTATCTTTGTCAAATATCCAAAAAGGGATAGTTTATATCTTGATTCCGTTGTGAAATCTTGCTTGACAACCTACAAAAACAAAGATCTGTTCGTTGTCCTGCACATCTCAACAAACACCATCAAATCTTCTCAAAGTAATAACATACAATCTGAAGAATTGAATAAATTTGCAAGATAAAATGAATATACTTAACAGTCTATTATTAGCCAAGGTCACTTTAAGGTCAAATAATTCACTGTAAGCACATTTAAATTTTACACATGTTCTAATTTTGTTTAGTCTGAAAGTGCTTACAAAACAAAATCATTTGGAGTCTCTGTTCCAAATCTTTTTGATTCAAACCAAAATCTTTTTAAAGATCAAATTCAAAACTATGAACAACGCTGTGTTCATTCTTATGAAAATCTTCTTTCTAAGATCAAAACAAAATGATTCTTTTAAAGATCAAATTCAAAACTATGAACAACTCTGTGTCCATTCTTATGAAAATCTTCTTTCTAAAGATCAAAGCAAATAGGCATTAAATCAATATCTGTTTACTGAAATCAACAACTCTGTGTTCTTTTCCTTAAACTCATATTCTGTTAATTATGACACACTTTCTTTTAGTTTTTGATCACATCACTATCGCTTAACTACCCTACTCGTTTATTCAATGTTCCTTAAGAACGTAGTTGAGTCCTCTCGGAAACTAGATTCTATTCTGACTCTGTCTCTCGTGCAATAGGAACTTTTATTTAAACAATACAATACAAATAAGAACTATTTCACGAAAAACATAACACACACACACACATACACTGAACATAAACGAATAACATAGTTACAAGAGATAAAGTTACTGCTGATTAGATCAGATTAGCATGTTACATAAGCCCACAAGTGAGAAATAATTCTCTTATTATTAGTTATGAACAGTGATCCATCAACGATTACCAATATGTTTGTCCTCTTAAACACTCGGTACTTCCAGTTTCCTTTTTGGTTGTGACACTTTCGACATTCTCTGGCCAAGGACAGTCACCATGCAACCCGAGTAGCCTAATATACCACTTAATCAAGTTTGCGAACTTACGTGCCCCATATTCAGATACACTCTCACAATCGACACAAGCATTAAGATTAAGACATTTGGTGAGTAAAGTGAGAAAGTCTTTAAGAATCAACTCAGCGGTGACAGGTCGGTGATTCGTCACGCGCAAAACGACTTAACTTGACTCACGTACGGAAATATACCCAACATTGCATAATGCTAAGTACTTTCATATTTGTGACATCATTTTAAAGCACTTATGAAAACCCGTGACTTTCGATGAGACCCGTGTAGCGAACTTTCTGACAACCTATCCCAAGTTGGAAGCTTTAGGTAGGCTAGGTATACAAAGACACCCCAAGGACTTACTTGTTCGAATCTCAAAGGCCACATTAGCTCCATAATTTTCAAAAGATTAATAAGATATTTGCATACCTTGTCACAAATATACATCCGAATAAGCAATACATACACATATATGTACCCGAGACCTTCTATATAAAGACCAAATATACATAATTACAATGCAAGATCTTTCGTAAGATTTTAAAGACCTGTCTATATTAAGAACATGCATTCTCAGCCATATATCTGAATACGTTTCCCAGAAGAACATTGTATACATTAAGTTCAGATTATAAGGAAACCTTGGTACTTTGTGCCTACCGATACATCGTATGATGATATCACTGAACTGAGCATTTTTAAGGTACAATTAAGTAGGCTTAAAAGCTAAAGTATCGTCACGTCTAATCGTCTTGATGGAGTGACCTTACTCTATTTATTATTTTCTTTTTCTTTTCTGATTTTTTCTCATTTTTATTTTGTTTTTTCTGACACTATATGACACAAATACATTACGACACAAACACTGACACATTTTACAAAGTTCCTTTTGAGACACTGTCACTATAGATTTCTCATTCCAATCAATTGGACTAACAATTCGAAACGAGTTCGGTCGAAAGCCTTAGTGAACAGATCGGCTAAATTAAAGTCACTCGGCACCTTTTCTAAGACTATTAATTTCTTTTCAGCACAATCACGAATAAAATGAAACCTTATGTCTATGTGCTTAGTCCTACTGTGCTTAACAGGATTATTGGTAATGGAAATAGTGGATTCATTGTCTATCTTTATGGGAGTACAAAGGAAATTCTGACCGTAATCACCAGAGCCTGTGAACAATCATCCACTTGCTGCCATGTATTCCGATCTCTCCCCTAAGAACTAACATCCACTGACGTCTATTTCCTTATAAACACCAATTTTCTTCATCCTTGTGAATAAACTGGTAGACTTCTGGAACTGACATATATCATAACCAATAACATAAAACAAAACATAAAAGATAAGAAACTGTACTATAGATCATCATATAGACATGATCTTCTATAGTACTTTGTCTATTACATGAATAAAAAGAAAAAATAAATTAATTGGAAGAAGTCTTCTTAGAGCAATGATCATGAGTTTCATGGATCTTTCTCTTTCGTCCATCTAACACATCTTCAAAGTCCTTGACAGCTTGCTCATGAGACCTCCATATCTCTTCTTGTTCAGGAGTTAACACAAGAGGCACAACCTTCTGACAAGCATAGCTACGATCCTCTTTGTTAACTTCAACACTCCAAACTTTATAAATCAAAACCCGAGGAAAACAGAAACTTGAAAATTCCATTTCGGTAAAAACTCGATCACTACCCTTTAAAGTATAATGAGTAAGATAGACTTTTTCCTTTTCTAACTCTTGTTTAGAAATTGACAAGCCTTTTAAAAGGTTCTGATCCTGTTTTTCAACAAAATTTACGTTATCAATTAAAATACTTCCTTTTACAACTTTTCCAACCCCGGAAATTTTTCCGCCTTTGGAATCCATGATACAGACATAAGACCCTTTAACAGGAGTAAACTCCGTTAACAGTCCCATTGTCCTCCATTATGTGCCTGGAGCTTCCACTATTGACAAACCATAAACCTGCGGTTTTCCTTAGCAGCTCCTGCACATTCATAAACAATTAGTTTTTCAAAGGACCCCTAGCCTTATTGGCTTTGGGTCTATCATTTTCCTCATCAGAAACCATATCAGCCCAATATCCACCACTAGGCACCCATGCCTTTGTTGGCTTAGAAGTTGAACTGCCAATAGGTCTTTTGCTAGGTGACATTCATGGATTTTTCCCAGCACTAGGCCTCCTTTCAGTAGGTAGCCTCTGGTTATTACCCTTAGACTTTTCTAGAGCTCTTAACATATCTTTAGGAGGTGAGAAGCTAAGTTTCCTAGGACTGTTTAACTGAAACCATTCAACCGGATTGGTTTACCTTCTAGGAATAATCTCATCATAATAAGCACTGTTCGGTTTATTTCTAAGGGGAGATTTATCTCTCCAATTACTTGAATGACTCGAACTACTAGAACCTTCTCGAGATGAGACACTTCTAGGCTTACTATCCTTAGTTTTGCAGTCATTTTCAAAATCTCTAAATCTCAAATAATTCTTAACTGCTAGACTATCAGGATTTTTCTTAGCATATTCCTCATAATACTTCTCCTTATAATCTTCATGGATACACTTTTTGATGAACCAGAGTTTTCACTAGAATCCATACTGCCCCTAGATTTTTCAGGTGATACCCTAGATTTTCTATTTTTCCTATAAGGACAACAACTTGACACGTGACCCATCCCACGACAAGTAAAACATGACCTCTTAGGGAACTTCTTAGGTTGATCACTAGAAATAATCTCAGGCACTGGGACACCATGACCCTGTAATTCATCTATCCATTCAAGAGCTGCATAAGCCTCTTCCCAAGTAGTAGGTGCTTTAATGGGACTAGCATAACGCTTTACGGTTTGAACCTTTGGACCTATGGATAACAATTCTTTCAATTTATTCTCAGCAAACTGTTCAGGTGTTTCCGATTGCACACTTGAACCTTCTGCATCAATTGTAGAAGTTTGAACAAAACTGTGACAACCGTCATCTGAGCATATTTTCCCGAAGTACTTTTCCGGTCGTTTTAGTTAATTTCGTCTATGTACGTCGTTAGACCTTAAGACTTTATCATGTAATAAATGGATTTTTGTTTTATTCGGGCTTTATGAGCGTTTAGACTTAGGAAAAATTGTGCGTGGACTCGAGAACAGCAGGAATACTAGTTGTCTTGTGGAAATGCCAAATTAAGTGAAACACTTATAAATTTATATAATATATATATATAATATATATATATATATATATTTAGGTAAAATAAAACAAGTATTAAAATAAAACAAATATATATATATATATATATATATATATATATATATATATATATATATATATATATATATATATATATATATATATATATATATATATATATATATATATATATATATATATATATATATATATATATATATATATATATATATATATATATATATATATATATATATATATATATATATATATATATATATATATATATATATATATATATATATATATATATATATATATATATATATATATATATATATATATATATATATATATATATATATATATATATATATATATATATATATATATATATATATATATATATATATATATATATATATATATATATATATATATATATATATATATATATATATATATATATATATATATATATATATATATATATATATATATATATATATATATATATATATATATATATATATATATATATATATATATATATATATATATATATATATATATATATATATATATATATATATATATATATATATATATATATATATATATATATATATATATATATATATATATATATATATATATATATATATATATATATATATATATATATATATATATATATATATATATATATATATATATATATATATATATATATATATATATATATATATATATATATATATATATATATATATATATATATATATATATATATATATATATATATATATATATATATATATATATATATATATATATATATATATATATATATATATATATATATATATATATATATATATATATATATATATATATATATATATATATATATATATATATATATATATATATATATATATATATATATATATATATATATATATATATATATATATATATATATATATATATATATATATATATATATATATATATATATATATATATATATATATATATATATATATATATATATATATATATATATATATATATATATATATATATATATATATATATATATATATATATATATATATATATATATATATATATATATATATATATATATATATATATATATATATATATATATATATATATATATATATATATATATATATATATATATATATATATATATATATATATATATATATATATATATATATATATATATATATATATATATATATATATATATATATATATATATATATATATATATATATATATATATATATATATATATATATATATATATATATATATATATATATATATATATATATATATATATATATATATATATATATATATATATATATATATATATATATATATATATATATATATATATATATATTTTGATTCTAAATCATTTTCTATATATATATATATATATATATATATATATATATATACAGTTTATATACATACAATTATACAATTATTTTCAGTTATATATATATATAGATATATACGTAT
The DNA here is from genome assembly GCA_034093135.1 of Erigeron breviscapus. Lineage (NCBI taxonomy): Eukaryota > Viridiplantae > Streptophyta > Magnoliopsida > Asterales > Asteraceae > Erigeron > Erigeron breviscapus. The sequence goes on along the minus strand of CM067167.1, from coordinate 234,852,536 downwards.
ATTTTGAGTTATACATATATTTTAGAGCTTTGGTATAAAACTAGACTAGATCCAAATGGTGTGGTGTTATGAATCTTAAAAGCAAATTGTTTTGTTCTTCTTTTCTTCCCCATGAATTCGTCCAGTTGCAGCCGTGAGTATTGTTAGGGTTTGTAAATTCTTTAAATAAGTTCTCCAGACAAACTCTCTGCTATAAACTCTGTCCTTTTGTTGTTGTGTAAGTCGACAAGTTCTCCACAAATCAAACTCTCTGCTTTTCATGGTATATAACTTATAAGTTCTCTGCTTTTCTAAGTTTTACGGAACTTATAAATTCGTTGCTTATAAATTCCTTGCTGACAAGTTCTGTGCTTTTGGTTTCACAGAACATATAAACTCTCCACCATATAAACTCTCTAAACAAACTCTCCACATAAGTTCTCTGCCTAAACTCTTCGAAAGAAGTTCTCTGCCTAAGTTCTTCAAATAAATTCTCTGAACAAGTCTTTGAGACTTTGACGTGCTTATTATGTGCTTGTACTAAGGCAGGTACCGTAAGACCAGACTTTGAGACTTTGACGTGCTTATTATGTGCTTGTACTAAGGCAGGTACCGTAAGACCAGACTTTGAGACTTTGACGTGCTTATTATGTGCTTGTACTAAGGCAGGTACCGTAAGACCAGACTTTGAGACTTTGACGTGCTTATTATGTGCTTGTACTAAGGCAGGTACCGTAAGACCAGACTTTGAGACTTTGACGTGCTTATTATGTGCTTGTACTAAGGCAGGTACCGTAAGACCAGACTTTGAGACTTTGACGTGCTTATTATGTGCTTGTACTAAGGCAGGTACCGTAAGACCAGACTTTGAGACTTTGACGTGCTTATTATGTGCTTGTACTAAGGCAGGTACCGTAAGACCAGACTTTGAGACTTTGACGTGCTTATTATGTGCTTGTACTAAGGCAGGTACCGTAAGACCAGACTTTGAGACTTTGACGTGCTTATTATGTGCTTGTACTAAGGCAGGTACCGTAAGACCAGACTTTGAGACTTTGACGTGCTTATTATGTGCTTGTACTAAGGCAGGTACCGTAAGACCAGACTTTGAGACTTTGACGTGCTTATTATGTGCTTGTACTAAGGCAGGTACCGTAAGACCAGACTTTGAGACTTTGACGTGCTTATTATGTGCTTGTACTAAGGCAGGTACCGTAAGACCAGACTTTGAGACTTTGACGTGCTTATTATGTGCTTGTACTAAGGCAGGTACCGTAAGACCAGACTTTGAGACTTTGACGTGCTTATTATGTGCTTGTACTAAGGCAGGTACCGTAAGACCAGACTTTGAGACTTTGACGTGCTTATTATGTGCTTGTACTAAGGCAGGTACCGTAAGACCAGACTTTGAGACTTTGACGTGCTTATTATGTGCTTGTACTAAGGCAGGTACCGTAAGACCAGACTTTGAGACTTTGACGTGCTTATTATGTGCTTGTACTAAGGCAGGTACCGTAAGACCAGACTTTGAGACTTTGACGTGCTTATTATGTGCTTGTACTAAGGCAGGTACCGTAAGACCAGACTTTGAGACTTTGACGTGCTTATTATGTGCTTGTACTAAGGCAGGTACCGTAAGACCAGACTTTGAGACTTTGACGTGCTTATTATGTGCTTGTACTAAGGCAGGTACCGTAAGACCAGACTTTGAGACTTTGACGTGCTTATTATGTGCTTGTACTAAGGCAGGTACCGTAAGACCAGACTTTGAGACTTTGACGTGCTTATTATGTGCTTGTACTAAGGCAGGTACCGTAAGACCAGACTTTGAGACTTTGACGTGCTTATTATGTGCTTGTACTAAGGCAGGTACCGTAAGACCAGACTTTGAGACTTTGACGTGCTTATTATGTGCTTGTACTAAGGCAGGTACCGTAAGACCAGACTTTGAGACTTTGACGTGCTTATTATGTGCTTGTACTAAGGCAGGTACCGTAAGACCAGACTTTGAGACTTTGACGTGCTTATTATGTGCTTGTACTAAGGCAGGTACCGTAAGACCAGACTTTGAGACTTTGACGTGCTTATTATGTGCTTGTACTAAGGCAGGTACCGTAAGACCAGACTTTGAGACTTTGACGTGCTTATTATGTGCTTGTACTAAGGCAGGTACCGTAAGACCAGACTTTGAGACTTTGACGTGCTTATTATGTGCTTGTACTAAGGCAGGTACCGTAAGACCAGACTTTGAGACTTTGACGTGCTTATTATGTGCTTGTACTAAGGCAGGTACCGTAAGACCAGACTTTGAGACTTTGACGTGCTTATTATGTGCTTGTACTAAGGCAGGTACCGTAAGACCAGACTTTGAGACTTTGACGTGCTTATTATGTGCTTGTACTAAGGCAGGTACCGTAAGACCAGACTTTGAGACTTTGACGTGCTTATTATGTGCTTGTACTAAGGCAGGTACCGTAAGACCAGACTTTGAGACTTTGACGTGCTTATTATGTGCTTGTACTAAGGCAGGTACCGTAAGACCAGACTTTGAGACTTTGACGTGCTTATTATGTGCTTGTACTAAGGCAGGTACCGTAAGACCAGACTTTGAGACTTTGACGTGCTTATTATGTGCTTGTACTAAGGCAGGTACCGTAAGACCAGACTTTGAGACTTTGACGTGCTTATTATGTGCTTGTACTAAGGCAGGTACCGTAAGACCAGACTTTGAGACTTTGACGTGCTTATTATGTGCTTGTACTAAGGCAGGTACCGTAAGACCAGACTTTGAGACTTTGACGTGCTTATTATGTGCTTGTACTAAGGCAGGTACCGTAAGACCAGACTTTGAGACTTTGACGTGCTTATTATGTGCTTGTACTAAGGCAGGTACCGTAAGACCAGACTTTGAGACTTTGACGTGCTTATTATGTGCTTGTACTAAGGCAGGTACCGTAAGACCAGACTTTGAGACTTTGACGTGCTTATTATGTGCTTGTACTAAGGCAGGTACCGTAAGACCAGACTTTGAGACTTTGACGTGCTTATTATGTGCTTGTACTAAGGCAGGTACCGTAAGACCAGACTTTGAGACTTTGACGTGCTTATTATGTGCTTGTATTAAGGCAGGTACCGTAAGACCAGACTTTGAGTACTTTGGGTACATCGAGTACCTTGGACTGTGCGTGCTTTGTGACTTGAGTACTTTGACTTATGGCGTAACTCTGCTCACTATATATTAAACAACTACTTGTTTTTGTACTTAAAGAATCGACACAAGACTTATTTCTTACTAGACTTTTTGACTAAAACCTACGAACTCACCAACCTTTGTGTTGACACATTTTAGTATACTTTTCAGGTACTCAGGCAAAACAGGGATAAAGACTTGCATGCTAGGCTGGACTTCGGAGATTAGTGCTCCATTGCTTATTGTCAGACTTTAAGGCTACATGCCTTGGACTATCCCGTTTATGGACTTATTGTTTTAAGCTTTCCTAGCATCGTTATGACTTTGAACTCATGTTTTGGGAATATATTTATTATATTCTATTTCATTTAGCAGTATCTATGTAATTCCATGTCGTGTTGTACTTTTCATGACACCTCATGTTTCCGCCAACGGTGGGGTGTTACAAAAACCCTTTTTGAAAATTGTTTCTTTGAAATTCTTATTCTTAATTGGTTTCGGCAAAGTTTCAGATTTTATAGGTTCATCAATACTCCAAATTTGATCAACATTTTTAGGATAGTTACCTTTTAAATCTGACTCTTTAGCTGAAAACACATCATCACTACCTTTTAAAGTAAAATATGTGATTGTTTCCATTTCAACTTCTTTTCAACATCTTTTAAATTGTTATCCATTGTCCATTTGGCTTCACTTGGGTCTGAGTGAGCCTTAGGTTCACTAGTCTTGTTCTCGAATCCCTCTGACTTAGATGTCTTAGGGATTGAAACATCACTAGTTTTAGTCTCATGAGGGGTAGTCTTGGGTACCTTTTCGGAAATTGACTTTTCAGACTCTTTGATGTGTAAGAATCTAGTTAAATTAAAAACAAGAAATACTTCAGAACTGACTACTACACACTTATGGGCAGTGGACCCAATCGTATGCAATATAGTTTAAAGTAAGTCCAGGTCGAACCACAGAGACCGATCAAAAGCTAGCGAGTTTAATGTAGTTTATAAAAGTTGGAATTTAAAGACTCCCGTCATATTGGTTTTGAAGATAGTTAGTTAGTTTAATATCAAGATTAATTAAAGATCATCTACCTTGACTCCATGACACAAATCACTTCGGTTGCATTCAAGTTAACACCAATTCAAATATGTTGATTTTAATAACTAAGTCTGGACAAAGAACTCACTAGTTGTACACCTAGCTTATTATCCCATCCGAACCCATTAACCAATTGATTCAATCCTAAAGATCCGGTTACCACCTTCTCTATCAAGATCTATCTAATTGACTAATTTGTTTTGTTATTGTTAAACAATTTCATCTATCGACTTTACCAAATCGTTAACACATTGAATTCTATTATCTATTGTTGTTTATCAACTCGTTACCACAAGTTAACACCTATTGACTGTACCCAATCAACTAGAACAATGCACTCCTAAACTTAGATACCTCTAAATCATTCATACATCATCAACAAAACAATAGATAAGTAACAAGAACTCAACATATTAAGATCACGACAAAACGTTTAACTATCAACTTGAATTCATAAAATTATACAACCATTATTCATTGTGTCATTTCATCTCAGTAGATGATGAAGTATTTAGCTAGACATATCAAGATAAATAAAACTAACAATAATCAAATAGATAGAATCCATAATAAAAATTGTATTCAATTAACCAACTAATAATAATAGAATAGAAAAGAATCGAACGAGGGATAGGCTGGGTGCTGCTGCTGCTACCTCACGAACAAAAGCCAAAAAGGCTTTTTGCTTTTGCGGCTCCTCAAAACTCGACCGACACCCCCTCCTCACCAGCCGACCAATTCCCTTCCAACTTCTCTCTTTCCTCTAGCCGAGCCCATGTACTCCAAAATCGCAGCCCATTCTTAATTCTTAATTCTTTTATATAATTTATTGGTTTTGAAGCCCACTTGTAAAATTTGTTTTGAACGGCTCACTTACCGAATTAATATGTAGCACAAAATTCCAATCTAATAATATATGTGCTGCAATGTTAAACGCAGCCATGAATTCGGCCCAAGTCTTCTACTTCCTATTTACGGAATTACGGAGCACATATTTTTCGTCTTTTCAGCCCAATCTTCATTCTCTTCATAATTGATCTTTATTTAGCTCACTTTCGTCATATATCATCTTATAGACTTATAGTTCAATAAAAACACATATTAAGTACAAAAGTCTATAAAAATGATGATAACTTAAAAACAAAAGAGATTATATCGCATAAAATAAATATGTATAAAATAGGCGATATCAATCTTTTAAGGAAAGTTTCCGAAAACTATCATAATTGTGACTAAAAGGTGGCGGAACAGTATTATATCTTTGGACAAAACTAGGTTGTTCACCCTTTTCTTTAGCATCTCTAAGGTGACCCATCATAGTTCCTATGTCTCTCATTTTATTCAGTTTGCCACTTAGTTCAACAATCTGTACCCTGGAATCTGCTAATTCTTGATCCTTTTTAGCACTTTCTTTTACTACCCTCTCAAAATCTTCATCTAGCATTTGTTTTCTGCCTAGTAACTGAGCATATTCAACCCTGAGAGACTCAAACCTATCCTCTTCAGATTTTATCCGATTAAGATATTCTTCTGCATGACCTATATATACTATGACATCAGTTGCTAACTTATTCCTATCACTGGTGGCATCATTCATAAGGGTCTTTGTAGAGTCAATCTCCTTTTTAAGGACAGTTACTTCGCTAGACAAACCTATGTTATGCTTACAAACAGAAATAAACGATTGTAGAGAAAGACTTACCTGTTGCTCTGGTGCATCAAGGTTAGCTACAAAGTTCACGAGCTCTTCCGTACTCAGATTGTCATGTATCTCGATCTTTACATCTTTATCCTTTTTCTCAGTTTCAGTAGAAACTCCTTCATTTTCAGCTCTTACTGGTTCTGATGGTTCAGGTTCCTCTTCTACCCTTTGATGAAAACTATCATGATCATCAGTGCTGGCATACAATGTATAGTCGAATGAATTATCAACAAGATCGTTCATTCCTCCATCAAAGTCTTGAATTTCAGCCATGAAAGCATGATTCTGATCATCGGTACTAGTCCAAACTCAATTATAAGTACCATCATTTTGAACGACTAAAGCTCTCGAGTTGTCCGATTCTCTTGAGCTTCGGTTCCCAGTATTAGCATATTGACGCCCTGAATTCTGACTCACTATAGAACCACTCTGATTGAAGTTCTGACGACCTGTAGCTGAATTGTTGTCCCGTCTTGGCCTCTGACATTCACGTGCAAAATGTCCAAAACCATCACAGTTGAAACACTTCACTTTAGTTTTGTCAAACCTCACTTTGTCGTCTATAACCTTCCTTCCAGTTCTATCGGTGAAACGTTGAACTCTCAATGTTAGCATAGCTAATTGCCAGTTCAGATCCATTTCTTCCAAATCATCAGGATCAACTTGTTTGTAATCCTCCCTAATCAGATCAGGATCAGTCAGTTTTCCTCCAATTAACTTCTCATGAGCAGACACAAATGTCCCTCAGTAGATCTTATGCTCATCGGCATCCCTGTGTAACCTGAGCTTGGAGAACTACTATTTTGAATCCTGTTATGCACTACCATAGCTGATTCTGGAGAAGTTACATACATCAAGTTGCTGTCAGAATCCATTGACATCTTCAACTTATCATCCTCACCACTGTAGAAGGCAGTAATCCCTCCACTTGGAGATTTTCAGAAGCAACATTAGGCTTGCTATGATAAAGTTCCGGACGTTGAACAAAATCACTGCTACCTGCTTCCTTTGACTTACGTTTCATATCTTGACCTCTCAGCTTTCGAATGATCTTGTTAGGACCAGTTTTACTGAAACTGGCCAGTCTCCAGTTACACCTGGAGATAAAGAAGATTTGTCCAGAAATATATTGAAGTCCAGTTGCAGCGTACAGTTAACGCAACTGAAGACTTCCTCCAGTTGAGAACTGACCAGATGAAGAATCCTTCCAGTTGAAGTCGAAGACAACAAGTGGAAGAAAGAGAATGACAATGGCAGCGAGGCCCAGTTGACATTCTACTCAGTTACAAACTGGAGACCATCAGTGGAAAGCTCTTACAAAGCTTTACACTGATTACGAGGAAAAGACTTTTATGCTTTATGTGCTATTACACGGATAAAAGGATTTATCTATGTATAAAGTACAAAAAGGTACATAAAGCTGGTTGAGTAAAGTTGCTTTATACTGTAACTTTACACAACATTTTAAGGAATTAAATGATATTCCTTAAATGTTCTCAACCATATTTGTACGGCCAAAGTTGACATCCCAATGTCAACTTTGCCTATAAATACAAGTCATTGCACAACAAGAATAACACACACACACTTTGCAATCCTGCAATATTCTTGGTGAACTTGTGCAATATTCTCTCAATCGTAAAAAGGAACATTTCACAACTTTAAGTGTTTTGATTGTTTAGAGAATTTCCAAGTGTAGATCAATTGTAGTTCATAGGTTGTTAGGATATTTACATACTTTGTATTATCTTGGTTCCGCAACAAACTTGTAATTTATTTAAAGTTAATAAATAAATTACACTTGAAAATTACATATTGTCTCACCAATTTACTTTACAAGTATTTTATATTATTGCATTGTTTTTACTTATTGTCACTTAAATAAGTAATCTATCCAAGAACTTGGTATATACTCACTGCAACTGGTCGTCTCCAGTTCAGCGCTTATATTGCAAAGTAACTCCACCATTGACATTGAGGTGTCTTCAGGTAGTACCATCTATTGAGTTGGGACTTACAAGTGGTATCAGAGCAGAAGGCTAAAATACTTGCCTAGATCTGCTTAGATGACTACTACTGAAGGTGGAGATGGTTCTGGTCAAGGTGAAAACCCTCTGAATACTAATACACCACCTGTTCAAAATGTTAATACAAACCCTCCTCTTCCTACTGCCCCAAACCATGTCCATGTACATTATTCTAACACTCCTGTTCCCAAATTTGATGGAAACAGTGAGACCTTCGGTACATGGAAGGCCAGAATGCTCTTGCATTTTGGTGGGATAGAGAGATATATGCTGAAAATCCTTAAGGATGGACCGTATATACCCATGTCTCTTGGGGTAAGTCCTCTTCTAGATCCAACTGGAAGAAGAGGTTCCAAAGACCACTGGTCTGATGAGGATCGTAGACTTGTAGATCTGGACACCAGACTCAAGAACATGATCCTTGGAGCTGTTCCTGAAGACTTAATTCCAACACTTGTGTTGTTCCCCAGTGCCAAGTCAATGTGGGATGAATTAGTCATTCAGTTTGAAGGAGGTGATGACACCATTGTCACCAGAAAGGTTGCCCTGAACAAGAAGTATGAATCCTTCTTTGCTCTACCTAATGAAAGTCTAACTGGTACTTACACCAGGTTTCTAGCCTCATTAATCAGTTAAGAGGCTTGGGTGTAGAGAAGGATAAGGATATTCTTCTTGAGAAGTTTTGTGATATTCTTCCTTCCAAATGGGAAAATATGGTTCTTGTCTTAAGACAAGGTAAAACCCTGCACAGTCACACTCTTGCATCGCTCTATGGAGCCTTCAGATTCATTGAAGATAATAATGCAGCAAGACTGGTGGCTGAGCAGGATGCCATGAACCATGCCCAGAGTCCCAAGGTTGCTAGTGTAACTGAGCGACCTTGTGCTGCTTTAATGTCTGCAGAGAGTGTCCAGTCACACTCAATGAAGGAGATGTTAAACAGTTTCTTGAACTCTGGCCTGACCACTGAAATTAGTGATGGTTGTGATGAAACTGACGATGATGATCTGGTAGCCATGATTGCTAAAACCTTTAATAGGTTTAAGCATAAATCTAAAAGATTTAATGGCCCAAACAATGCTTCCAGCTCCAACTCTCTGGATAAATCCAATCTTACCTGCTATAAATGCGGTAAGAAAGGTCATTTTATGAAGGAATGCAGATCTAGTCAGATGAACAACCAAACTGGTCCCTCTGTCCCAAATTTCAATCGGCCTGATGATAGCTATAAAGCTAAATATAAGAAGCTTAAGGCCCAGATTGCCCTCCTGTCCATGGAAAAAGAAAAGGATCAGTGCTTGATGGCACAAACTGAGGGAAAATGGGAGTACTCTGATGACTCATCAGCTGATGAAGAAGAGGAAAGGGACATGTGTTTCATGGCCTTGGAAGATCAACAGCAACACGTGGCAAAGGAAGATGTCATCACTGGAAGATGGGTGGACATCATTTTGAAAAAGGTATGTGATTATGACAACCAGGTTGACCCAGAACTGAAACTGGACCTTGCTGAATCATTGAGTGGTGATTTGGCTTTTGTGGAAACTGTTAGAGCAGATAGTGAAAGATATCTGGATACTATCTTAATTGAACTGAACAATGTTAAACCACAACTAAATGATTTACAAAGTGTCCAGTTGGCTCTCAAGGAGTCAGTTTTGAAAATTGAGGCTTTAGAATTTGAAAATCAAAAATTAGTTTCTGATCTTGAAAAAGAACAATTGATTATCAAGTCATGGGTAAAAGCATCTGGAAAGAATTATGATGCATTTTCTAGAACAATTGATGCCCAGAAAAATGCATGGAAATCTGGAGATCTTGAAATGGCAGCTCTCATACCAGATCTTCATGCATTGCCTCCAGCTCTTAGAGTTGAAACTCCATATGATCAACCTGAGAATGTCAAAACTAAACCCATTGAGACCACCCCCATTGAGGTTAAACCTGGAGCCAATCAGGCTAGTGCTCCAGTTAAAAAGGCCACTGGTAACAAGCCTTTACCTCAGAAGTCTAAGGAGCCCAAGACTCAAAAGACCAAAACTCCAGCTGAACCAAGGTCCAAGGTTCAGCAGCCTGATGAAAACAATATTTTGTTTAAACTGGAAAGTTAACTCCAACTTTTGTCTAGACAGGTTCAGAGTTGTACTGCCCGGATTAAAAATCTGGAAGGAGGCTCATCACCTCCAGTTGAAAAACAAAATATTAAACCCCCTTCTAAACCAAAACAAAAGAATGTTCCATCTGGAACTAAATCTGATAAGAAAAAGGGGAGCAGGTATCAAATACCAATCGTTTTTACTCCTGCACCTGGATCTGGTGAAAAAGATCCAGATGTAGTCTTCAGTTTACCACCACAACAATCAACTGAGACTTCTGTAGAGAAGTCCAGTGAACCCATCAAGAAAAGATGGGTTCACAAAAATAACTGATGATTTTGTGGGTGTGCAGGGCGATCAAAAGAAGAACACCTGGTATCTGGACAGCGCAGCTGGCCGGACTATGACCGGATGTAAGCCCCTGCTTGAAGAGTTCACTGTCCAAGATGGACCGGCAGTGACGTTTGGTAATGATCAAAGTGGAAAGACTGAAGGATATGGTGTGCTCAATAACGGACAAGTCGAATTCAAAAGAGTTGCATTTGTGAATGGTTTGAAATACAACCTGATCAGTGTCAGCCAACTTTGTGATGATGGCTACAGAGTTTTGTTCGATATTGCTCAAGGCACCATATTTAACAAGGATTGGAAAGTGCTGATGGTTGCACCAAGAAAAGGAAATGTGTACATCATGGATATGGAACCAGCTCCAAAAGAGCAGTGCTTCTATACCAAGGCTGATGAGGACACCAACTGGCTGTGGCATAAAAGATTATCCCATCTTAATTTCAAAAATATTAACAAGTTGTCTCGCAAACAACTGGTTGATGGGATACCACAGATTTCTTTCAATAAAGAAAAGCCATGTCCAGGGTGTGAGATGGGCAAGCAGAAAAAGGGCCAGTTTCAAAACAAGGCAAAACTTTAGCATCACTGAACCTCTTCACATGCTTCATATGGATCTCTTTGGTCCAGTGAATGTTCAAACTAGAGCTGGAAAGAAGTACACTCTAGTTGTGGTCGATGAATTCACCAGATATTGTTGGGTGGTATTCCTTCGGTCCAAAAGTGATGCACCTGCTGAAATCATCTCTCTCATCAAAAGAATTGAACTCAAGTATACTAGAAAAGTGTGTCAGTTGCGAAGTGATAATGGTACTGAATTTCAAAATAAGGTACTTGAAACATTTTGCAATGACACTGGCATCTCTCAAAACTTCTCATCAGCACACTCTCCAGAGCAGAATGGAGTTGTGGAAAGAAAGAATCGCACACTAATAGAAGCAGCCAGAAGTATGCTATCTGAATCAGGTCTTCCCACCAGTTTCTGGGCTGAAGCAGTTGCAACTGCTTGTCACACCAAAACCGGTCAGTCTACATCAAGAGACATAAGAAGACTGCCTATGAAGTACTTAGGAATCGTAAACCAAATATTGGATATTTCCATGTATTTGGTTGTCCAGTTTATATTTTAAACGATTCCAGTCAGCTTGGAAAGTTTGATGCAAAAGCTGATGAAGGTGTATTTTTAGGCTATTCAGATATTCGAAAGGCCTTTAGAGTTTATAATTATAGACTCCAAAAGGTTCATGAGACAATTCATGTCACATTCGACGAATCAAATGAAGCAGTCAACAAGCGACCAAGCCTTGATATTTCTCCAGTCGTTCCAATAAATTTTGGTGAAACTGACCAAGTTCATCAGTCAGTTATCTCACCAAAGGATGTTTCCAATTACACTTAATTGGAACCAGTTAAGAAGAAGAGCACCACCAGTGACACTTCATTCTATCCCTCCATCAATTTCAACTTACCACAGAAATTGATGATTGGATCTGATGTTCGTGCCACTCCAATATCAGCACCAGTTCAAACTCCAACTTCTCCAGTTCTTCAAGAAATACCTTTTAATGAAGAATTTCATGATGCAAATCGTGACCTCATTGACTCTGATGAGGATATAGAAGTAGTTTGGACTGATCCTCCTCCAGAAGCTGCTGCAACTGAAGAAGATCACCAGGTGACTTGCACTGATATTGTATTACACCAGCCTAGTCAATACACTAGATGGACTCGAGCACATCCAATTGAACAGATTGTGGGAGATCCAAGTAGTGGGGTTCAGACTAGAAGAGCCACAAGTGAGCAATGCTTAAACGTCACCTTCTTATCACTGATTGAACCAAAGAAGATTGACGAGGCTATGGCAGACCCAAGCTGGGTGGAAGCTATGCAAGAAGAGCTCATCCAGTTTGAAAGGAATAATGTGTGGGAACTTGTTCCTTGTCCACCAGGGTTAAAGAAAGAACCCATTGGTACAAGATGGGTCTACCGAAACAAGATGGATGAAGATGGAAATGTTGTAAGAAACAAGGCCAGATTAGTTGCCCAGGGTTATTGTCAAGCAGAGGGCGTTGATTTTGATGAAACTTTTGCTCCAGTTGCAAGACTTGAAGCCATCAGAATATTTCTGGCTTATGCAGCCCATCTGCAGTTTAAAGTCTTCCAGATGGATGTCAAAAGTGCGTTCCTTAATGAAACATTGGAAGAAGAAGTGTATGTTAAGCAGACTCCAGGCTTCATCAATGAGAAACATCCTCACTGGGTCTATAGACTGAACAAAGCTTTGTATGGTCTTAGACAAGCCCCAAGAGCCTGGTATGATACTTTAACTAAACATCTTCTTAAAAATGGCTTTCAAAGAGGTGCAATAGATAATACCTTATTTATCTTGAAAGAAAAAGGTAAAATCTTATTGGTAAAAATTTATGTTGATGACATTATATTTGGTTCAACTGATGATGCAATGTGTAAAAGGTTTTCTAAAATCATGTCATCTGAGTATGAAATGAGTTTAATGGGAGAATTAACATTTTTCTTAGGTCTTCAGATTAAGCAAACTGAAAATGGAATATTTATAAACCAAGAAAAATATGTCAGAGATTTGTTAAGAAAATACAAATATGATTCTATTCCATCGAAAAACACACCTATTGCAGCACCATTAAATTTGGACTCTGACCCAACTGGCAAACCAGTGAACACCACTGAATATCGTGGTATGGTTGGTTCACTGATGTATTTAACTGCCAGTCGACCAGATATAATGTTTGCAACATGTCTATGTGCCAGATTTCAGGCTAACCCTAAAGAATCACATTTACACGCTGTTAAGCGTATCTTCAGATACCTGAAAGGGTGTCCTAGCCTTGGTCTTTGGTACCCCAAAGGCTTAGGGTTAGATCTAATGGGTTATTCAGATTCAGATCATGCAGGTTGTAAGATAGATAGAAAATCAACAGCTGGTGGTTGTCATTTCCTTGGAGGAAAACTGGTAAGTTGGACCAGCAAGAAGCAGACGTCAGTCTCTATGTCCACTACTGAGGCAGAGTACATTTCTGCGGCCAGTTGTTGTGCCCAGATTCTCTGGATCAAGAACCAGTTACTAGATTATGGTCAAAAGTATACAAGGACCCCAATCTTTTGTGACAACACCAGTGCAATTGCTATATCTCACAACCCAGTGATGCACTCTAAGATGAAGCATATTGACATCAGGTATCATTTCATTCGTGATCATGTTATGAAAGGAGACATTGAAATACATTTCATCCCCACTGACAAACAGCTCGCTGATGTGTTTACAAAACCTCTTGATGAGAAAACCTTTAAAAATCTCATCAGCGAACTGGGAATGTTAAATCCTTAAAACTGGAGATTTTTGTTATGAACGCGTCAGTGACACTGATGAAGTTCTCTAGTTGAGGAGGTCCAGATAATCTTTGCTCGCCAGGCTATCGAACGCCTTTGTGATACTATCCTGGCACTAATCGATTTCTGGATCATCATTTTAGGGGGAAAGACTCAAAATAATTTTCTGACTAAAATTCTTTTTGTTTGAAAATGGCAACTGGAGAACTCTCCAGTTGAAAACTGGCACTGGACTAATCCTCCAGTGTACAGGTTCAGTCTTGTCTTAATTTTCATAACGTTGGAAAATACTTGGTCAATACTTGTGACACGTGATGGTACTCGAGTGTTTTAACCCACTCAATATCGTCATATGACGTGTTTAAAGTCATTTTTGTAAAAGACAACAGTTTTTATTGGGAAAATGAAAATTAGTGGGCGCGTGGGTAAGTTAAGCCGTCGTAGCATTTAATGCTGACACGGTGAATTATATTTTTGGTTCAAAATTCAAACTTCTTTTGTAAAAATATCTACAAAATTGATTTTTGTAAATAAAATATAATTTTTGGTATTTTATTGGGATCATGATTTCCTTATAAATACCCTTATTTACTCCGATCACATTTACTTCCCTTTACATTCTTTCATTTACTTCCAATCATCATCAAACTCTTCATTTCTTTTCTCTTTCTGCTTCATAAATCAAGAACCCTAATTCCAAAGTTTCAATTTCACTTTCAATGGCACCTAAATCATCCCGTTCTAGAGATGTAAATCTCTTCTCTGTCCCATATGTTCCCTCACCAGATGTCAAACAGGCATCTGGTGCTCCTGGTAATACTACGCTCATCAAACTAAATCCAAATAATCCGATGGCTAGTTTACAAGGAACCCAAGGGTCCGATACCCTTATTGGGAGAATCCAAAATTTTTTGAGGGATTCTCCAATCGGACCCTCCTTCTCCTTAAACCCACGCAAGATGTTTCACGACTACTTGTGTGAGTTTTGGTACACCGCTTCTCTTTCTTCCGACTGTTCTTCCATCACTTTCACATTAAAAGGTGGAACAGTCCGGTGTACCTTATCAGCAGATGTATTGAGGGATGCTCTACACCTCAATTACTGGAGACAAGGAGAGTCTCGTGTTGTCATCTCCCCAAACATAAATTTTCGCCAGGTCCTCCTTGATATGGGACACAAGGAGTGCCTAGAAAAAGAGGTTTTGAAAACAAAAGGTGCAATGACCATGAAGGGCCTTACACCTTCATGGAGGTACTTTTTCATCCACCTTGTGGAAAGTATGGGTGGGAGTTCTGGTGGACCTGACCAGATTAACTCCGCACAGGCAGAAATGGCATACTGCTTGTGGAATGGATTGAGAGTGGATTTTGCTGATATCCTATACAGAAGCCTGGTTCAAAAACTGAAGGGCACCAGGGGACTATGTATCCCCTTCTCTAGGTATCTCTCTCTCTGTTTTCTACAAATTCTGGGCAGTGAAGCTTATTTTAGCACAAATTCACTATACACTGTCCCAGATTTGTTGAGGAATCTTGACTCTCTAGTATCTGAAGCTGGAGAGGTCGAGATTCCGGAAAGAATGCGGCTGGCATTCGCAAAAACTGATGCACCAGTCCAAGGTGAGTCAGAAAGACAACTGGGCGGGCCTCAAAATAATGAGGGACCCACCAGTTCGTCTGCTGGAATTGTGACCATTGCCGAACCCGGGCAACAGTCTAACCCCTCCAGCTCCAGTGTGTCTGTCCCTGAAACCATTTACCCTGGAGACCTCCCAACAGGTCTTTCAGGTGTTCCAAAGGCAACAAGAACACGTCGCCCTAGGACTAAGTCAGCACTTGCCACTGACAGTAGAAACCCAACCAGCCCTCTAGTTTCCTCCCAACAGGAACCTGGAGAAAGTCAAATGGGACAACCGCAAGCAGCCACCCTCGCAATTTCTGTAGGAGAGGGTGGTGAAGATGAAACTGGGCTACCCCAACCCAGAATAGAGTCTGAGTCTGCACAAAGTGTCCACGGCCTATCTTCTGACACTTCTATTGCACGAACTGACGACGTCTCTGGCCAGTCACTACTGGAGACTGAGGTTCCCAACTCTACGGCTGATGATGTTATGATTGTGGATAGAGCAATTATAACTGAGGCAACCCCAGTGACCTCTATCCCTGGTGACGTTACCTCGGTAATTGATCCTCCAACAGATGCAACCTTCCAGGAAACTGGAGAAGGTCATCTGGAGACTGACCCATCTGGTCAGCCCTCAGTTACATTCATGGATCTGGACATTGAGATTTTTGATTCTTCTGTACAAGATCAAAACCCTTCATCTCATGTCTCGCCTCCAGATGCTTCAATTTCAATTTTACCATCCCAAGAAACTGAGCTTACTGAAAATCCATTTCCCACTTATAGCTATATATCTGGAAACAGACGTATGGCACCATCACCATCTGGGCAGTTCTCACTCCTTCGAGAAATGCCACCACCACCGCCGCCGTTGATCACACCTGAGCATTCTCAGCATGATCAACACATTGTTACTTCTGTTCCTTCTTCTTCTACCACTCCTATTATTACTTCCTCGACTGCTGCGACGTCAACTGGGGAGGCTTCTCTCAATTTGCCTCCTCCAGTTACTCCAGTGGTAACTGCTGCTGGTCCAGTGACACCTTCCCCTCCGTCACTGAACAGTCAATTTGTGTCTTTCCAAGATGATATCCAAAATCTTCTTACCAGGGTGGACGATATTCAAAAGACACTTGACAAAAACACCAAGTCCTTCTCCAGATACCACAAGGATCATTTGACCAATATTAAAGTGGTTGATCTGGGGATTAACAAGTTTTCAACAAATGAAGACTTGGTGTTGAAGAAGCTAAATGAGTTGGTCACTGGCTGCAACAATCTGGCCACTTCTCTGAAAGAAGCCTTTGACCTTACTCAGACCAAAGTCACAACCTCAATCTCAAATTTGCTGGGTAACACTGTCAGAAGATCTGAAGTTGATTTAAGGGAGATTGAAAAACAGGTTAAGGATTTAGTTGAAAAACCTGGGTTGAATGTGACTGAGCTTGGGCAGCAGTTGATGACTTCAGTTGGTCAGAAAATTGATGATACGCTGGGTGCCAGAGAAACACAATTAATTGAAAAGGTGATAGCTGAGATCACCAAGCTGGCCACTCCTCAGGTTGATCTGGCCCCACTCACTAATGAGATCAACCAGTTGAGGGGCAGCATTGATAACTTAAACACCCAGGTATCACTTCACTCTCAGTCTATTGACAAACTGACAACTGAAGTAGATAATTTGAAGAAAAATGATGAAGAGGTTAAGGATAAGGTGGTTTCTGGTCTGGATGAAGATTCCAAGACTTTGAATGAACTGAAGACTGGTCAGCAACAGGTTGCTGCAAATGTTCTGACCCAGTCTAAAGAGACCAACCATCTGTGGAGGTCTTTCAGGATGATGTGCGGAATATTCAAAGAATGCAAGGACATACAATCGTGGCAGCCTCTTGACCGGTTGCCATCTCACCCTTCTGAATGGGAAGTTATAAGGGCAGGTCTAGATGCTGCCAAGGGGGAAAGAAGTGCAGTCCTTGCACCAGTTGCACCTGGAAGTGCTCCATCTGGGAGTCAATATGGCAGAGAAATGGTAGTGGCTGCCAGTACTGAAACTGGTGATCAAAGGGTTGAAGAGAATGTAGATGTGATTGATAGGGGGAATGTGGATAAGGGTAAAGGATTAGCATCTGATGAAGCCCAGCCGGCCACTGATGTACCAATGCTTGAAACTGGCAATGCTGACTTGCTTCCTCCAGTCTCAGAAAGCGATAGCAAACGTTTGGCAAGGCTTGGGGATCAAATAAAAGAAAGAAAGAAAATGAAACAAGCAAACCAAGCTGAAGCCAGACAACATCTGGCCAAGATAAAATTGCTTGATATTAGTGATGCTCACTTGTTGGGAATCACTAAGGAGGAATATGCTAGAGTGAAAGATGATGCCAGGATAGTGGGCATGTTGAAAGAAATGCTTGATATTGAATTAGACAGACACTATCCTGATGATGAAGCTGAGCATGATGCCAGAAATTTGAATATATCAGTGGAGAAGGCAAAAGAAAATAGGGCCAGTGGGATTTTGAAAAGAATTGAAAATGTGAAGAAGGTTGTGAAAAGGGTCTTGAATCCACCAAGAAGGAACCCTCAACCAAGAAAACCACTGCACGGAGATGCTGATCTTAGTACCTTCCTTGAACCAACTGGCGAAATCTCTAATGATGATATCAAGGTTGCTGTGCAGGCTGTTGGAGCTGGGACTATTAAAATCTCGAATGAATCTGAAGCTAGAAGCTATTATTCCCAGATCATGGCAACCAGAAGGCACAGTGGGGCAATCAATGGTGTGTTTGTAACAATTAAGCCAGGCACCAAGTACTTTCACGTTGAAGTCAGTTATGCTAGAGGGCCACTAGTTAAAACTGACAATCCTGGTGTGATGCAATTTGGGTTCTCGGAATGGGTGGAAATGGTAAATTTTTGGAAGCAAAGGCACAAAAGAATAGGTTTGAGAAAGCTTGGGTTAACTTCTTGAAGGGCAAGATTCAACATAAAGAGAATCTGGAGCTGAAGTTGAATATTGATCCTGAAGACTCTCGTCCTATCTCTTCAGTGTCAAAGAGAAGGAGAACTGGCGAAGGGCCATCTGATTAAGTTCTCTCTTCAGTTTATCTGCTTGTAATTTTATTTACATTCTGTAACTTATGTAAATTTCATTTCCTTGTATAAATGAAGTTACCAGTTTGTAACCACAAGATAGATAATAGATTAAATCTAACAAACTCAAAAGAAAAACCCAAGGCATTTATTGATCTATAAAAATGCCTTGGAAAACTTAGATAGGTTTAATCAAACAAGTCCTTCCAGTTCATACTTGTATAGATACAAGAACTGAAAAAGACTTGGCAATATTTCAGGACAAATAGGGACCAGTTTTACTGAAACTGGCCAGTCTCCAGTTGCACCTGGAGATTAAGAAGATTTGTCCAGAAATATATTGAAGTCCAGTTGCAGCGTACAGTTAACGCAACTGAAGACTTCCTCCAGTTGAGAACTGACCAGATGAAGAATCCTTCCAGTTGAAGTCAAAGACAACAAGTGGAAGAAAGAGAATGACAATGGCAGCGAGGCCCAGTTGACATTCTACTCAGTTACAAACTGGAGACCATCAGTGGAAAGCTCTTACAAAGCTTTACACTGATTACGAGGAAAAGACTTTTATGCTTTATGTGCTATTACACGGATAAAAGGATTTATCTATGTATAAAGTACAAAAAGGTACATAAAGCTGGTTGAGTAAAGTTGCTTTATACTGTAACTTTACACAGCATTTTAAGGAATTAAATGCTATTCCTTAAATGTTCTCAACCATATTTGTACGGCCAAAGTTGACATCCCAATGTCAACTTTGCCTATAAATACAAGTCATTGCACAACAAGAATAACACACACACACTTTGCAATCCTGCAATATTCTTGGTGAACTTGTGCAATATTCTCTCAATCGTAAAAAGGAACATTTCACAACTTTAAGTGTTTTGATTGTTTAGAGAATTTCCAAGTGTAGATCAATTGTAGTTCATAGGTTGTTAGGATATTTACATACTTTGTATTATCTTGGTTCCGCAACAACCTTGTAATTTATTTAAAGTTAATAAATAAATTACACTTGAAAAATTACATATTGTCTCACCAATTTACTTTACAAGTATTTTATATTATTGCATTGTTTTTACTTATTGTCACTTAAATAAGTAATCTATCCAAGAACTTGGTATATACTCACTGCAACTGGTCGTCTCCAGTTCAGCGCTTATATTGCAAAGTAACTCCACCATTGACATTGAGGTGTCTTCAGGTAGTACCATCTATTGAGTTGGGACTTACAGATCTGATCCAGAGTCCAAGTACTGAATTCGGGATTTTGCTGGATTGAAGTAACAAACGCTTCCCACTTAGCTGGAAGAGAATCCAACAACTTCTCGATTACATCTTCTGGATCAGGTTTGTACCCAAAGTATGCAAGCTGAACTAGCAGATGACTGTAACGAATCAAAGTCTCATCAAGAGATTCATCCTTGAAACTTGTGAATACATAATACTGCTTCTTCAACAAGTCTTTTCTTCTCTTCTTGAGATCTTTATCACCTTCACAATGCTCATTGAGTGCATCCCATAAGCCCTTTGCACTTTCATACTTTTCAAACAAGTGCAAGAATTCCCCTTGGAGAGCCATTCGGAGTGATCCTAAAGCCTTACTTTCAGCTTCGTATTCTTTCTTTTGATCAATATTCATTTGCTCATACGTAGCTGCTTTCCCATCACTCGAACCAGAAACATCCTTGTCACTTGCTAGTACAGGATGAACATAACCATTGACGATACAAATCCACATCCTGACATCCATAAGTCTGCAATATGACTCGAATCTGCCCTTCCAATTGAAATATCTATCAAGGCTTATCAACTTGGGCAGTGAATTGGCCTTTCCGGTTTCATGATTCATCAGAATTAATTGATTCAGCAAGGCTTGATAGTTTGCGGGTAATTGAGACGTCATTTTCTTCGAGCTAGTAAAATTATACCAACTGTTCAAAAATAAACGAGGTCGCAAATTTATACGAGGTCGTAAAGAAATACGAGGTCGCAAATTGAGAACTCGAGGTCGTAATTGAACTGGTGAGGTCTTAAAGGGGTCACGAGGTCGTATACGAAATACGAGGTCGCAAATTGACTGGCGAGGTCGTAATTAGCTATCCAGGTCGTAAATTGAGCTGGATGAGGTAATACGAGTTGGCGAGGTCGCAAACGTTGCTGAAACCTTTAAAACTCTAGAATTCGAAACCCTAACACCCAATTTAACACCTTCGACTGCTGCAAACACCAAAAGAGGTCACAAAAGAGGTTTTCGATCGTAAACTCGTGAAAGAATCACATCTAAATGACCTAAAGTTGTCTATCACCACAAACTATAACCTTCCGGTATGAAACCAAGAGGCTCTGATACCACTTGTAAGTCCCCTTGAATCGGATCGTTAATAGTTTGCCCTAGTTATCTTGAGGTGCGGAATCCCTCACTATAACTTTGGTGATTCACAACGTGCCTTCAGATTATCTGCTGCCTCGCAGATCTTCTCTAGGCTAGCGGAACAATATTTGACGACTATAACCTGCACTATATGCTCGAAATTTCGACAAATGTTCAACCCTAATCCCTGTTAGGGTTCGGTATTTATAGAGAAAACTCGACATGGGCTTTAGCATGCTAGCCTGGCATTTCTGGCCCAGCTCGACCCAATATGCGAGGTCGTATTCATGCTCTAGCCTCGTATTTGTCCCTGCAAATACGGGGTCGTATTTCTCTTATGAATTGCGAGGTCGCAATTCACACTTAGCAGATTATTACACATTCAATACTTAAACTTAATCTAGTATTCTATGCATAATACTAAATTCATTAATGACAATCACATTACAAAGACATATTACAATATAAGCCCAAACAATCTAGACTGCTATTGACATAGACGTGCACTTACATCCCACCCATTGTGGACAAGTATTACGATAATGATCGGTGCTTCCACATTCATAACAAGCTCCCCGTTGGCCCCTTTGATAGTTAGCTTGAGGAGGAAGGGCTTGGAGAGGAACCGCATGTGTAGGAGCCACCTCGGGGCCCTACAATCTCTAGCAAGATGACCGATTTGATTGCAATTATGACATGTCCCACAAGGAGTGGTGGGAGCATGGTGTCGGGAGCATCTCCCACAAAGTGGATGAGGACCCACATAAACCTTCTTTGCCGGTTCAACCACCGCAAACACCTTTCCTTTATTAGGGCGTTTGGGGTCAAACCTACCCGCTTTCTTCACCCCACTAGACTCCGGTACATCCTTTCTTTTTGATGACGTTTTGCTCAACTCACCGCTTCTTAGTAAATCCTCGGTAACACTACCGGCACGATTAATGGCTTCCGACAAGGTGGTAGGCATGATATTATTCACCAAGTGTCAGACTTGTGGAGTCAAGCCCATAACAAACTTTTCAATGGCACGAGGCTCGGGAGACACCAAGTATGGAATAAGAGTTGACAAATCTTAAAATCGTCAAATGTACCCCTTATAATCCTCCCTATTCATTTGGAGTTGAATGAACTCCAATGTTAGAGTTTGGAGTTCATAGGGAGGACAAAATCTCTCTTTCACCAAAACCTTGAATTGGTCCCAAGGTATAGCATTGCCCGCACCCGTTTCTTTGTTCCTCCAACTCAAGGCATCACCCTTAAACATGCCGGTTGCATAAGTAACTTGGTCATCATAAGTACAATGGCTCCTAGCAATCACCGCTTCAATCTCTTCAAACCACCTTATACAAGCTGCGGGACCCCCATTCCCATCAAATTCTGGGGCTCCACAACTCTTCAAATCTTTGAAAGTGCACCCTTGACGATACACTTTGTGTTGATTGAGCATTGGAACATAGTTGTCTTGCACTACCAGTGCCTCTTCTTCTTCCACCACTACCGGTTGAACACCTTCATTGTTCACATTAACTTGAGCTTCAACATTTGGCACCGGATTGTTGGGTGCTTGAAGAGATGCCTTGACTTGGGCAACTATGGTAGGCATGATGTTTGTGACCGCTTGAGCGATCGCGGTTGCCAAGTCGGGTATTGGTGCTTCACCACCACCTTGAACTCTCTGTTGACCTCTTCCTCGGCCCCAACCTCGGCCTCTACCACCACCTCTACCTCTACCACCACCACGACCTCTTCCTTGAACTTCCGGCTCGGGCCTTTCTTGAGAGTTTTCCCTATAAGTAGTCCCGGCTCTTCTTGGTCTCACCATTACTATAAAACAAGGAACACGTCGACTCGAAAAGTTAGCCTCAGAATGCTCACATGTTAGTCACACAAGTAGTTAATGCTCTCATACCGACATACCATGCATAATTCATATCATTACACTAAGGCAAAAGTACTAATGTTCTAGGGGAATCTTTATGTATCATGCCATCATACCAAGTTCTCAACAATTGTTCATCATCAAACCGCATACTCATGTTCAATACATCACACAACCAAGCAACTAAGCAAGCGGTTTAAAGTATAATCCAAATCCGATATGCTCTCTAGTTATTGATCGGGTTTGTATACAGGTGATACCATCGACTTTCCCTCCACCCGATCAACTCCCATTAAACATATCGGTTTTCTATTATACCCTAAGCCAAACCTGTGCAATCCGTGATGCCATTAACTTGCATATAACACGGGTGACCATAAAACAGTTGATTAGGCTGTTTTATGGTTGCCACAATGTTATACTAAGTTAATGTCATAACTTCATTTTGCCCTGATTCATCAAACTATCATCAAACAACATCAATTCACATCATCTCAATCCAATAATATGCACATGACCTTATTGACTTCAAATAACCACATTGACCTCATGCACTTGACCATTACACAAACAATACATTGTCCACATCAAGTCAATTGTACTCATGTTATCACATGTAATGAATCTTCCTACGAACTCCAAGTGTACACTTATAATGTTCATATAATTCACGTTGCATACAAGATTCCTAATCATGCATGCTATATGAAGAGTTTTACTTAAGTCGTAGTCTAGGTCAATCCACCTAATTCTCTACGACCATGCAATGGGCCACCATTCTGTAACACCCCGAGCTAGGCTCAAGATGCACCGAAAAGCATGACAAAAGATGAAATTATCGTAGAACGAGACTATATGAATTCAAAAGGATTCCGTGAACCCAACATTTAATACACAATGTCACAAAAGCATAAGGAGCATACAACCATCAAAAGTTTACAAAATAACATCTAAGATGGCTAATGATCCTAAGCAAGTCCCATCATCGGGTAATGAATCACGGATCCATAGTCCAAGTCCAACTTCTAGCAATGCACATCAAGCTCTTGGGTTCTCTTGGTTACCTTAAAAGTGTATTAAACAATGTCAACACTAGGTTTGTGAGTTCGTAGGAAAGAACGACAAGAACACATACCAATGTCATCCACAACATAAACAAGTATAAAGAACGAGTATAGCGATAACAATGAGTATCTAACAAGTTCCATAATGTCACACATGTAACTCAATGTCCCTCAATTGTCCTCATGTCATCCAAAATGCCATCAAGTACATTGAGTACCCATATAATGTCATCAAGTACCTAGAGTACCCGTTATATGTCATCAAGCACTTGAAGTGCCCGTTTATATGTCATCATGTCCGTCATGACCATCATTGTCCTCAACACATCACAAATTGTCCATCAATGTCCACAACATCACCAAAACGCCATGTGCATACACTTCATACGGTACTACTTTTGAGAAATCACATATGCTTATATATAGGGTCACCCGCAGCCTTCCCACCACATCTATAACCTTTCAAAGGCATTACCGTCTTCCATGTATGCACAACTATCCTAATGTACACTTAAGCAATCACATATAATAACCATATCACAATCAAGTAGTCGCACGTCAAACAATCAAATCAAACAATCATTCAATCAACAAATGTAATCATGCACGTATGTACACTTTTCTGCCCGACTCTCATATGAGTAAGGGAACTACGAAAACTCACCTTTGCCTTGAGATAACTAGTTTTAGGATGAGCTACAACGTCAAGTGTTTGCCAAATGTCCACAGCCTACTTCACAAGCATCAAGTCAACACAAGATACCCTAAACAATAAGGCTAGCTAGTTTACGTCATGCCATAATCCCTAAGAAGGTTTGAGTAAGTTCCCGTAACCCATAGGCTCCCACAAATCAAGTAGGGAAGTTAAACGAAGCAAAAGGTTAGACTCCAGTTAGTGAGCCTCACCAAAAACTTGGGGGCGCACTAGGATGACTCTTGATCAAAACTAGCAGGTAGTGAGCCTCACCTTAAATTTGGTGGGGCGCACTAGAATTTTACTGATCACCAAAATGAAGCAGTGGGTAGCACCAGAAGTGAGTGGGCCTCACTAGCCCAGTTTCACCCAAAAACGGGTTTTGACATCAAAATCGACCCCAACTCATTTTCAAGCTTGAATAGACGAAATTGAACATAAACAAACATGACCGACTATATAATTTCGATTTATAACATCATTTCTTGTCCAAAATCGTTCATGACCCATTTGTAACCCTAATCGACCCAAAACCTAAATTTTGACCTAGAAACCAAAATGAGAAGTTCCAACACTTGTTTTCAAGCAAAATGAACACATTTAACTATAACCCACCTCAAGAATCCATTTCATAACAACGATTCTTGACAAAATTCGGCCAAATCCATCCAAGAACTCCTCAAACCCTAAATTTGACCTAAAGCTCGTATTGACACAAAAATAGACCAAGATTCGATCAAATGTACTTAAAATCGAGTTATACATTACATAAAAGTAAATTTGTGTCAAGAAAAACTTACCAAAGCTTCCACTAAAACTTGAATCCGAAATTTGAGCTAAAAAGGAGATTTCTTGCACTTTGAACTTCAAAATTTTGATATGTTGTAAGGATAATGTTATGGATGATGATCTTGTTATAAATTTGATTGGAACCACATTAATTATGCCAATATTTTAGAGAGAGAGTGAAGATATGAGTGTGCGTGTGTTTGCATTAACTAGAGAGAGAGAAAATGATTGGGTGGATGGGGGATATGGCAAGAATTTGGGAGGGGATAGGGTTGGGTATGGATCTTGGGTTTAGGGTATGGGTCAACCCAAAGGAGGATCCATTTTATTTCCTATATAATTCAAATGTCATCTTGTATCGTAAAATCTAACAATACTATCAAATGGCCTCGACTAGCATACCAGAGTCGATTTAAAGGGTCAATTGACCTATATGAACACATTGCACATAATTGAACTCCAAATTGTACTCGAAATATATTAGTTAACTAAATAATTAGTCAAATTGTACTCATGGTCAAAGAGGCAAAATCAAAAATGTTACATATTTAGACAGAATTGGACCATCCAACCCAAGCTCATCAAGGTTAAGCTAGATTAGGATGATATACATTGTTCATTTGATGATATTTGGTTCTCAAATTTAAGGTCCATCAGTTTGCCTCATTTCGCTTATCACTTTCATACTTTTGTTAACAAAACTATTATCCTGCAAGTATTACTGTATTCAGAGGTGAAGATGTTTTTCTTTTTCAAGCTTCAGTGCCTACTTCTGGATTTAATCTATTGGCAAAAGGTTGGCGATTAAGATGCATAAGGTCTATAGCTTCGTGTAGGAAATGCATAGAACTATCATGTATATTCTAAATTTGCACATTAAATTGGTTCTTATATTATGCATATTTTTAACAGGTTGTGAACGAGCATATTGTAGTCTATGACTCCAGCGACTTAGAACTTGATCTGTTTGGATATCTGCTTTCGAAGTTAGTACAAAGCGATTACCAAATTTGAATAAAACAATCAGTCGCTCAAAGCCAATGATGGTTACGTGAGTTTACATTTACTTTTATAGCAAATGTTCTTATGACTTCAGCTTATTTTGCTATGTAATCTGCTCAATTTGATCCCTAAACAATTGAAACTGATCATTAAACATCTAAATAACCCTAATTATTCTCTCGAACATTATGATGATAGTTATGTTAACTTTAATCGCATTTTAATAGAATTCGGTGTTTGATACATGATTAAAATCATATCTATTTGCTTTTAAAGTCTTAGCATACCTCTATTTTTAAGCATATTGGACTGTTACTATATCCTTTGAAATTGATATACATATATGCAAGAGTTCAATGCATCATAAAATCATCTTTATGTGATAAAGAATACAAAGAACAATTGGTGGATTTTGATGTTTCCTGTTAACCAAACGGTTCTCTAAATGGCGTCCATGATGTCGTAATTATTGACGGTTCTAATGAAGATTGGTCATCTAAGAGTTTGAAACTGGTAATGCATGGCTTTTTGCTTTGATTTTTTAAAAGTTTAGCTCTTTAGCCTTGAGTCCAAGTTAAAAAAGTCCAGAGTCAAGTATATATGAGGCAATCGAGTTCCTTGAACGAAACTCGATTCTAAACCAGACCAAACATAAACTCGATTTTTAACCAGACCAAACATTTTCTGTTAATTTGCAGGATTTACCTAATGAGAACGGGCCTTATTCTTCTCAAACCAATACAGAGGCTTCACTTGCTTGCAAAACTGAAGAACTCATGCAAATGGTTAGATCTCATTGTGCCATGACTGCAGTTTGCCTTCTGAAGACATTGTTTCTTTTTCTCAAATATTTACAGGTTGGTATTGCTTCAACATCGGCTCTTTCGTTTGGTGTACCTATCTGCAAAATAATTCCGGCTATCTAAGTTATGACCTCTTTCATCAACTATAAAGGTTTGGGGTTTTCCTTTCTTATTTACAAGGGTACAAAAAGCTTTTGAATACAAAGAATAAGAATGTGTATTATGAGGTGTGATGAGTTCGAACTTTGAACATATAGTTATTGGTTTAGCCATGAGAGTCGTGAACTAACTAAAGGCCTACTTTAATTCCAATTGTGTGCCATGTCTTTTATCTTAACTATTGCAGATCACCATCTAATAAGGACGTATAGTTGCTGAGGTTACTTAAAGCCCAATCATTCACCTTTTTTTTTCCTTTCATTTGTACCAAGTTATATCTCACGTTTCTATATGGACGTCTTTTGAAGTTGGCCAGTCGACGGATTCTCGAGTCACTTGACAGTAGAAGAATTCTCAATAAGGTTATGTGGAGATTTGATATGAAGAAACTTATTAGCATCATTGGGGTATGTTGTTTGCTTCATAAAATAATCATAAATTGCGATGATCCAAATGTTAATCTTTTTGTGTATTTATGAAACTTTTTAGTTTATCTCTTGCAACTTGAACATTTTCGTCTATGGTTAAATTGTACCATCTTTCTTTATTCATAACCTAAGTTAACAAATTCAAATGTGTGGATTTATTTGTGATTCACTAACTTAGACATGTGTATTTTTACATAGCTCGCATTAGTTTGAGTCTCATGTTTCATACTTATGGTAATCCTTAATTTTTTTGGAAGTATATTTGATGGTCAAAAAGTTGTTCGGCTAAAATGAAAGAAAAGGGAAACATGAATCATTATTACTACTTACACAAGTATATTCTTATTGTCGCATCGCCGCTGCATCGCGCGGGTACTTATCTAGTGTAACACCCGTCATTTTAAAACCTGAATTTTCAAAAACTTTTGTCAAACGGCGTTTAAAACTTAGCGGAAAGGATCACTTAACAACTTATCAACTTATCAACTTATCAACTTATCATCTTATCAACTTATCAACTTATCAACTTATCAACTTATCAACTTATCAACTTATCATCTTATCAACTTATCACTTATCAACTTATCATCTTATCAACTTATCAACTTATCATCTTATCAACTTATCAACTTATCAACTTATCAACTTATCATCTTATCAACTTATCATCTTATCAACTTATCACTTATCAACTTATCAACTTATCATCTTATCAACTTATCAACTTATCAACTTATCAACTTATCAACTTATCAACTTATCAACTTATCATCTTATCAACTTATCATCTTATCAACTTATCAACTTATCAACTTATCAACTTAATGAACTTATCAACTTATCATCTTATCAACTTATCAACTTATCAACTTATCATCTTATCAACTTATCATCTTATCAACTTATCAACTTATCAACTTATCACTTATCAACTTATCAACTTATCATCTTATCAACTTATCAACTTATCATCTTATCAACTTATCAACTTATCAACTTAGCAACTTAATCAACTTATCAACTTATCATCTTATCAACTTATCAACTTATCAACTTATCATCTTATCAACTTATCAACTTTAATCAACTTTAATCAACTTATCATCTTATCAACTTATCAACTTATCAACTTATCAACTTATCAACTTATCAACTTATCAACTTATCATCTTATCAACTTATCAACTTATCAACTTATCAACTTATCATCTTATCAACTTATCATCTTATCAACTTATCAACTTATCATCTTATCAACTTATCAACTTATCAACTTATCAACTTATCATCTTATCAACTTATCATCTTATCAACTTATCAACTTATCAACTTATCATCTTATCAACTTATCAACTTATCAACTTATCAACTTATCACTTATCAACTTATCATCTTATCAACTTATCATTATCAACTTATCACTTATCAACTTATCACTTATCAACTTATCATCTTATCAACTTATCAACTTATCAACTTATCAACTTATCAACTTATCATCTTATCAACTTATCATCTTATCAACTTATCAACTTATCACTTATCAACTTATCATCTTATCAACTTATCACTTATCAACTTATCATCTTATCAACTTATCAACTTATCATCTTATCAACTTATCACTTATCAACTTATCACTTATCAACTTATCATCTTATCAACTTATCATCTTATCAACTTATCAACTTATCAACTTATCAACTTATCATCTTATCAACTTATCAACTTATCAACTTATCAACTTATCATCTTATCAACTTATCAACTTATCAACTTATCAACTTATCATCTTATCAACTTATCAACTTATCATCTTATCAACTTATCATCTTATCAACTTATCAACTTATCACTTATCAACTTATCATCTTATCAACTTATCAACTCTTATCAACTTATCATCTTATCAACTTATCAACTTATCATCTTATCAACTTATCAACTTTAATCAACGTTATCAACTTATCAACTTATCAACTTATCAACTTATCAACTTATCAACTTATCAACTTATCAACTTATCAACTTATCATCTTATCAACTTATCATCTTATCAACTTATCAACTTATCAACTTATCAACTTATCACTTATCAACTTATCAACTCTTAATCAACTTATCACTTATCAACTTATCATCTTATCAACTTATCAACTTATCAACTTATCAACTTAATGAACTTATCAACTTATCATCTTAGCAACTTATCAACTTATCAACTTATCATCTTATCAACTTATCAACTTATCAACTTATCATCTTATCAACTTATCAACTTTAATCAACTTTAATCAACTTATCAACTTATCACTTATCAACTTATCACTTATCAACTTATCATCTTATCAACTTATCAACTTATCATCTTATCAACTTATCACTTATCAACTTATCATCTTATCAACTTATCAACGTAAGCAACTTAATCAACTTATCAACTTATCATCTTATCAACTTATCAACTTATCAACTTATCATCTTATCAACTTATCAACTTTAATCAACTTTAATCAACTTATCAACTTATCAACTTATCAACTTATCAACTTATCAACTTATCATCTTATCAACTTATCAACTTATCAACTTAGCAACTTAATAAACTTATCAACTTATCATCTTATCAACTTATCAACTTATCATCTTATCAACTTATCAACTTTGATCAACTTTAATCAACTTATCAACTTATCAACGTGTCAATTTATCATCTTATCAACTTATCACTTATCAACTTATCATCTTATCAACTTATCAACTTATCAACTTTCATTATCAACTTATCAACTTATCAACTTATCATCTTATCAACTTATCAACTTATCAACTTATCAACTTATCAACTTATCAACTTATCAACTTATCAACGTATCAACTTATCAACGTTATCAACTTATCAACGTGTCAACTTATCATCTTATCAACTTATCAACTTTAATCAACTTTAAGCATCCTGTTACGCTTTTAACATTGGTGGTTAGTCACTCCACCTGGGAATACTAGATCAACAACTATGCCGCAAGAAAACACTCAAGCGACCACTTATTGTATCCCGTCATGCTTTTAACATTGATGGTTAGTCACTCCACCCGGAAATACTAGACCAACGACTATGCCGCAAGGAGCCACTCAAGCGACCACGTACGCACTAGCTTTTCAACTAGCACGGGTTAAGCTTAACACAACTTATGCTCGAGACTTCTTATCTTTATTAGCTTAGGCTACACTTTCACCTAAACTAATCACTTTTATTCATCTTTCTTTACTTTATATTAGCTTAGGCTACACTTTTCACCTAAACTAATCACATACATCTTACTTTACTTTATATTAACTTTAGGTATATTCATTACCTAGTTAATGTCACTTCTACTTCAATGTTTAATTACACTAACGTGCACAACTCATAACATTTCTTTCGTGTATCTAGTGAACTAGACATTTCATACTTAAGAGCCACATATAAGTCATCACATATCAACATTAAGTCATAACAACGAAATGAATCAATAACACATATCATATTCATAGCAACATCAACGTAAGCATTATACTACACATGCATATAATTACTTCAACTTTAAAAGTCATCACAACATAATTAACTACTTCGACATGCATATGTTCCCATATAACCTCCCGCATAACCCGGATAACCCAACACACATAAGATAATCCGATTAAGAGGTTAATTAAAGAAAACTACTTTTGTTGTGCCTCCAGCGTGATAAAAGTCATGTATCTTACCTGATGACGAGCACAACGATCAATAAGCAACTTTAAAGTATCTTGTTCGAGTTCCCGACTACCTATCACACACATATAATCGACATGTAACATAAACGGGACCTTAAAGAACATCTCCAAGTTCCCTAAACATCAACATAACTTATACCTAAGGTCTATGGGTCAAATGAGCACTAAAACAAGCCTAAACGACCACCAGACAAGAATATGCGCCGCATGCCCCTTCTATGCGCCGCATAAATCACTTTTTCAGAGATCAGAAAATCCCAGACCCCATTTGTGCACCGCATGGAATCCCCATGCACCGCATATCGGGGTTCGACCAGCAACTTTGATTTCGTTTCATCTTAAACTCCTTTTAAACGAATTCCAAACCTCCACCACGACTTATACCCATTAAATTAACATTAAATAGGTCACAATTAACCTTTTGAAAACATCAATTGATCCTTGAATCAAATACAACAATGATTCACTCTTTAAAACACCCGAAAAACGTAAAATCGGTAACGTTTTGATCAAAAACTCAATACATCAAGTGGGTTTCTAATTAACCACCTGGAATAGGCTTTAATACATCTAATCAACATAATTCATCATTAAAGTTTGCAACTTGATGTTGTTAACCAATTCAATTAACGATTCAATTCACGAAAACGTCGTTTTTACCCGAAAACATCAAGATCAAGCAACCCCAACCCTCATGGCCGAATCTACAGGGACAAAACCTAATTGAAAACTTAATTAACAATCAATAGATGATGCTATACCTGTAGGGAAGATTAACGGATCGAAAAGCAAGCGAAATCCCTTCCGAAATCCCCCGAAATCGACTATAACTTGAAGAATTAACCTAGGGTTTTGTATGTAAGAAATTTCTAGGGTTTGGATCTGATTTCCCAGCATTATGGTCGTGCATAGGGCCCCTTATATACTGGAGAAACTTTCAAACTTTACATCTAGGCCCTCGCACTTCCTTATAACTCGTTTCGGCACTTAACGGCTCGTTTAACGCATTCAGAAACACTTAACGACCCTTATATCTTATCGGGAACACTAATTGACTTCATTATTCATTATCAACTTTAATTTCAATACTTTAAATCACGTTAATACATATCTCGCGTAAATCATTTAATTCACATAAGCACATATAAAACACATAGTGACTAACGGTCGCTAACGACAAGTTAACGGTCAACGTCAAAAAGTTTGGGATGTTACAATTCTCCCCTCCTTAAAAGGATTATGTCCTCAGAATCATCTCACGATATCAACACCTCCATTTCTCTTCTCACTACTTTCCACACACGTATAAGTCAACATTTCACCACATTTTCCACCGATTTCTTCCCTCATCACCCTTCATTTCATGACTTCATTATTCATTATCAACTTTAATTTCAATACTTTAAATCACGTCAATACATATCTCGCGTAAATCATTTAATTCACATAAGCACATATAAAACACATAGTGACTAACGGTCGCTAACGACAAGTTAACGGTCAACGTCAAAAAGTTTGGGATGTTACAATTCTCCCCTCCTTAAAAGGATTATGTCCTCAGAATCATCTCACGATATCAACACCTCCATTTCTCTTCTCACTACTTTCCACACACGTATAAGTCAACATTTCACCACATTTTCCACCGATTTCTTCCCTCATCACCCTTCATTTCATGACTTTCATTAGTCAATATGAATACCGTCAAATGAACACGCCCGCATCATGATACATTTACAATTATGTTCCGGACCATAATTATAACTATATCATTCCTCACACGTGTACCTTAACTATACTCACACATCTTAATGTCCAACATTTCTAACATCCTACTAGATACAAAGCACACATAATACACACAACACATATACACATATAACACAAAATGAAACACTATGTACTACGTACGCCACATACCACATTCATGTATCACAATATCTTGCACCCTTCTTATGGATGACCACCTATTCCACCAATGTACCTTTCCTTACGTACATAACATCTCATGCCTCATTTCCATTGTGTTCTTTGTCAATAACCTAGTTGACTGAACATCATTGACCACCTCTCATCTCACATAATTTTCCAACTTCAATCACCTTTCTTAATACATACCACACCTTACGGCTTTACCAACTAACTTTCATTCGCAAACACTTCACATATAACTCAAACCACGAACTTATCTAACTCCGACACGAGGATATGGTACAATACCTAAAGGAATCATCTATCATAATAATGAAATTAAATTCGCAGCGGATAAAGCGAGAAAATAGAGGACTAAAGGCTATCAACATAATTCATCATTAAAGTTTGCAACTTGATGTTGTTAACCAATTCAATTAACGATTCAATTCACGAAAACGTCATTTTTACCCGAAAACATCAAGATCAAGCAACCCCAACCCTCATGGCCGAATCTACAGGGACAAAACCTAATTGAAAACTTAATTAACAATCAATAGATGATGCTATACCTGTAGGGAAGATTAACGGATCGAAAAGCAAGCGAAATCCCTTCCGAAATCCCCCGAAATCGACTATAACTTGAAGAATTAACCTAGGGTTTTGTATGTAAGAAATTTCTAGGGTTTGGATCTGATTTCCCAGCATTATGGTCGTGCATAGGGCCCCTTATATACTGGAGAAACTTTCAAACTTTACATCTAGGCCCTCGCACTTCCTTATAACTCGTTTCGGCACTTAACGGCTCGTTTAACGCATTCAGAAACACTTAACGACCCTTATATCTTATCGGGAACACTAATTGACTTCATTATTCATTATCAACTTTAATTTCAATACTTTAAATCACGTTAATACATATCTCGCGTAAATCATTTAATTCACATAAGCACATATAAAACACATAGTGACTAACGGTCGCTAACGACAAGTTAACGGTCAACGTCAAAAAGTTTGGGATGTTACAATTCTCCCCTCCTTAAAAGGATTCTGTCCTCAGAATCATCTCACGATATCAACACCTCCATTTCTCTTCTCACTACTTTCCACACACGTATAAGTCAACATTTCACCACATTTTCCACCAATTTCTTCCCTCATCACCCTTCATTTCATGTCTTTCATTAGTCAATATGAATACCGTCAAATGAACACGTCCGCATCATGATACATTTACAATTATGTTCCGGACCATAATTATAACTATATCATTCCTCACACGTGTACCTTAACTATACTCACACATCTTAATGTCCAACATTTCTAACATCCTACTAGATACAAAGCACACATAATACACACAACACATATACACATATAACACAAAATGAAACACTATGTACTACGTACGCCACATACCACATTCATGTATCACAATATCTTGCACCCTTCTTATGGATGACCACCTATTCCACCAATGTACCTTTCCTTACGTACATAACATCTCATGCCTCATTTCCATTGTGTTCTTTGTCAATAACCTAGTTGACTGAACATCATTGACCACCTCTCATCTCACATAATTTTCCAACTTCAATCACCTTTCTTAATACATACCACACCTTACGGCTTTACCAACTAACTTTCATTCGCAAACACTTCACATATAACTCAAACCACGAACTTATCTAACTCCGACACGAGGATATGGTACAATACCTAAAGGAATCATCTATCATAATAACGAAATTAAATTCGCAGCGGATAAAGCGAGAAAATAGAGGACTAAAGGCTATCAACATAATTTACATCTATAAGCACATATAATTCACATAAAGCCTTAATCCTACACTCTCACTCATCCCAACCCGTCCTAAAGGCATTTCATCATAAAGCTAAAGCATTACTACTTAAGCCTATCGAGTCCTTATCGGTTTAAGTCCAAAACCTATGGCTTTTGGTCGGTCTTTGGTTCACTTAAACCATTGCTCTGATACCACCATGTAACACCCGTCATTTTAAAACCTGGATTTTCAAAAACTTTTGCCAAACGGCGTTTAAAACTTAGCGGAAAGGATCACTTAAAAACTGCCCCATCCGTAACCGGATGGTACCTTTCATAAAATGGTGTTACTAAAGTGCATCATCAAAACAATATAAATGAAATCCAAGTCTTGGCACCAACATAAATGCCATTCATTATTACATGTATCATAAACGTAAATAATGTAGCCGAAACATAGGCTATGGGAGGTCTAAGCATTCAACAATCTATGCTAGTCTTCTTTATTGCATCTACCCATCTCACGAGCTAAACCTTTCTCTAGCTCAAGCCTGCTTATCCTGAAGGACACAACATTTTCATAAAAACAAGTGTTAGCTAATAAATTAGCTAAGTAAGATACACACATTTGATAAAACGTTCTTCATTTTACTTTCATAAAATGGTGTTACTAAAGTGCATCATCAAAACAATATAAATGAAATCCAAGTCTTGGCACCAACATAAATGCCATTCATTATTACATGTATCATAAACGTAAATAATGTAGCCGAAACATAGGCTATGGGAGGTCTAAGCATTCAACAATCTATGCTAGTCTTCTTTATTGCATCTACCCATCTCACGAGCTAAACCTTTCTCTAGCTCAAGCCTGCTTATCCTGAAGGACACAACATTTTCATAAAAACAAGTGTTAGCTAATAAATTAGCTAAGTAAGATACACACATTTGATAAAACGTTCTTCATTTTACTTTCATAAAATGGTGTTACTAAAGTGCATCATCAAAACAATATAAATGAAATCCAAGTCTTGGCACCAACATAAATGCCATTCATTATTACATGTATCATAAACGTAAATAATGTAGCCGAAACATAGGCTATGGGAGGTCTAAGCATTCAACAATCTATGCTAGTCTTCTTTATTGCATCTACCCATCTCACGAGCTAAACCTTTCTCTAGCTCAAGCCTGCTTATCCTGAAGGACACAACATTTTCATAAAAACAAGTGTTAGCTAATAAATTAGCTAAGTAAGATACACACAATTTGATAAAACGTTCTTCATTTTACTTTCATAAAAGTTCTTCATATTTTACTTATTAAAACATGATCACATTACACTTCATCCACAATTATCATAGATCAACCCATACTTCCCTTTTTCCCACATTCCATCACATTTCATATCACATCAACGAGTACATACAACTTAATGAACATCTCTTAACATATCAACATATCTTACAACTTAGTCAACATCTCATATCATATCATCATATACTTTCAACATAATCAACATCTCATAACTTAGCATAACACACATAAACATATCCCACGTATACATACTAACACAAGTAGAGTACATACTCCTAATTGTGCCTATCAACGGTAAATCATACTTATAAGCAACTTAATCAACTTATCAACTTATCATCTTATCAACTTATCAACTTATCATCAACTTATCATCTTATCAACTTATCAACTTATCAACTTATCAACTTATCAACTTATCAACTTATCAACTTATCATCTTATCAACTTATCAACTTATCAACTTATCAACTTAATGAACTTATCAACGTAAGCAACTTAATCAACTTATCAACTTATCATCTTATCAACTTATCAACTTATCAACTTATCATCTTATCAACTTATCAACTTTAATCAACTTTAATCAACTTATCAACTTATCAACTTATCATCTTATCAACTTATCAACTCTTATCAACTTATCATCTTATCAACTTATCAACTTATCATCTTATCAACTTATCAACTTATCAACTTATCAACTTATCATCTTATCAACTTATCAACTTATCAACTTATCAACTTATCATCTTATCAACTTATCATCTTATTAACTTATCAACTTTAATCAACTTTAATCAACTTATCAACATGTCAACTTATCATCTTATCAACTTATCAACTTATCAACTTATCAACTTATCAACTTATCAACTTATCAACTTATCAACTTATCACTTATCAACTTTAATCAACTTATCAACTTATCAACTTATCATCTTATCAACTTATCAACTTTAATCAACTTTAAGCATCCCGTTACGCTTTTAACATTGGTGGTTAGTCACTCCACCCGGGAATACTAGATCAACAACTATGCCGCAAGGAGCCACTCAAGCGACCACGTACGCACTAGCTTTTCAACTAGCATGGGTTAAGCTTAACACAACTTATGCTCGAGACTTCTTATCTTTATTAGCTTAGGCTACACTTTCACCTAAACTAATCACATACATCTTACTTTACTATATATTAACTTTAGGTATATTCATTACCTAGTTAATGTCACTTCTACTTCAACGTTTAATTACACTAACGTGCACAACTCATAACATTTCTTTCGTGTATCTAGTGAACTAGACATTTCATACTTAAGAGCCAAATATAAGTCATCACATATCAACATTAAGTCATAACAACGAAATGAATCAATAACACATATCATATTCATAGCAACATCAACGTAAGCATTATACTACACATGCATATAATTACTTCAACTTTAAACGTCATCACAACGTAATTAACTACTTCGACATGCATATGTTCCCATATAACCTCCCGCATAACCCGGATAACCCAACACACATAAGATAATCCAATTAAGAGGTTAATTAAAGAAAACTACTTTTTTTGTGCCGCCAGCGTGATAAAAGTCATGTATCTTACATGATGACGAGCACAACGATCAATAAGCAACTTTAAAGTATCTTGTTCGAGTTCCCGACTACCTATCACACACATATAATCAACATGTAACATAAACGGGACCTTAAAGAACATCTCCAAGTTCCCTAAACATCAACATAACTTATACCTAAGGTCTATGGGTCAAATGAGCACTAAAACAAGCCTAAACGACCACCAGACAAGAATATGCGCCGCATAAATCACTTTTTCAGAGATCAGAAAATCCCAGACCCCATTTGTGCACCGCATGGAATCCCCATGCACCGCATATCGGGGTTCGACCAGCAACTTTGATTTCGTTTCATCTTAAACTCCTTTCAAACGAATTCCAAACCTCCACCACGACTTATACCCATTAAATTAACATTAAATAGGTCACAATTAATCCTTTGAAAACATCAATTGATCCTTGAATCAAATACAACAATGATTCACTCTTTAAAAAACTCGAAAAACGTAAAATCGGTAACGTTTTGATCAAAAACTCAATACATCAAGTGGGTTTCCAATTAACCACCTGGAATAGGCTTTAATACATCTAATCAACATAATTCATCATTAAAGTTTGCAACTTGATGTTGTTAACCAATTCAATTAACGATTCAATTCACGAAAACGTCATTTTTACCCGAAAACATCAAGATCAAGCAACCCCAACCCTCATGGCCGAATCTACAGGGACAAAACCTAATTGAAAACTTAATTAACAATCAATAGATGATGCTATACCTGTAGGGAAAATTAACGGATCGAAAAGCAAGCGAAATCCCTTCCGAAATCCCCCGAAATCGACTATAACTTGAAGAATTGACCTAGGGTTTTGTATGTAAGAAATTTCTAGGGTTTGGATCTGATTTCCGAGCATTATGGTCGTGCATAGGGCCCCTTATATACTGGAGAAACTTTCAAACTTTACATCTAGGCCCTCGCACTTCCTTATAACTCGTTTCGGCACTTAACGGCTCGTTTAACGCATTCAGAAACACTTAACGACCCTTATATCTTATCGGGAACACTAATTGACTTCATTATTCATTATCAACTTTAATTTCAATACTTTAAATCACGTTAATACATATCTAGCGTAAATCATTTAATTCACATAAGCACATATAAAACACATAGTGACTAACGGTCGCTAACGACAAGTTAACGGTCAACGTCAAAAAGTTTGGGATGTTACATCTAGTTAAAGATAAAATGAAATAACTTTTTTAGGAGGAATACAGAGAAAAGGTGAATATATTGGAGTAAGAGATAAAGCCAACCAACACATCTATTGGATGCTACATACCCGTTCAAAAATTTACAAGGTTCAATATTAACTACCTAATTGTATTGTATAATTATAGTTAGTTCCATGTCAGGTTGTAAGTGTGTCAAGAGTCAAAAATATCTACAATGTATACAATATTGTATGTAATAATAGAAATCAAAGTTCTTGTCAATCTTGTACTATATGGATCTTTTTTTTTTTTTAACTATGAAGAAATACATTAGCTGTATATGGTACAAGGTTACGAGTCATGGACATGCCCATGTGTCAATACATCAGCTACATACGATCAAGAAATCAACTATAAGACAGACCTTAATTATCTTTATCCCAATCTAGACAACTGCATATCAAAACAATACAATGCATTTCAGTTAGCAATTAATCAATGAATTATCCCTCCATCTCAAGGTCCATTTGTTTGCAATGCTTAACAGATTCTTTGTCCTCCTGACTCTAAGAAAGCAGCTTGTTTCTCACACTCTCCTTATGATCTTACTTAAAGTCTCCTCTCCTTTCTATCTTTTTAAAGATTCTCAAATTCCTTTCTTGCCACTACAAGTTTATTAACCACCACTCCTACACATTGATGTTTCTTAGAACAGAGTACTAATCTAACCATCTTCAGGCCAATTCCCAAATGCTAATAATTTCTAGATTTCGTTTCAAGCTAGCAAGATAGCAATTGCGATTCCAACATCACTCGTTCATTTTCATATTCCCTCATGTGAACAGATTACAAACATATAAAACAGGCGACAAGACACCTGTGCTTACAATAAACCAAACTAGCGCTAGCAATACATTAAGCACCTAACGACTAGTAAACAACAACTTAATTAGACAGAAATAAAAAAGTCTTAAGCCTCCATTCTTCTAAGCATTCTTCCATATGATTTTTTTCTTCTGAATTGAAGATAAACTTTAATCTGACAGTTGCAATGATAGCCTCACTAAGCTGGTTTGGAAAAAGCAAGTGTACTTGGTCGCAAATGGAAAATCTTATTGTACTCCCAAAATTAGGCACTTGCACAGTAAAACAGCTCAAGCACATGGTTAAAATCTCTAATAATAACAATGTATTTGATAATAATAACATTATTGCAAGAATGGAATATTGCATGTTATCATCCCAAAAGATTAAAGAAAGACCGTACAATATTCTTGGAACCAAACATGTAGTAATGGCAAACCTTTTCCACTATAAATCCACTCAACTACTATCAACAATACACAACCAACAAACAAGTTGTTTTTATCATATCATGATCAACGAATATCATTGCCATCCTTAAATCACTGCCAATTCGCCATAATCCTTCTTCTCCTGGACCGTCATCATCTTAAATCACTGCAACAGCCATGGTGACAGAATAAACAGTCGATCTTAGGTTCGAAACCGTACCAATGAATGACGTTTTGATGTATGACCCAACAACTCGGAATATTGATGATCAAGATTAATGAGCTCTATTTCTTTATATCTTCGAAAGCCTCAGTTTTTATGTAGTGATGTCTAACTATATTCCCCATAACTTTATATTCAAGTACGAATCCTGTTTTCCAAGAAGGGCAAAATAAAATCAAGGGTTTGAGTGTGGACGAAGATTATGCAGAGACAAATTATATTGAAGCAGTAAAATTAAATGTTCATTGATAAAATTCATAGTTTTTGACATGTGGTTTCTTTCATTAACTATATTCCCCTACATTTCGATTTGTTTATTCGTTAATGGATGAAACCACACAATCAAAACTATGGATTTTATCAATGAACCTTAATTTTACGGCTTACAATTTAATTTGTCTCCGCAGAATCTTCGTCCACGCTTAAACCCTTATTTTATTTTGCCCTTCTTGAAAAACAGGATTCATACTCGAATATCAAAATCATGGGGAATAAAGTTAGACATCACTACATAAAAACTGAGGCTTTCAAAGATATAAAGAAATAGAGAATTACCACCAGCTAAAGTCTTGCCAACCAGCATATTCATCTTTGTCGCTTACTTTAAAATATTCTCTTTTTTTTTTTTGGGTAAAAGGTATCACCCCTGTTCATGTTGTATATATATCAAAAAAGAGTTATGGCACCCTATCTGAATGATAGGATGACAACTACATCTGCCATGCTTACAAAGTAAACCAAAAACCAAAATCCCTATCTAGACATTAGGAGAAACAAATAATGACTAGAAAAGAAAGATCGTCTGTAAAGATCGTCTAGCAGGAGTATAGACTTCAGAGTTCACGCCTGTAAAGATCGTCTAGAAATATCTCATCAAACCTCGAGTACCCCTCATCATCTTTAACATGAGAATGACCCGGAAATTACTTATGAGCAACAATGATCATGATTTTTTTACCTCTTATCCCTTTTTAATCCACTGTCCAGAGTTTGTCATCAGAACAAACATGCGACCCTTGAATCGCCAATGGAAAAATAATTGGTTGCCAAGAATGGTTCATCATATCTCCAAAATAGCACCACATATTTTGCATATGACATGGAAATAAAATGGCCAAAAGCGAGTATCTATCTAATATTTAAAACAAGAACTAATGATAAAATAATACGGAACATAGATAGAAAAACCACATGGTGCAAACATATTTGCATTTTGAAGTGACGAACCAATCATAAATCTGAAGTTAATATGTCTAGTGTGTGCCATACTAACAGCCCAAACCAATCTCTGTAGAGCTCGAGCAAGCCGTTTTGGCGATTACTTTTAGGAAATTAAAACCAGGGAGGATATAAGCATCACATGAATATCGACCATAGGATTGTGAATGTACCCAAATTTCCCCAAATTTCTGCAACTCGTTCTTTCTCTTTTCTCATGGTTTAACATTTTCTTCATCATGTAGCTCTTGCAGGTTATCCTACAGCATGTCAAAAGAATGATTTTAAAAAGCATACGACATATGGTTTTTCTAGTAATGACATTATGCATTTCCATATGATTAAAACTCAGAATCAGATTGGCTGAGCGGTGACTAAGTAGAGGTGGCAAGATGGATGGATCGGGCAGGTTTGTTAATGGGTCAAAACGAGTAATCTGTTGTACGGTTGTAAACAGAATGGGACTAGTTGTGTTAGACAGCAAGAACGTATTGCACATTTTTCCAAAAAAATTAATTAAATGTGTTACAGTAATAATTTAAATATAAGACAAACTAAGAAGCGCTGCATCAAGCCTTCAGGCGATTTCTAACCCATTTGACCCATGTTGGACTTAATTGTTCTACCCAAGTTTGATTGTGTAATGGGTCGAAAGTGTCAATAGACTTAAGTACGTATGTTATGTTAGGAATGTATTGTTTAGTTAAATAAGGGGTGTTAGTTGTAAAGTATATAGGAACCGGTTTTGTAACTGTCATAGAGACCGGTTACAAAGAGGTGTGTCGGTTAGATAGGCACCTGTTGGTTGTCTATATATAGTTCCCATATGCGTCTGTAAAAAACTAACCCTTCGTTCAGTAAATAATATATATCGTTTAGGGTTCATTCTCTTTTCTTTGTTCATATTATTATTGATTGATTCTTGATTATGGATTGACAATGATTCTGGGACAATAACCCATGTCAATTTCTAAATGTTCATAAATTTTGTTTTACTCTTGGTATATTAAAATAGCTGTCGTAATTCAGGCAGAATGTAAAAATATTTGCTTAGGGGATGAAGAGATAGTAGTGCTTGGGCTGTAAGCGTGGAGCAACAGATGCAAAGAAAACCCCGAGTGGAGGTTTGGCCGATGGGAAGGCCTCCATGACTTCAGTAAGGCTTTTATGGCATGCAACTATCATATATTCATCTTGAAAACAAATCAGTTTCTATGATAAGAAAACAAATATCAATCAATCAAACATCTAAGGCGATAAATTATCAGATAAATCCTAACCTCTATAGCAGGAGAGTAGGAGACGCGAGAAATTTCAATCTATCAGCCTTACTGGGATCAGTGGCATCAGCAGCTAAAGCAAGCAAAGCTGACTGAAATATCAAAATCGTTTGTTAATGAAAAATTCATTTAGGAAATTTGAAAAAATCGATTTCTGGATATACAAGAACGTGTACCTTTTTGGGAGAGCTCAAAACATCTGCATAGCAATCCAATGCTTTTCTTAAACTACATGGACAGAAAGGAGGAGGCACTGCCAAGTGGTGTCCCATCTTCTTTATTACTTATTAGTATGAGAAGTGTCTTATGGTAAGCCTGTAATCTTTTTGCCTCATCAACAACTTCACTTACATTCTCATTCTCACAGTAGACCCCCAACTGACATAAAGTCCCTCCTGTCTGTTTATGGTACCGAAAGTATTTTTAAGTTACTAAAATGAGCTGAAAAATACAAAGTAATATCCTCTTGACAAAAGAACAATCTTTTCAAATTGAAAGCGCAGATGTAAGGATATAAACATACCCTGCTCCACAAGACAATCATCGACCGCCTATGCAATCTAAATTTAGTAGAATAGTTGCTACATTTGTTTCATATGACAACACAACATTATCAATAGTGAAATGCCTTGTTGAAATGCTCGCATTTTCTATTGTCAAGGCTGAAAACTCCGTACTTAAGCTTCGTATATATGGTAAGCAGTATACAACGGCCACTATTTTCTTCATTTTTTTTTTAAAATATTTAATCAATACCAACAATACAGTATATATGGTAACCAGTATACAACGGCCACTATCTTAAAAACCTCGATGGTCAGGCCATGGTTTCATGCCAAAGTCTGGCTTGATGAAAATACATACAGCAATTAAGTGTGGAACTGTTGCGTGACCAATTGTGGCTGTGTGTGACACTATTTATTATAACTCGATTGTAGTTCGCTAGCTTGTAGCAATTAAGTGGTTACAACTAATGAGAGAATTTTTATCGATATAACATGTATGATAGTTAGTCTCAGTGATTCCAGATATAAGTATCATACTATGAGACAATTTTAATCAGTATTACATGATAGTTACTCTTAGTGATTCATTAGAAGTTGCAGAAGTACAACCATTTGGTATTTGAATTTTAGTTAGTGCATGCCACTTATCTAAGTACGCCATAGAATCCATATCTAAGTTTGGAAGTTTGCGCGATTCTAGGATCTTCAAGATCTTTTCGGATTTACCAAGAATTTGAGCTGCCGTGCGGATACTGTCTTGCCTTTTCTCTATTGCATCGTGATGACACTTCATCGTTATGACACG
This sequence comes from Erigeron breviscapus, assembly GCA_034093135.1. Taxonomy (NCBI): domain Eukaryota; kingdom Viridiplantae; phylum Streptophyta; class Magnoliopsida; order Asterales; family Asteraceae; genus Erigeron; species Erigeron breviscapus. The sequence continues at coordinate 234,807,941 of CM067167.1, read as the reverse complement.
TGGTAAGTTGGTAAAGCAAGCATATAAAATATCTGCAATTATTGTGGATACCTGCTCGAAAACTTCCATCTCCGTTGGCCAAATATCTTGTTTCTTGTACTTAAGTAGTAAAGTTTGGGTGATTCTGTACATGGAATGTGCAGCAATGAACTTATGAAATGAGTGATCTAGACTAACATTTTTGCGGTTCTTGAATTCTATCACAATTTTAGCAGCTTCATCACCCAACCATTGAAGAATTTCTTTTGATGTTTTTCCTTGACGTGCCTTCTTATGAAGATCAAGATGTAGCCACTTTTTGTATACTTCAACGTCTGTGCGCACACGTCGAGATGCTCTTCTCGCCATCACCAATTCATCACATACATTGAGGTTTTCTTCAACATGCCTTACAATTTGGAGACCTTCATTCATGCCAATAAGTAACTCCTTGACATGGTCCTTGGCTATGTTTGGAAGAGCTATAGCGACGGCTGTTAATGTCACTGTTACTAGGCTCCATGAAATCCGAGTTTCTTCTGAATTTAAAGTTGGTACTCGCTCACTGTCAAACTCTACTACTCCATTGAAACCTGTAGATTTCTTTAGCAACTTCATCAGATTTCTTGGGCATTTCTTTTCAGACACATGTAGAAATTGAGTTATAGATCTGACGGTATTTTTTAGTACTCTTTCTGAAAGTTTGGCGTCATCTTCAATTTGTATAACATAATTCGTATATTCTTCCATCTCTGATTTAACATCCATGCCCGATAGGTTTGGTTCCTTTTTGAACAAAAACTTGCAGATATACCAACAACATGACAACACAATCAGAAAAAGTGTTGGAATGAGGCATATGGTTTTACACATAACCACAACCATTACTTGAAGTGCTATACAAAAGTTTAACAGGATATTTCTGAAGAAATGGAAAACTATTTTGCATTCGCGTCCTGGGATATGTGAACTGACATGGCTATGTTTCCACACCCGAAGCATTTGGATCCAATGTTTTTCTACTCTGAACACATTCAGATGGTTCTTGCTCCATTTTTTGGAGAGGCTAAAATAACTGATGCTCGTCAAACATCTTAAAATTGGCGCTATGCTACCAACGACCACCCCAACTAAATTCACGCCAATAATTACTTTAAGTGACCACTTATAATCTGATGTGTTATATAACGAATTCATAGAATATAGCTCTTTAGAAATACTTAGTAAACTGAAAGCAAAGAGTGCAAGGATCATGCAAATAACCCCAAAAGCAGAAGACACTTGTGAACATGCAAGCACAAATTGCGGGTTACCTGTTTCTGCCATCATCCAATACTTTATAACATTGTTCTTGAGTTCCTTGTAGGAGAAATTTATCTCTTGATGATTGAAATCCGATCGGTGCAACTCCTTGTACTTGTGTTCTAAAATTCTTCTAGAAGCTGGAACTGTCAATGCTACCGAAAACACCCATAGAAGAGGAAATATCACAACAATAAGAACCACATTGTGAAACAGCCCTCCAATTATTTGGATCCATATATTTACTGTAATGGTGACAATAAGCATACCCCATGCTACCATATTTAGTAGAAGTTCTCTGTCACCCATAAGCCCTAAAGAGGGGAGAAAATTCGCTAACATTGTGACCAAGAAAAGGATGCTGCAAATCTTTGCATAGACATCTCCATTAAGAGACTGGAGATCAACATTTAAATCAACAGGCAACTTCATTGCTATTCCGATAATTGTGATTGAAGCCGTATTCAGAGTGAAAAATCTATTTGGAAACCAAAGTTTCCATTTTCGAACGCCTTGGAAGACATCAGCTGCCATTGCTATAATACAAACAAGAGACGCTAAACTTACATATATACCCACCCACGGCATAGCATCTTTGGGGGATTCCAAACCCATTTTGCTAGGAGAGATTAAAAAACCAACTTTGCAAATGAAAATATTTTCAAATTGTATATGTAATGTTTATTCTTTCTTTATAACTTGTATATGTAATGTTTCTACTTCTTCTGTTCAATGTTCTGTTCCTCTGGGTAATTACTATTTTTATTTTTATTTTGAACGGCAAAGAGATACTATTGTAAATGAAAAAAACAGACGCTAGAAGGTTAAAAGTACAAGCAAAAAGCCGAGAAATGCTACAAACTACACATCCTCAGCCATTCCAGGTAATTAGTATTGTGAGCAGATATGGTTGAAAACATCGTAAACAAATAATTTAGCTAAAGGTTGATCCGGCCAAAGTATGCATATCTTTTATAAAATGGTAGATCGATAATAACAGCAAAAATTAAAATATCCATCTTCTGGATGTACATAGGGTCACTTCACTCCAATATGACAAACTTTAATGGGTTTTTTATTTGTGCCACTCCTAGCAAAGCCAAGGATTTATATAGATGTTAAAACATCCAATAAATTTGCAGCATATATGAAATCATATACAAAGTTGAATAAATGTTTATGATTGATAAGTCATCTGAAGCAATACTTAAATATCTTAACTTGACAAGTTGCACGAAAGAGTCTCTTTTGAATAGTTGACCTTGTAAACAATGGTAAACAATGTATATGTATATGTTTATAATTGGAAGTCATTGTTGGAACCACGTTAGTGTGACCGTCACTGATCATCTATCCTTCCTGATATGATAATTGACGATAACTGAAATCCCTATGTCTAGTAAATATTCGATGGACGTATTTACTCTTAAAGACGTATTATAGGGTTTCCCATTAGGTGATTGGAACTAAGAGGACTAATGAGGCACGAATTAAACACCAGAGGGACTAAATGTGAAAATACTCTCCTTATATATATAGAGAGTAATTAACCCTAATTTAAGGTTAATCAACACATAATCACAGCCTCCCTCATATCTAATTTCGTTCTCCATCCTCTGATGAATTCCTTAATCATGAATTCATCAATCCATCCTAAATCAATCATCTTGTTATGGGAACCCGAAATCAATAGCAATCATGCTTTATGCTGTTACAGGTTCCACAGGACGATCTGGATTCCCCGGTACGTGTTTATTACGAATTGAATCATGTTATATTCCAACAGTATTAGTAGCTCATTATGATTTAGAGTTACATCAGATGGATGTCAAAACCACTTTCCTGAATGGAAACTTGCAATAAGACGTATACATGTGAACCTATAATTCCAGAAGGTAAATGGCACATGGTCTGCAAGTTGAATAAGTCCATATACGGGTTGAAGCAAGCATCGCTTAAAATGGTACCTTAAGTTTAATAAAGTCATAAAAGGACAAGACTTCCTAAAGAATCAAGTGGATCTTTGCACCTATCTCAAGATCAGTGGGAGTAAATTTACAATCCTTGTTTTGCACATGGATGATATTCTTGCAAGTAACAACTTGGATATGTTGCATGAGTCGAAGCGTTTACTTTTTCGCAGAATGTCGACATAAAAGATCTCCGTGATGCCTCTTATGTTATAGGTATCGAAATACATCGAGATAGGCGTAATGATGTTCTGGTTCTTTCTCAAAAGACTTATATTGAACACATCTTAGAACGCCATAACATGCAGCACTACACACCCACTATAACTCTAGTAGTAAAAGGAGACGTATGTGATTGTTTCCAAAGTCCAATCATTGAGATAAAATAGGAGCAAATGAGGATGATACCTTACTTATAAGTAGTTGGGAGCATTATGTACGCTCAGGTCTGTACTCATCTAGATATCGCTTATATCGCCGGTATGCTTGGGAGTTACTTATCTAATCCCGAATTAGCACACTGGAAAGCGGCTAAAAGGTTTTACGATATCTGCTAAGGACCAAAGACTACACATTAACTTATAGAAGAGGTGACAACTTAGAAGTAGTAGGATGTTTTAATTCCAATAAGAAATCTACTTCTGAATGTATATATTTATGGTTAGTTGGCAAACCTATCTTTTGACGGAGTCATAAGTAGAAACTGACTGCAACGTCTACCATGATGTCTGAACGTTCATAATTTCATGTCATGGGATGTTGTTAAAGAACTTAGTCAGTGGACTCGAAAATCGTCAACTTTATTTATAGACCATTGAAGCTTTACTGTGATAACT
>CM067167.1:234743854-234801354 GCA_034093135.1 Erigeron breviscapus | reverse complement strand
ATTACAACAATCAAAAATGCATCTTCGGACATTTTAATTTCTTGGTCGAACACAATAGATTTTTATACTCTAGATCCCTTTCATATGAATATGTAATAAATTTGGACAATTTCTAATTGCTAATTACAGGTTTCAGGTTTTGTCCACGGCCCCTAATGTATCTATATCACTCAATAGAGTTGAATGACCACATTATTTGATTTACATTAATATATCACAATAGTGCATGCAATTGGGATGTGATGTCGAAAAATTCATCTTCATGGCATGAAATGGTTAGGCCTCCCATTGGATGATCAAACCCGAATTCTTCCTCTGATTGTCTAGGAACAAAGGTTCTTCCAACAACGATAACAAACCTCCTCTTCGCCAACATACACTACTAAATGACCTCTGGGCACATCCCTTTGATAATTGTACGCACTCAATCTGCTGAAGCCTTTAACATTAGAAATCAATGAAGACGATAAATGCGTAAGACCCATGTCGAAGATTGTGAGAATAAATGAGCTTTTCTAGTAAGTTACAATTTTTGTCAAATGATCGAGCTCTTTGTTAATTTAAAGGTCTAAGGTCCCTGGTGGGATAGGTTCTGGTTTCAAATCGGGTTAGCGTTAAAAAAAATAATGTTGCAGGTCTTGAGAGTGATAGGATAGGAGATTTGAAAGCTTAAAATGTTTCAAGGAATGTATAGTATATATTGCCAAGGATGGAGCCTGTCTTTCATGGCTTTTTCAAGCTTTAAAATAATCAAAAAAGAAATAGGAGACGCGTCAAACTCCGACTCCAAGGCTGTTATCTTTAGCTATTAAAGCCAAGGAATCTTTATAGTTATACCTCAAGTTGGGCAAATTAATGATTAATTTAAATTGGTTCACACATATTTCTTCTTTCGTACATAAGAATTCTTTTATTTTATTTAGGTATATACATCTACCATGTATATTACATTTTACTTTACAACCATTCAAAATGTATATTATTGTACGTTTTTTTGGAAGGATATATATATAAAAATATATAACTCTAACTGAAATTATTTTCAAGACTGCTAAATTCCAGCAGTCAGCATTCAGAAACTCACATGCAAAGGATTAATAATTAAGCTGTAGCGTATCTTCATCCAAGATATATTGCCAGACTCTATATTTGAGGAGCATTCATTACGTTATTCGATCAGCTAAAGATTTTACCTGGTTTTCATGAGGATCCAAGAAAACTGAACTGTTATTATATCCATTATTAATATATTAATGATTAGATCAGATTAATTAAGGAATTCAAAAAGGTTTGAACAGTCAAAATATGCCTCTCATTAAGCATCAACCAAAAACTGATAAAAAAAATTACTTAAAAAAGAAGTTTAGTCGTTTACTTACGATGACCGTAACTAAATATGTAATGTTGCCATCAATAATGGCAAAAAATGCAGATTATTAATTAATAACAATCAAAAACAAAATATATAGACAACTTCTAACATTTGACAAGAAACAAACAAAAGTTAATTGGTTACCTTCAATTAATGGAGTATTTGGCTATTTGTCAGCTAAATCTAAACTGATAGTTTAACTATAGATCAATATTCAATGTATTTGCCTAAGTTCGTATATATGGCATGCATGTCCAACCTGAAGGGTGAGGCTATATTAATAGTCACTTACTTTGTTTAATTTATACTTGAAAATGTTTAAAAAATCTTCCCGTTTGCTAGTTTGTAGAACAAAATATTTACATTGACAAGTGTAAACAAATATTAAACTTATATAAACTTAAAAATGTAGACAATATATTACAACACATGCATATATACCTAGCTTAATATTTTTAAGCTACCACTTAATTGCTTGATAAAATTTGGTGTTGCATCATAACTTTCATACTTTTAATTATACACAAGTTATATTTTTACAAACCCAAGTGTCAACCTTCTTTTGTTTTAATTATATATATGTACTGGAATTGTAATCATGCATGCAATACATAAATTAACCTACATTGGCTTAGCATCTCGAAATTGATATGCCTTATTGATGTAGACCAATTATATACATATATAAAGAATAAAACCGATCCTTAACGTTCTTCATCCAATTATTGGTCAATCTATTTGATGACCATATTTAATTTGTATCGCTCATGACGATTCATAATTAAGTATATATAGTTAGAGATGTTATATTATATATTTGAATTGATGGAGGTTAGAAATTAACCAAGTGGATCAAACACAGAGAACATAACTATTTTTCTTTCTAAATTAGAGTATAATAAACAAATACACTTGTTCAAAATGGCATGGTCCCTCATAACAAAAAAAGAAGGTATTGGCGGGGGATTTTTACATTGTTAATTAGAAGCTATTTCTCTCTAAGATGGTGTGATTGCCCGAGATTTTTCTGAAATCAGTCTCTATACCCTCTTGTAAATTAATGATGATTGTCTGTCTCTACATCTCGATCCCTTCCCCCTACCTCATCTTTGACGAGATTGAGTATTGTTGTTGTTCTGTCTAAGATGGTGTCCAATAAGTACCATCAATTTTACATAACCTTTTTCAACATGAAATGGGCAATCTAGAGATGAGATCACTAAAGATTTCTTCTTGGCAACGAATGGTTAGACCGCCCATAGGATGATCATAACCAAACTCCTCTTCAGATTGGCGAAGCAAATCTTGAAATAGAGGATTTCCAAGAAAAGATAATGGAACCACGAATCGAGTCTTTTGAGTTTCTCCAACGTAGACAGCCAAATAACCTTTGGGTACATCCACTTTAGAGTTTCGGTTGCAAAGTGCTTGCAATTTACTAAAATTCTTTGTTTTTGCACTCAAAGAAGGAAACCGAATAATGGCCATTTCTTGCTAATTAAGGAAATTTAAAGGAAATATTTGAATTGTTTTACTTGATGCAAACAAAAGGAGCTTAGAAGTTGTGTAAGTTCTAACTTCTAAGAATCTTATACATGTATTTATAGTGCATTTGCATTGGATGCCGAATTGGAGGTTGGGAATATATATTATAAACAAAATTATATAAATGATTTGGGTATGTTGTGGGCCTTCATGTGAAAAAGTCAAAAAACTAACATGGGCTTGATGATATTAAAATGCTGCCGATTGTCATGTTGATGTACGGTGCACGTCGTCAAAACTCAAAACTCTTAATTAATTAGTTTGACTTGATTAATTAGATAACTTAAGTACATTACTTAATATACATCTAACATGGATGTATGTGATGAGATTAACTCATACGAGCTTAAGTTTAGAAACTAGTTTTCGTAAGATTAAAGTGATCAGAAGAAAGATTTGTGTAATTTTAAATTAAGCAACAACTTTTCTTTCTAGTGATGAATAAATAGCAATATTGTGGGTTCACTAAAGAAATTTGAGGTATTTTTGAAACGACACGTGGCGTAATCTTTGATCGACACGTGTCCTTTTAATTTATTTATTTTATTAAAATAGCTTTTTTAATTGTATATAGATTCAATTTCCTTATTAGACTTAGAATTAAACTCTAACTTTTGGCTTATTAATACAAAAGACATTATAACCTTATTTAATTGATCGTTTTCTCATTAATAAATTGTCTCTTTTTCTTTCTCAATTCGTCAACTCCTATTACTTATATCATTATAATAAGTTATTAACATGAAAACTTCAAAATTTTGAGTTTACGATTCGAAATCACAAGGCTATTTGCCGTCATCCACTATGCTTACAAGTTCTTTTGATGTGATTCTAAAAATTTAAGGTAAATCCAAAACTCTAAATAAACATATATTATATTTATCATTACTGTTTATTATAATTTAGCTTCGATCATCGATTTACTTTAACCTGAATTTATTTCATACTCACGAATCATGTATGAGGCATATTCGAATTTCTTTATGATACAATATATATAGCTACCGTACATCGTACGGGTATTAGGACCAGTTACTTGATATACATCTAACATGGATATATGTGATGAGATTAACTCATACGAGCTTAAGTTTAGAAACTAGTTTTCGTAAGATTAAAGTGATCAGAAGAAAGATTTGTGTAATTTTAAATTAAGCAACAACTTTTCTTTCTAGTGATGAATAAATAGCAATATTGTGGGTTCACTAAAGAAAGTGTTTTAAAGACATTTGTTAGAGATTAATAAGGGTAGATGAAACTCATAGGTGAAATGATTAAGCAAGAATAATGAATGGCTAGCTATCAAAGGTAGGTGAAAGGAGGTAAGTAAAACTCTTCACTTAGGGTGAAAGGAGAGTGTGAGTTCATTTCTTTTGTTTGTATATTAGATACTTTATTTTGATTGGATTATTCCTATTCGGTTTATATGAAGATGACAAATTAGTTTTTGACTCAAATGCAACGTTTGGATGAGTTTTCTTGCTTAATTAATTACATGAACTAAAACTAGTATATACTCTATATATATGTTTTATATTAGATGGAAAAACTGCTTCTCTTAATTGGTAAGTTTAACACTTTCTTTAACGTGAAAAAACAGGTATGCTGTGAATATACAGTTGTAAGAATTACGTATGATAATTCATACAAAAATAAATATATATTTGTGCCATAGTATATTTGTATAACTAAGCTTGCTTTTCAGTTATTCATATTCATATGAATAAGAATTATATTAATCAAGACCAGTAGACCACAAGTGTGATTCCGTAAGGACTGACATATCACCCATCATGAAGCACATGCAACTATATATGCAACTATGCGAGTTTAATCAGTTGACGAAGCCAAACTAACTTTTTCTACGTATGATGATTTTAAATGGCAGTGTCACTTTTACCAGTCAAGTGAATCCATACAAAATGTCCCTGACACATGAACCTGAAAAATCTGGTAGTAATTCATATTTCTTAACAGGTTAATCAAATATTAATTATTTCAAATCTACTCCTATTTTTAAAATTATTTCAAATATAATTATGTTAATGTTTGAATCTTGGTCTTTTACCCAAAAGGCACAAGCTTCAACCAAGTGAGTCAACCCCACGTAATGCTCTTAATGCGTTAAACAAACCACTATGACCACATTATAATTAGTTGATAAAGATAATAATGATGTTCAAGTCATAGACCTCACGGCCTAAGGGACGAGGGGAGTGATTGTGGGGAGGGAGCCAGAGTGCCATGCGGTACCTCATCACATCACCGCCCTCCTCTTTGGTCCCAAAAAAAGATGGCAAATCAATGTGTGTATCCCGCAAGACATTCCAAATCATCCCTCGTTAAATATAAAAAAAAAAGATGGGATGTGATGACGAAAAATATAGATTTTCTAGTGATAGAAGCAATGTTTAAGAAACCGGGTTGAACCGGTCTAGTGTTGGACCGGTCTTGTTTGTTTGTGTTGTTCAGTTCAAATTGTCAGGTTTTGGGCTTCGAATAGGTTCGACCGTTCGGTTTTTGGTTCTTAGACTGTTTTTTCTGTTCAACTAATTTTGTTATCTTTTCTTTTTTGGATTAATTATTTTGATGATGTCTATACTTTAATATTATTTGTTGTTGTGTATAAACTTTTAAGCTCATACTTTCTTTAACTATTTTGTATTTTTTTCAAATGAATTGTAATTGTATTTTCACTATTTTTGATAGATTGTAGCAAGTCAAGTAGTATTTTTATAAAATAGAATAAAGTAAAAAGAGTTAATTACAGAAATCGTCCCTGTCGTCGACCCCTACTTGCAGCTTTCGTCCCTAAGTTTAATAAATTGCAGTTTTAGTCCAAAAAACTTTGTCCCGTCAACAGTTTTGGTCCAAATTCCATATGAACGTTAAATTACCCATCACATGACCCTCACGTGATGGGTATTTTAGTCTTTTCCTTCTCACATGGACCAAAACTGTAACTAACTCAATAAACTCCACCCAACCCTTTCCTCTTCCTGTCACTATCAACACTTCTCTCTCCATTAACAAGAAACCTTTACCTTTAGTTCCATATCCAAATCTTCATATTCATCATCAACAACAACAATAAAAACATAAATTTACACAGATCGTGGGCTTCACTTTGTATCAAACACAAAACCCAACATTCAAAATTTCTATGTATCAATCAATTTTTCTATACAAATCTATATATACATCACAAAATTGAATCCCAAAATCCAAAATCAATGAAAACAACATGTTTATATATACATACATTAATTAATACATATTCTATGCACGATGTACCATTTGTAGTTTTCCCGGCACACCTTGGCAAACCGTTTTTCCGTCAAAGGGTGGTGAACCAGTGATACGGCAGCATCACTATGCACGGCGTGTAGGGTGTGTTGGTTGTAGCGGATCTAGGATGGTGGTGGTCGAATACAACGTCGTGGTGGCAGTAGCAGATCTAGGATGGTGGTTAGCCCGATCTTGTTGGTATGGATCGTGGTCGGATCTTGCTACCATTTTCTTCTTCAAGATCGAAAATGACATGGAAGTAGATATAGATACAGTTGAAGATGATAAAACTGAAAGACCAGAGATCAGTATTATCAATAGCTCTTAAATGGGAAGATTTTAATGGAGTTTGTGAGGATGTTCCAGGGGCAATTTGGGACATTTTTTGCCGTGAGGATGTTCCAAAGCTGAATAAGTATATGAGACTTCATTGCAATAAATTTGGTGTCCCTGATGTAACTCAAATCTTTACTTTTTTATAATAGTGAGAAGTTTTTCCAATACCATATCAATGGAATTAAATTATTATTATTATTATTATTATTATTATTATTATTATTATTATTATCAATGGAAATAAATTCAAAATAAAAGAGTTGTTGTGAATCCAAATTGTTATGGAAGTAATCTTTTAACTTTTTTGTATACATTTTTGTTTTTGATTTGTGTGTTATGTTTAAAAAGGATCGAATGAAAGATTTTGTTGATGAATGATGATTATGTATTCTATTTTGATGATGATGATGATGATGATGATGGATATGGGTTTGAGTGAAATTTGGAAAAACAAATATTTGTTTTTTATCTGGGTTTGGTTGAAATTATGATGATGGATGATGCTTATTATTAATGATGAAGACCTGAAAAAATAAAAAAGGTAGGTAACAAAAACTTTGGACTAAAAGTGTAATAAATGAAAGAAGAAAAATTACGAAAATACCATCACGTGGCTGACATGTGAAACGGACGTTACTACCCAGGACTAAAAGTGTTGACGGAGCAAAGTTTTTTGGACTAAAACTGTAATTTATTAAACTTAGGGACGAAAGCTGCAAGTAGGGGTCGACGACAGGGACGATTTCTGTAATTAACTCAAGTAAAAAATGTAAGGAAATTAACCCAGCCAATAGATATAACTGCCCGTTAAATCAGATTTATAAGGTGCTCGGTCGTGTTTAAAAATCCACTTTAAAAACATTGGATAGAAGATGGTGACGGATGGATGAAGGATTGATGATGTACGAGAGAGAAAATGTAGAAGATGAAAATTGGTGGAAGATGAGAACCTCCACCTTAAAGACTTAAACTTCTAGCTATGAGCGTGGGGTTATAGAATATACAAGTTATTTGCGGATCATGCACAAAATATTAGCATTAGCAAGGGCAGTTCTATGTGTATATAAAGTAGGTCCACGGACCTACGTTAGATCGGAACTTTTTTCAGTAAGCATATAGAAAATTATAATTGGACACATGTTATCCAAGAGTTTGGACCTAGGTAAATTATAAAGTAAATCTTTTAAAACATTTGATGTAAATAAATTATAATTAGATGCATGTAGTTTTTGTTCCTAGATCCGTTAGTTATAAAATAAAACAATTTAGAAAGATACATGAGTTCTTCTTCTAAACCTAATGATTCATTAGTAGCATAACACCAAACTTTAAGAGTTTTAGACACTCTTTTTTCATTTCTAATTCAAAATGTCTCATCTTCATAACACTAAATTTATCAAAAGATTTTTCCGAGTAGTGCTATTGTGTAATAATGATACCCCAACAAATAACTTAGCAAGATTTAAAGGTGATCGTGGATGGAAGCTTAAAATCGGGAAGAAGGAGGAACCAAACAAAATTTTGCCAAAAATCAAGTCCTATAGTAAGAATTGTACAATAATAAAAACATATTTCATTTCTTCGTAGTTAAATAGTGGTCGTAATAAATGTTGAATTAATGTTATCGCAAGATAGAACTAGAGAATCTTATGAGAATTTCACTTAATTGTTAATAGATACTTTGAGAAAGAACTCGTTTTGAAAAAAAAAAATTCAATTTAATATATATGATAATTCGTGAAAACCCGACCCGTTATTGAATACGAGAAAAAAAAAAATTTACCCAAATTAAATTTGGACACACGTGATTTTCATTCCTAGATCCGCCACTGAGCATTAGCATTTTTCATCCTTTTCTTCTTTTTCCAAGATATGTTTATTAGGTAGATTTCAAACATTTCAATACTTACTTTTTTGACATATGCAAATTGCATATATATTACCACGAATGATCTAGATTATGTTATTTTAACCGGCGTACATAGAGAACCCCTTCACACCAATACCTAATCAGAGGAAAAGCCTCTTACTAATCTGTTCAAATCCACACCTTAGAATAAAATCTTATCTTTTTAGAATCAAACTTGGGTCCCTATAAATTGAAGTACTCACTCAAAGACTTTTCTTTTTACCACTTAGACTAGTAATTTTTTTAGACGGTTAATTTTAATATTGTAATATTGTAGATTTTGATGTAATGTACTTTAATTACCACCTGAGTTTTTGAAGATCGTAAAAAGCGTACGATCTCATTAATAATCTACAAGTCGATCTTCCACATGGCAACTTCTAGATATTGATTACTTTAAGAATCAATGATGAGCATTTAAAGGTTGCAAAAGGAAACTAATTAAAATAAACAAGTGGGTATTGGGATGCATAGAGTCGCGTATCTTCACATGGGTTATCTTTGTAATGACAGTATTATAAGCTTTCCATGATCATCTTAATTTAGAACCAAGAATATATGTGACTTAATTTCTATTGATTTCACATTTGTTCACAGCTTCTTACATCACAATTCCACTACTAAGAAGAACCTTCTAAACTTTTATGCTAATCATTGGAAATTAGATGTAGATAGCCACCACCCTTTGATATGTTTTGCGTTATATCTAGTTACGATTTAATTCAGACATAGTTTTATAAATTGTTTAATTTTTAGTCGATGTATAACAATCCGAAAATAACTGGCCAAGTAAAAAATTTAATTTACTTTGACGTAACCAAAAGGATATATACATGCTGTGTAACTTGGGGTGAGCATATTAACCGAAAGGATGAAGGTAGCTAGCTAGTATAGTTTGCATTTGCAAGTACCATTGGGTGCTCTAATGAAAGTTTTAATGTGAGTGAATACAACAATTGACATACTCTATCATAATTCAATGCATTAAGTCCCCACTACAAGTGATTATAATTTTATCGGAAGGAGTAGTTACTGGTCGCTATAATTATGGATCAAAAGCTAGCCCACGAAAAGATCGAGGAACACTTCTATCTATGGCTATAGGCGCTTAATCCCAACTTTCAGATGTAAATTTTCTCGTTTAAGTCTCCAATGTTGAGCGCTTTTTTTTTTCTCGAAGGACCAACCAAGACAATTCCAGGTATTTCGTATGCGGCGTTTCAATGGCTAAATGTACGCACATACTGGCCCAATCTAGATGCACAAAATCCTTAGCCCACTAGACTACACGTCCAGGGAAAACCCACCCTCTCGAAGACCCACTAGTGATACATCCGGTTTCCGTTTGGATTGAACCGGTAGCCGAGGCCCGTTTGGTTTTCTTTCATAAAAAAATAGCGTTGATGGCAAGTCTCGAACCTTGATCATTTATATTAATTTCAATTTGCCATTCACTTTGTTTTAATTAATTTTGAATGTAAAAAGTGTGAAAGTTGTCCTCTTTAATTTAAATCTCAAGCGTTAACTTACCATTTTTCTTTTTTAATTCATTAATATACAAAAATTATGTACAGCATTCACAGTAGGCTAAAATTAAGCCTTTATACAGTATAAATCGATTACACTTAACTCTACAATTATGCTACCCCCAGTTGCCCCAATCAAGCTTGCGTGACTTTACTCGATTATTAATCCATAGATAGGATTTTGATTTCACCTCTTCGACGACTGCAGCAACATCAAGTGGCCTTCCTTTAAAAATAAATTCATTCCTTGCAAGCCAAATACACCAAATGGTTATCCTTATAACTCCGTCCAACCATTTTCTTTTATTCGCATTGCTGGTGGCTGCCTGCACTTGAGCTAGCAAACTATATAGAGAATCCGATCAACCAAGAGGAAGCCTACACCGTTGCCCAATGACCTGCCAAATTTCTCTTGCAAAATCACACATCTGAATGTCATATGTTCAGAATTTTCATCCACTTTCCAGTATACCGGGCATCTTTCTGAAAGTAACATAAAACCTCTCGAAACCAAGTTAGATCTTGTGGGTAATCTAATTTAATGTCGTATTTAACTTTCAAGATTGTAAAAAATATGAAACTATATACTTATATGCTAATGCTTCGATATATTACCAGAAACCAAGAACAATTAGTAGTCCTCAAACGAGTGCTACTATTACAATAGAAATAGAATCGTCCCTTTAATAGATTCGATTCACTATACACAATCACACATACAGAAATACCTCACTACAAATCACTCTCAAACCTATAAAGATCAAGATGATCTTTAGACAGAAAAAAATATATGAAGAATACGACTGCTTTCTCTCGAATATCACAAACCCTAAAAACTGCAAAATAAGACCAACAGTATGTATATATTTATATAAAAAACAGAATTGAGAAATACCTGGTTTAGTCCCTCCATTTGTACCTGTTAACACTTTAGACACTAAACATAAAACTTATAAGATAAATAACAAGAATACCCCCTGAACTATTATTATTGTGATAAGCTTGATCATAAGTATATATTTCAACATCCTCCCTCAAGCTGAATCACAATACAGAAAACAGATGTTATTTCATTCCATGTCTAACAAAAAGATCAAACACTTTCAGTTTTTTACAAATAGATCTATGCTGATTGAAAGATAACCCTTTAGTAAAAATATCAGCTATTTGATCTTTAGAATCAACCTTAACAATTTTTAAAAAACCAGAAGCAACTTTTTCCCTTACTAAGTGCACATCTATCTCAAAGTGTTTAGATTTTTCATGAAACACAGGATTTCCAGCTATTTGGATAGCTGAACTATTATCACAGAACATATGAACAGGAATTAGATTATCAAGACTCATGTCTTGAAGTAAGTTTGAAATCCAAATGGCTTCACAAGTAGCAGAAGCCATACATCTATACTCAGCTTCAGTAGAAGACCTGGAAATAGTAGCTTGTTTCTTGCTTTTCCAGGAAATTAAAGAATTACCCAGAAAAACACAATATCCAGAAACAGATTTTCTGGAAACAGGACACTTAGCCCAATCAGAATCAGAATAAACATTAACATCAAGCTTACTACTTTTGTCAAACTGAATTCCAGAACCTGGAGAACCTTTCAAATACTTCAAAACTCTAAGTGCAGTCTTGAAATGAGACTGTAATGGAGCATGCATATGTTGACTCAAACAATGCACAGAATATGAGATATCAGGTCTTGTATGAGTAAGATATATAAGCTTACCCACAAGTTGTTGATATCTAGAAACATTAGTAAGATAACAATCACCTTCAGATTCTTTAGTACTTAAGACAACATTTTGAGGCAATGGTGTATTAATAGGTTTAGCTGCAAGTAACCCAAATTCATGTAGAAGTTCTAAAGAATACTTCCTTTGTGTTAAACAAATCCCTTTGTCATTTTTAAGAACCTCAATTCCCAGAAAATATTTTAAAAAACCTAAATCTTTAATCATAAATTTTGAGCTTAAAAACTGTTTTACCTTATTTACCTCTTCAATATTGTTTCCAGTCACCACTATATCATCTACATAAACCAAAAGAGCTACAAAAACAGAATCTGACCTTTTTGTAAACAGTGAATAATCATGTTTACTTTGACTAAAGCCATGCTCAACCAAGGCAGTGGTTAACTTAGCATTCCATTGCCTTGGGGCTTGCTTAAGACCATACAAAGATTTTTCCAACTTGCAAACTTTATTACTGTTACTACCATAACAACCAAGAGGAACAGTCATATATACTTCCTCCTTTAAATCACCATATAAAAAAGCATTGTTAACATCAAGTTGGAACAAAGACCAACCCTTACTAACAGCAATACTGATCAAACACCTCACAGTAGTCATTTTAACTACAGGACTGAAAGTTTCTTCATAATCAATTCCAATCTTTTGACTGTAACCTTTTGCAACTAACCTAGCTTTATATCTTTCTACTTCTCCTGAAGCTTTATACTTTATTTTATATATCCACTTACAGCCTATAGCTTCTCTATTACTAGGTAAATCAGTTAAAATCCAAGTATTATTTCTATGAAGTGCTTCAATTTCATTGTTCATGGCTTCTATCCATTTAGGATCTTTAATAGCATCTTCATAACAAGTTGGTTCAACAGCTTTATTTAAGTTAGTAGTAAAACAGAAATTAGTACTACTAAGACTGGCATAACTCACAAACTTTTCTATACCATATCTAACATTAGAATCAAGAATATAATCATTCAAGTACACAGGTTTTCTACTAGTTCTTTCAGATCTCCTAAGATCAGGACCACCCTCTTCTGTAATTTGAGTAACATCATGATCAAAATTATTATTAGGATTATTGATATTACCCTCAGGGATGTTGTTATCATTCATAAATGTTGCAGGTGCATCAACATTCTCTGAACCAAGTTCTTGAGAATGGACACTGTTGCCATCATTATTGAATGTACCTCTCCCTTCATCATTGGGTTCAGACACATTTTGATTGAAAAAATTAATTTGATCCAAATCTGTAGAACTATCCAACCCAGACCCTTCCAATCCAGAACTTTTCATTTTGAAAGGAAAAACAGTTTCATAAAACTTTACATCTCTTGAAAACAAAATACTTCTACTATCAAGACTGAACAATTTATAAGCTTTTTTACCAGAAGAATAGCCCAGAAAGACACATTTTTCTGACCTAGAAGAAAATTTATCACTATTATTTAAGATAGAAGCATAACAAAGACAACCAAAACTTTTCAAGTGGGAGAGGTTAGGTTTTCTATTATATATTAACTCAAAAGGTGATTTTCCTTTTAAAACAGAAGAGGGTAACCTGTTAATAAGATATACAACAGTTAGAACACATTCAGGCCAAAACTTAAGAGGAATTCCTCCCTGAAACATAAGACTTCTAGCAACATTGAGTAAATGTCTATGCTTTCTCTCAGCAATACCATTTTGCTGAGGAGTATAACTACAAGAAGTTTGATGAAGAATACCATTCTCATTAAGAAAACCATTCATATTTGAATTCACAAACTCAGTTCCATTATCTGACCTTACAGTTTTGATATTTACTTTAAATTGATTTTTCAGTAATCTGGTGAAAGACACAAACCATTCAAACACTTCAGTTTTAGTTTTCAGAAGATAAACCCAAACAGCTCTAGAGAAATCATCCACAATAGTTAGAAAATATTTAAATCCCTCTCTACTAACAACTTTATAAGGACCCCATAAATCTAGATGAATTAACTCACCAATTTTCCTAGACTTATGTTCACTTAATGGAAATGGTTCTCTTGTTTGTTTAGATTTATGACAAATATCACAAGGTGAAGTATGAGAACTGTTTTCAATCATCAAATCATTTTTAAGAATAGACAATACTTGATCAGCAGGATGACCTAATCTTGTATGCCACAAAGATTTAGAAACATGAAAACACATAGTTATAGCATTATTAGACTTACCAACAACATTTTTATGCAAGTCAAAGAGATACAGTCCATTAGACTCACTACCAGTCCCCAGAATAGTCTCCCTTTTCAAATCCTGAATATAACAAGTACTTTCATCAAAACCTACAAACAATTTGCTATCCCTAATCATTTTATTAACAGACAGCAGACTCACACAATAATTAGGAACAACAAGAACATCATATAACACAATATTATTAGCAAGTCTTAGGTTTCCAACTTTAGTAATTTTGGCCAAAGTCCCATTAGGATGACCAACAGACAGATTTAGACTAGAGACATCAATAACATCAAACATATCTTTATCAGAAACAGTCATGTGCTGATTAGCACCAGAATCTATAATCCAACCTAACCATTTAATCAAATTATCCACAGAGTTTGCACAAAAATACTTGCAAAAATTCAAATTAAACATCACACTGTTATTGAAGAAAGAAGGTATACCTGCCATATTTGCTTGCACTGAAGTAGGCTGCTTATCACTGATTAATGAAATTAACTTCTGCACTTGCTCATTAGTGAATTGCATAGAAGAACCAGAAGAAGAAGAAGAAGGCATACATAAACCAGACTTAACAGATTTATCAGAATGCACAGAATTCAGATTAACTTCACAATTAGCATTAAACCCTTGTTTAAAACCATGATTTTGCCTTATAGGATTAGGATGTTTTTTAAAACCAGGTGGATATCCAACAATCTCATAGCACCTATCCATAGTATGACCAATCATATTGCAATTTTTACATACCAAATTAGGATTAGGACCCCTGTTACTAGCAAACTTCTTTTTATAATCAACAGTTTTAGAAGCAAAAGCAGTTACATTATTTTTGTTATCAGTAACAGAACTTTTTAAACTAAACCTATGAGATTCCTCCCTAGACAAGATAGCATAAGCAGTTTTAGCATCAGGTAATGGATCCTTAGTTAACAAAGTACTCCTAATAGGTTGATATACATCATCTAGTCCCATTAATAGTTGCATGAGTTTAATCAATTTGTCATGAGTGGCAGTTTCAGTTCTAGCATCACAAGTACAATTAGGCAATTTAGTAAGAGAATCAAACTCTCTCCACATAGAGTTCATTTTGTGATAGTATTCAGATAAGGAAGATCCACCTTGCTTAAATGTATTAATTTTATGTTACAAATTATATATTACTGATCCATCTACCTTATCATAGGTTTCTTTTAACTCAGTCCAGACTTCAGAAGCATTTTCAGAAAAAACTTGACCTAGATAAACATCTTGAGACACAGAACCAAGTAGCCATGAAAGAACAACTGCATTACACCTTTCCCATTGCTGGGCCAGAACAGGACTTGAAGCATAAACAGATTTCACTACAGTACCATCAATAAATCCCATTTTATTTTTTGTTTGCAAAGCAAGTTTAATGGCACTAGCCCAGATTCTATAATTTTCAGTTCCAACAAGTTTAATAGAAATAATAGGCACACCAGTAGTATCATTAGCATGCAGATACAAAGGACTTCCAATATCAAGACCACTAACAGTAGTAGCACTAGAATCACCCATTTTAAACAATCAAATATAGATATAACAGCAGAAAAACAATTTATCACCAAAAAACCAAACAACAATAAACAACAATAAACAACCTAACAAGAATCAAACAAAGAAAATCAATTAGCACAATAACCAACCAGTAAATTATCTGGAGTTTAATAGGTCACACAAAAATCGATATAGTTTGCAGGTACAACTACTACCAGGATTTCACACTTCTTCAAGGAAGAGGATCAAGGCAGCTGTAAATACCCTGTATATCAATTCAAGGCAACCCACCAGATAATGGAAAGATGACTTACAGTGCTTTAGGATAAAGAAGGAGTTGAAGAAGAAGAGAGTATCACCAAAAAGATACTCAGCGGAAGCAATAATCAATAACCCTTACACTTAATTAGGGTTTTTAGATGAAAACCCTAATTTTCAAACCCTAGATCTTGAAAACCAGAAAACCCCCAAATAATATCAAACCCTAGATCTTCGATAACCTGGCTCTGATACCATGTAAAAAATATGAAACTAAATACTTATATGCTAATGCTTCGATATATTACCAGAAACCAAGAACAATTAGTAGTCCTCAAACGAGTGCTACTATTACAATAGAAATAGAATCGTCCCTCTAATAGATTCGATTCACTATACACAATCACACATACAGAAATACCTCACTACAAATCACTCTCAAACCTATAAAGATCAAGATGATCTTTAGACAGAAAAAATACAGAAAGAATATATGAAGAATACGACTGCTTTCTCTCGAATATCACAAACCCTAAAATCTGCAAAATAAGACCAACAATATGTATATATTTATATAAAAAACAGAATTGAGAAATACCTGGTTTAGTCCCTCCATTTGTACCTGTTAACACTTTAGACACTAAACATAAAACTTATAAGATAAATAACAAGAATACCCCTGAACTATTATTATTGTGATAAGCTTGATCATAAGTATATATTTCAACAAAGATTTTGCAAGAATTGCCAAATCAAAAAACGCACTATAAAGAAAAAGCATTATAATCCTTGAAAAAATATACAATAAACATTATTTTCTCTCGTATTATTATTTTAACACCTTTGGCGCTATTCAATACTTGCGTTTTTAAAGTGTTGTTGTTTAACACACCAGGCTTAAATGAGTAGTACTAGTGCAAACACCAATGAACCTAGTATATATAGTAAACATCTTATCAATGGAGCACTAGTTACATTGGCAGGAAATACTCGTCTTTAATCTAGCTATAGTATGAACGTGGGGGGCGATCCAACGGCCAACGGATTGCCAACAATTAATCGACGACCAGAGGATGACTAATTCTCTAGTGCTTTGATACCATACAGAAATCAAAGACAAACTAAAAACAAGTACATTCAGTGCAATACAGAAAAGGGATACAAAGATGTTTAACTAGAAAACAACTAGAAACCCTAAATGCATGATAATAACGAAACTAATATAAACCTCACTATTATGAGCTATAACCATTACAATACTTAACTTATAATAATGCCAACATATATTACCAACCAAATGTTGTGTTTTTTTGTAATGGTTGATATCATTATATAAAAATGATTACAATCATCAAAAGAATTATAAGTATAGCCAGATACAAATGTTGTGGGTTTAACTCAGAAATTGTTGCAAATATTTTCATTTCAGTAATAGTAATTGAACAATAATAGCAAATTAAAACGACGATGATAATTATATACAAATACCCTTAGACATCTTTTTAAGGTGGCTCCATCACCAAAAATTAATAATAGTTAGTAATAATATTTGATATTACTTTAACTATCCATTAAACTATTTATTAACATGAAATATTTCAAAATGTTGTTCTGATTCATACGTACATGTTTACGTACACCATGTGCGAGCATGATAGCCCATCCTCCAAATATTAATGGAATGTAATATTAGATTGAAAATCTTGCATGCATACATACATCCAAATTCGGTTAATCAATAATGAGTCATCACAACTGATCTGAAGATATTAAAAGCTAATCACAAGATGAATAATTAAGTCATTTATCTATTATTAATGTTTTCATATTGGAATCGATATCTACCAAATACTATACAATGTTTCAGGACTAACGTATGTAATTATAAATCATATAGAACGTAACAAAAAGAAGATACATCAATGAGCTAGCTTGCTCAGTTCAAGGACCGTCCGATAAAGACCAAAAAATGAAAAAAATAGAAAATCCAGGACCGAAATCCAAACCAGTTTTGGGCCGGTTTTATTTAGTCTAGACTGGTGGGCTTATGGGCTAAATAAATTTGTTAGTCATTGTTTGTGCTTAGTTTCTAAAAATATGTTTTTGGACTTAATTTGTAATGTATGAGAATATGAGATTGAGGAATATGGAACATGCATTCGTATATGTACAAAATGCAAGTCAGTGCCATATAGCGGCAATGAGGATAATGGAAACGGGTGGTGGTGGCGGTGACGGGCGACAACGGAGTCGATGGCGACGGCGATAACGATGGTGGTAGGGTGATTATTAATGTAAAAGTTTTTTATATAAAAACGGTAGTGTAGTTATTTTTATGGATTGATGGATTTATGTTGTAAGTTATTTCTTTAATTGTATTATAGATATATTTGGTGGAGATGAAAAAAAAAGTGATTGTTAAGGGCAAGATAGTTTTTTCAACTATCTTTTGTTAAAAAGAAAGAGTTCCTCTTATTAAGTATTATAGATGATATAAATACATGTGACACTCAAACTAACTTTTATAAATATATGTGGCATTTGAGATGTATCAGTTAACAAAGAGAGAAACAAGAGAGAGGATACATAAACACGATTTAATTTATAGAAGTTATGTTTATAAATATAATAAAATTACTCATTAGTATTATCCTATTCTTGTACATAGGTGATATACTTCTATATAAAAATTACACGCTTGTTGAAAATCACACTTTTTTGGTATATGCAAGTTTATCGAAGTATCCTTAATAATCAAATTATACTATTAGTTTTTTATATTTTAAACTATCTTCAATAACCACTTTATATCAATTATATCAAGTGTTTTTTTTGTACATTAATTATCTGCGTCATTCGTGTTACCACCACATCACTCATCACCAACACCACAATATTGCCGCATTACGCATCTGATTATTTTTATTGAATGTACCACAATTATACGATATGTTTGTACAAAATTAATATAAGTTTTGGTTAAAATAAAACAAGTATTAATATAAAACAAATAAAACAATTTTTTTCTTTAACTGGAAATCTTTGTGCATCATGAAAATCATCATGTACTCTATGAATCATAATAAATTATTTATAATCTAAGGGTCAAGATCTTATCTCACTTGTTTTATTTTAATACTTAGATTTATAAAAACCAACCCTTTTATATTTAGAACTAGATTATTATCCGCGTAATACGCGGGTAAACATAAATAATTAATGACATGTTAAATTTTTATAATATCGTAATTTAAAAAACATAAATATAAGATGTTGAAAAATGATGTTGTCATTTTAATATTTTTTATTTTTTATAATATTTAAGACACCATATAATCATAATATATTTTATCTTTTATAAATATCATAAGATATTAACGATGTAAACTAAATACTTATAACCAATTTTATTACCTATATGATAAAAAAAACTATCTAAAGTCATAATTTGATAACAACGTACGATAATAAAATGAAAAAGAAATGGTTTATAAAAATATAAAATAAAGAAAATAAAAAAAGTGATTTAAAAAAAGAAGTATAAAGATTTCAATGATTATTTTATATAACTATATTATTAAAGTAACTACTTTCTATAATCTCTATAATTGTATAATGTAAGAGTTATTTTTCCATAACTAATGACTATATTTAAATTTATTAAATTAAAACTAAATCTAAAAATTAAAAAATATATGACATCATCATTTTGATCTAATGGCTATAATTAAAAATTATAAGAAAATCTAAAATTACAAATAATTACAAATAACCAACTCCACTTAGGTGGGTTGGCAAGTGGTATTTTCTAAATCCACTATGTGGCCCCAGAGGTGAGTTTTCCCCAAGGTCTCGGGTTTGAGTCTTGGGTTTCTCATCTCAAGGTATTTCCATGAGGAGGGGGTTGGAGGTTCAGCAAATCGCTGGTTAAAATTGACTCCAACACGTCTGAATCGAAACTAACTTTACAAAAAAAAAACAAATAATTTACAAACAAAAATTTACAAACACATTTTTAACCAATCAAATCAAGTTCTTTTTTTTATTTCTCTTCTTTCTCTTTTTTTATTGATTGGTTCATGATACATGATACATGTGTTTGTAAATTTTAGTTTGTAATTTATTTGTAAGTGTAGCATTGCTCTTTTTATAAAGGTCTAAATTCTTTTAATTGGAAATTAAAGTTTCCTTTTTTACGGGTGACAGATAACATCCGACTCAACCAATTGGTTGGATCAAGTGGTTAGAGCTTTTATTTCTAAAGATCGATCTTTATATCTATAAATCTTTATATCCTTTTCGACAGAACGGAAAACTGTTAAACACGAACCCGTGGAATATCGCATTGGGTTTAGTTACTTAGATAAGTATCCAACTCGATGATGTCACCTCGAATCAAGTTTAACTAGTCAATCTAAAAAACACTGACAAAGAAATCAGCAACTAGAAAACGTCACTGGCTCCATTTTCACTCCCAATTCCAATTCTCACCGCACCGAAAACATGGTTCGATCTTCCGACGATACTGAAAACAAGGTAAATACAAACCCCCTATCAATTTGTATAATCTTGAAATCAAAAAGTATATTTCCATGCATTTTCTTCAACACCAGTTTGAGTTAGGGCACAAAATTAGTATATAAAAAAAAAATCAATCTTTTTGTTTATTTATTGAAATTGGTATTAATTTGCGCATGCTCAAGTTAGTGTTTTTTTTAGCTCATGTGGATGCTGCAATGATGGTTTTAGTTATTAAATTATTATGCATAAATTAGGTCCCTTTCGCTTGTAATTTTACTAAATTGTATCTTATATGTAAGAAAGTTTTGAACTTTGCTATTGTTTATTAGTGATTTTCTATAGTACGTAATACGGTAACGTGGGACACTTTATTTGATCTGCTATAGTAGGTATGTTATGCATATTGGTAATCAATCAATAGTTGTTACTTGCAATGAATATATTATTTGGCATTGTATATAAGGCCGTCTCAACTGAAAACGGCGTGTACACCGTTGGAGGTTTGGCGCGAAATACAAGGTGAATAGACAACGTGAATGCATTCGCCGTGAAGGAGCCGGCGTATGAGGATTTACATGTCTTTATTTAATTCTAACGGATACATATAGGAAAAAGTATTAAAATTTATTAAAATTTAACTAACCGTTGGAGAATCAAATGGCTATATGCCTTTTTTTTGTTTTTCATCCCTTTAAAGTACTATAAATACCGCAACATTTGCCAATTTAGTCACCACAATCTAAATATCTTTTATCTATATAAACGTTTTACAATTCTTTTTTAAACACAACACTATTCACCTTCTTCATTCATTAGATCACCATCATGAACAACCAACAATTCGACCCATTTAATTAATGTATTTGTATTTTTTTAATAAGGAAATGTGTATTTTAGCTGATTAAAATGTTTTTTTAATTAATTATTAATGAATATGTGGCGGTTAATAATTGGGTTTCGGTGTGATTATGATTACGTGGAAGTAAAATGTTCAGTGTGGGTGAGTGTGAAAGCTGACGTGGCAACTTTAAAACTAAATTCGGTGTGAACGGTTGGAGATGACCTAAGAAATTTGTTTTTTTTCCCACCCATTGTAACAGATTTTTATTTATTCGTTAAAGCTTGTAAGTAAACCATCTATATTGAGTAAAATGGTGACGTGTTCCACCTCTTTTGATAATGTGACTGTGTGCCCGTCTTTGTTTTATTTGTTATAGAAGGTATGATACGTATATCGGGGAAAAATAATTGTTTTGGATTTCTCAGATAAAAAAGGTGAAAGTAAGTTACATTTTTGTGTAATATTTCTGATATATGTATTGTTCAAAGCTTTCTGTTCTGTGTGCAGAATGTGATCAAGAAGCTTAAAGATGTTGAAATTAGTGTTCCCATCGTTTATGGTAACATTGCGTTCTGGCTTGGAAAGAAAGCAAGCGAGTGAGTTTTTCAAGATTCTATTTTTAATAATTGTTGAATGTGTTTTGAAGATATGCCAACGTGAAGTTTTATGATGTACCATTTGTTTAGGTATCAGTCTCACAGATGGACAGTTTATGTCAGAGGGGCGACTAATGAGGATCTGAGTGTAGTGGTTAAACGAGTTGTGTTCCAATTGCATTCTAGTTTTAATAACCCAATGCGGGTGGTAGAATCTCCCCCTTTTGAGTTATCCGAGTCTGGCTGGGGTGAATTCGAAATTGCTATTACTCTTCATTTCCATAATGATGTTTCTGAGAAACCAATGCACTTGTTAGTTCCTTTCTTTCTTTGCTTCTTTACATTGTTTTATATTTTAAATGTCATCTTGAATAACATAAATACAATAAATGTACATGCATTTATGTCAATGGATCAATGAAGTTGGTATAGATTTTAGGATTTGTGGCATTGTTTTCGGACATTGGATTTGTGTTTGTCTTTTATAATAGGGTTAGTAGATACTTCCCAAATTAGAGATTGCACATCCCCACTCATGAACAGGTGGATGCTGTTTCTCTTTTTTTTTTCCTAACAAGTTAGATTGGTAAATTTAAGGAATAGCTTATAGGGAAATGGGTCCGAGGGTTGAAATTTGCTCAAAGATGTAATTGAAGCATAAAACCTCGTAATTTATTTTGTTGGATAATATAGTTCTGTAGTTACATCTGACACACTAGTTATCTACGAAAAAGGCTAAGTTATTGAACAAAAAGATGTTTCAGGTCAACCCAACCTGTTTTGAAGATTAAAAAAGTTCTGTGTTTTAACCCAAAGCTGTCACTTAACCCACTAATTTTGCCACGTCCGCAGATACCATCACTTGAAGTTATATCCAGAGGATGATTCTGGTTCCATGTCAGTCAAGAAACCTGTAGTTGTGGAGCAATATGATGAAGTCGTCTTTGCTGAGCCATCCGAGGCGCTATTTGCACGTGTTCAGAATCATCCAGCTGTGGTTGTCCCTAGGCTACCTGCCGGGATCTCCTTACCCCCTGGTCAGTTATTATTTTTGTATGGTGTATATTTCTCGTTTATTTTATTTATCTAAATATATTTGAGTGTAACTGTAGTTCCAGCTGAGGATGCAGATAGAAGAAAGAGGTTTGATCCTAAAGACAATCCTCTTACACAGTGGTTTACAAATTTTTCGGAAGCAGATGAGCTCTTAAAACTTGCAGCTGCTCGTCAACAGGTAACCAAGAATTACATCTCTTCATAAACTTTGCATCAGTCAGCTGAGAAAGTATATAAAATTTATTATATTGTTTCCTTGATGACTAAATTTTAATACTGACGGATTCTTTCTCTAATCAATGGCTTACTATGACTAGAATCAACAGCAAATACTGATTTAGACAGTTGGTTGATTTTTGAATGCATGTGTCTCTCTAGTCTTGTATGATCTGATCTATGCGGCCTTTTTATAAGTGTTGCTGTGCAATGTCTTCCCATTTTGTGATGCCTTGAACCTTCACATTGACCAATTTCTAGCCCATCGGTTATATCAAAGAAACTTTAGAAAAACACATCAGAAATATTTTCTAATGTTTGTAATAATTATCTTGGGGGATTATGATGGAGATCAAATGAAAGGAGGTACAAAAATGCATATAGGTGAATAAGCCAATGTCAAGTTTTATATAAGGTATTGACTTGTGACCAACTGCATACATTAGTGCTGGGTTGTTTTAATGATGCATTAAGTGAGAACTGTTATTGTACTCTTTTCTTAGTAGGGAAAACTGATAGCATCTTGGAACCTTTAGCCTGTACTTTAAGCAATGTGTTCCGATGTCTTCGTGGAACTTCAGATTAGACTAGTCACGCCTGGCGTAATGGCCATGGTTATTTTAGATGTTAACAAATTTAAATGAAAACTATAACGTGTGACTCATTCGTCAGTTTTGTTGTTTAACTTGTGTTTAATAAGGAGTCATAGAACTGTGTTGCGATATTAATGCCAACTAGGATAGTTGACCAGTGAAATAGAGTAGGAAATTGCGGAGTTCATAAAATCTTGAGGAAAGAATTATGGCCTACTCTGATATGTATTGTTAGTCTTGGTGGCATTTTCGTAAACTTGTCGATCTTATGTCACAAGTGTCAAATCTTTACTGAAGCGAAAGAAATCTACTTTTTTTTATTCTATTTTATTTTTTTCTTTCAAATCTTCATTATTTTTATTTTTAATTTTGTTGGATCTTCAATTTCTATTTCTTCACTAAAATAGAATGAGAGAAAATTCCGTGAAGATTTTACACCACTACATTTTAGTGAAGATGAATCTTGAGTGAAGGTTTTTTTTCATTGTTCTTCATTGCTTCAAGATTGTTCTTCACTGATTGGTTCAGTGAAGAACAATGGATAAATCTTTATTGCTTCAGCTCTTCACTGATTGTTGTCGGTGAAGAACAGTGAAGAAATTTCCATTGCCTAGTTCTTCACTAATTGCTCCAGTGATGAACAATGAAGAAATGAAGAAATCTTCACTGTTCTTCCTTGATTGCTGTCAGAAGAAATGAAAATGAATCTTTAGTGAAGATTAAGATTTTCTTCATTGTTTTTCACTGAAGCAATGAAGATAAATCATCGGTGAAGGTTTTATTCATTGTTCTCTCAAGCAACGAAGAAGTTCGTTGCGTCAATGAACAGCAATGAATAAAATCATTTAATACCAATGCCAATACCTAATATATCTACCAAATATAATACCAATACCAAATATACATATAAAGCATACAACTTTCTAAATGTTTAATTATTAGCAATTTAGCATCTATTAATATCTTATCTCTACTCCTTTATAATAATTATCAACCCCCTACTTTTAGAAAGTGTTAGAAAATGGTTAGATGCAAAAGTACTAAATTACCCTTAATAAACACCCCCTATGGAAAGGGTTATTAGAGATTACCAAATTTGCCCTTAATGAATTAATTTACACTTTAAACCCTTATCTTGCTAATTTACACTCTAAGTCCTTATCTTCTAAAAATATTTTCACTATCACCATTACATCAACTTACACGGTTACACCACTCGACACCAATTGTCGATGTCATCACCACCCGTCACCGACACCACTAAACCGTCGTTGCCGTCGCCGCCGCCGCATTGCGCGGGTACCATGCTAGTATATCAAATAATGATGTCTTTGAGTTTTACAATATCAACATTATTAGGGCATGTTTGGCCACTGCTTATGCTTTTTAGCTTTATAGGTTTTTAACTTATGCGGTATCATAAGTTCATAACACAATATATAGGTAGTAGACTAATAATTGTACCGAATATCATAAGTTCATAAGCAACACACTTGTATAGAATAATCTAGAATACTCTATATATAGGGTTATCTAGATAGTTTCATAACTTACTAGACTTTTCTAGAATGTTCCATTGACTAGTATAAATAGGTAGTAGGAGCACTTGGCACAACACACCTCATAACACATTCTCACTTGTATCCTTCTAATTGTAAAACCCACTTTAAGTAATCTAATAGCTTTCCTATTTCACATGTTCATTCTTGTGCTCTCTGTCCATCATGGAATTCTTTTTTCTTGGTACCAAGGCATGACCGAGCTATTTGATTGAGACAATGTACTTGTGAACTGTATCGAACAAAATGAACATATGGAAGAGGCTTATGGAGTTTACAGATAGAGAATGGATGTTGAATGAGTTAAAAGTCTCTCCCACCACCACTCTGATTATATTACACACACCCTACGGTTAATTTTTTATATTAACTAGGATATATTAGCTATGACTCTTGTTCGTATTATCTACATTCCTTTCCAAAAATTATGTTGCAAAATATACCCCTACCAAATGCCAATAGATTCTTATCTCATGATTATATGGGTTCCATGGACTCCTTGATGAATGTTGACCAATTTGGTAAGATAAACTAAATTTATTAGAGAAGTGTTTTCATATGTTAAATTAGGGTGAGATCGGGTCAAATCCTAACCCGGTAAAACCCAAAACCCTCTTTTTCCGAAATTTGAGACCCGAGGCCCGGTATGGGTTTGGATTGGTTCGGGATAGACCAGGTTCGGTCTCGGGTTTAATGGGTTGGATAAAAGATGGGCTTTGATGGGTTTCTATTATTTTTGGACCGATTTGTGGGTTTTTATGCATGGGCTTGTGATTCACTGATTTGTTGGGTCCGATCTATAATTGGAGTCCAAACTAGTTCCTTGAAAACCTACTAGACATGTTGGGTGTTAAGGCCTTTAGGTCGGTTTTGATTAGAAAGCCCATTAGGGCCTTTTCTTGTTCAACACTCAAGAAACCCTAATCTGTTCTCCTATAAATATATCCCTATATGTAATTGTAATCTCAATGGTTCAAAGCATAATAAATAAACTAGTTTGCAACCGGTGGATTAGACTCCCCACTGGGCTGAACCGCGTGTTCTTTTATCTTCTTTATTTAAATGCTTCCGCTGTGCTAGAATTAAGGTTTCGGGTTTTTCATTCAATGCAATTAAGTTTGTGTTGTTTATTAGATCCGGTACCTAAAAAGTGGTATCAGAGCGAGGTGCTGTGGTTCGCGATTAGGGTTTCGGTTTTGTCTCTCTTGTTCGCCGTTTTCTTTCACAGCCGTTCAAGAGCAGCAGCCGCTGTTGTACCACCTGCTGCTACAGCCGTCGCGAATTAGGGTTTTTTCTACCCTTGTTCGCCGCATGATTTAGCTGCTGAAATCTGCTGAATTCAGCTGCTGTTTGCTGCTGGTTTCCCACAGCTGGCTTGCTGTTGCTATTGAGTTTGCTGTTTCCGGGTTTGGTTTGCAGCTGATTTTGCTGCCCTTCCGCCGCTGTTTCATCACCAAACAGCTGATTTTGGTGGGACATCGCCACATCGGTTTTCAAGGTTTCTTTTTATGTTTGATTTTAATTTTTTTTGTCTAAAATTAAACACAACATAAAAAACACTAACTTTTGCAAATATTAACACTAATTTATCATCGACACTTTTAAGCTTGACTTTTGATACTTATTTAGTATTAAGTATTAAGTAATTATATATATATATATATAGGGGTTGGGTATTGTAAAACAAGTATTAAAGTAAAACAAATAGGACAAGATCTTGACCCTTAGATCATGGTTAAATTGATGCACGAAAATTCACGAAGCAATTGATTCACAATGATTTTCATGATGCACGGTGATTTTCAGTGAAGAGAAACCTATTGTTTTATTTGTTTTACTTTAATACTTGTTTTATTTTACCTAAAACCTATATATATATATATATAGGTATAGGTATTGCATAATATTAAAATTATCGATATTGCAGCGCCATAATCGATATCTCAAATATCGGACCTTGACCAACATTTGATATTGGACGGGTATAACTACATAGTGCATCGGGTGTACCAAATCAATTAGCCTACTTTATTTTTATAGTATTCGTAGTTTTGTGTGTGTTGGTATTATATAGTATATCTGATTCTGGTGGTTGTTGATACGTTGGGTCCTTGGAAGGCATCCAAGACAACCCCTATAATAATACAAACATGCATAAAACTACGAATACTATGTAGATATAGTAGGCTATATGATTTGGTACAGTCGACACATCTGATAAAAAACGAAAAGGTGAAAAAATGTGATATGGACCTGGGCTAGAGCCCAAAAGTAATAAAGGCTGGCCAGATCTAGGAGGCTGGAAAGTGTCGTTTATTATGTTTAGTTTATTTCTTTTAGTAATTACTTGTGCTCCAAGTTTAGGGTTAGTCTTGGATAAATAAAGCCCTTAGGCCATTGTGTCGTGTTGGGGAGATTATTATTGTGTCTAAGGACAATTAGGAGTCACTGGAACTCTAATCCAGTTTGTGAGTTGCTAGAACTCAAATCTAGTATCTATCATGCAATTATCGTTTCCTTAGTGTCTACTGCTGTGTTTTTACTGTTTCTTCTTCAAAATCTGTCTGTTACATATCAAAATGTCAGTATAATTGTATTGTTGTTATTGTAGTATATAGAAGTCATTTTAGGGTGTTTGAAAAAAGATCATATATTTTGGTTCGTACAAAATGCTTACATTACATTTCCAGCAGGTTTGTTTCATGTGTTTTGTTTGGACTCTAAACTTACAAACAATAGGTTTCATGTATTGCAAAAACATATATATGTTTGTAAAGTAGTTTTCCATTGAAAACTAGTTTGGACTCCATTTATTGATCAGACCTAGCAAATTAGAAGCCCAGATTCTCCAACAAAAGCCCAACTCGATCCAAAAAGAAAAAGAGCCCATCCAAGTCCATCTTCTGTCCAAACCGTGAAGCCCGAGACCAAAACTGGTCTAGCCCGAACCCACCCAAGCCCATACCTGCCCAGGTCTCAAATTTCTGAAAAAGCGAGTTTTGGGTTTTACCGGGCTGGGTTTTGACCCGATCACACCCCTAATTTAGCATATAAAAACACTTTTGTAAAAAATTTAGATGATCTTACCAAGTTGGTGAGTTTTTCTCAAGATTTCTATAGAATCATCAGATAAGAATCTATTGGATTCAAGCTTCTGAATTGTGTTTCTCATAACAAATGCACCCTATTAGTTTTTTGAATTTCCTTTTCTTTCTTTGATTTGGAAAATGGCGTGCGTTATGAGGGCATTTTCGTATAGTGTCTATGGCGTGTCATAACTATTATGGTTTAGGGTAACGGATGCACCAATACTGTTTTCTATCCTTTGGAGTGTTTCATATTATTTCTAGGTCCCTCGTGATTCAGAAACGGAAACTATAGATTGTAGATGAACTCTTATTCATCTTACAGGGCTATTAAATGATGCTTATGCTCCATAATCCATATGACACAAACTCCAAAGATCGGGTCCAAAGAACTTTTTTCCACATTCTGTGTTCCATTTCAAACTTCTGCTTACCGATATGATGATTGTTGGAATTGTTAGCATACATATAAGAACGCCATACTTAAGTATATGTGTATCTGATAATATGAAACACTGTACATACCAATTTTATTCTATGAACCGGAAGAACATATCCGTTCATATAAATTAGAGTTTATTAGGGAAAGCAGTGTGAATTGCATAATTTTAAGTTTCCTACCTCCTAGTTAAATCATCACAAACATTTTATTGTATTATCGATAGAAAGGGGTGATCTGAATGCATGAGTGTGGTGGGGGATACTTCCTGATTTTGAGGCTCAAACATTCTACTTCCTAGTTTGTAAATTGATTTGTATAGGGGTTAGTGCATGAAAGTGTACTACACTTTGCTCAGTTTGCTATTGTGTGTATCCAACTCTAAAATTTCTATTGTATCCAACTTGCAACCTCTATTGTGTGTATTAAACTCTATTGTTCATTTTGCTATTGTTTGTATTTAACTTTGATCATACTACTACTGTATGTACCCAACTTTGGCTGCTCTTGTTATTGCGTGTATCCAACTTTAGTTCTTTCTTTTATAGTTATCTTGTGTATCCTTTTTTAACCTAAAATAGCAAAACGAGTAAAGTTTATCACACTTTCATGCCTATGCTATTTGTATATTCTTAGATCTTTAGTGTGAAAATCTTTTTATTGCTTTAGTACGTGATACTTTATAATGTAAACTAATAAGAAGTCATTTTATTCTGTTCTAGCCTTATTTCACTTTTTGATAAACACCTTTTTTGCTCTGCAATCGACTGTACAAACTACAAAGGTCATTTGCTAGCTATTTGATACATTTGAGAAAAGGAAAGAAAAGCAGAATATTGCTTGATAGTTAGGAAATAAATTTCTTAACACAAAAACATTCGTCTCATTTGTTACAAATGAAAATTTTTAGGGATTATTTAATTTGGCATGAGGTGATAGATAGTATGTTTTAAGTTTTGTGAATTAATTTGGCAACTGGTGATTTACGCAGGGGTATATTATATCTCATTTGTCTCATTCTTTAATTATCTATTTCCGGTTTGATTAAACATATGAATAACCGCTAATAAAATTCTTATCCTCAGAAATTTAATTGTGTTTAGATTTAAAAAAGCGACAATTAATTAAATTTATCTATGTTTCAAGTCATCTATATGCATCTATGTTAGATTTCTGTGGCTTTCTTTACGCTGCTTTCCTAATCTGCTAGTGACAAAAGGAAAACTACCTTTCACTTGTGATGGTAATGGTTCAATAACCAAATGTACTCCAAAGCATGGCATCCTATACTACAAAGTTCTAGTACACTTTAAGTTTTTATAAAGGATAGGGTGAGGCTAATACATATAATCTCTACGGCTTTATGAGGATTCCGAATTAAACTATTTTTATATGTCCTTTTTATTATGATCCAGATTTCTTAACTAGAATTTAGAATAATTCTCAGGATTTTCTTTCAATTTTGTGGTAGGAAAGTTCTTAAATAAGTATTAGCATCAATAGTTTGATTAGGATACAAATTTTTATCTACATATATGGGATATAACTGTTTTCATATGTTGAACTTATTAATTAATAATATTGAGCTAAGAATTACATCTGATAGTATTGGAGCACCGAGCAATCTATCAAAGTCTGTCATACTCATTTTGGACCATTTTGCAATGTTATAAAATTATAGTGTGTTCTATCATATAAATCTTAGTAAAAAGAGTCTTTTGGTTACTTGAACTTGTGACTTCCCAGTCACAACACAGCCCTCTAAAAAAGGCGAATGATAACCTTAATAAGTAATAAACATACAAAAACAATAAGAATGAGAGACGGGGTACCCATTTTTGCACTTTGAACCACTTTCCTCAATTGTATATGAAATCAAAATTAAAAGTGGTGCCTAACCAACCTTTGGATATGTTAATTTTAAGATTGTACAGACATGATTAAGCGACATGGATGGTGTTTGGTTAAATGAGTTTCATATGATTAGTCTGGATAAATCAGCCTTAACTTTTTCAAATAAATGATGACTAACTATTTAAGGAAACTTGCTGAACTATTTTTTGTAATGTAGTCTGTTAATGGGCAGTTTTAAATTGGTAAAAGTTCCCATTATGTTTGATTATCTCCCAATTTGGAATTAAGTGTGAAATTGACTATGTGTTGAAAAGGAGTTGGGGCCACCTCATGTGATATTAGATCCTTGTACATTCATGCCTATTGGACTATAGAAAAGCAGATGACATTTTCATGTTCATAATTGATTAGGCCTTTTCCAATGGCATCTAAGAAAAGCTCGTCTATCTCTAAATAATAGAGATTTAGGATACACGTGTCATTCCAATGGATCCTCTATATTTAGATATATTTTAAAGCAGAAAATGGCCCCTCTATATATGAGAATTTCTCCAGATGAGTGAAAAACCATGCGATAATTGTATAAAAAGTTTACTAACTGATTTTTTTTTAAGTAACCGTCTTTCCACTGAAAAATACCATCAAACTTTAGGTATTATTACTATTTACTATATATGTATTACCCGAAAGTAGATTCATAAAAAAGAGTGGATGGCTAGGAACACTAAAGTACACAAAGGATTCGTAATAGAGATTTTGTAAGTGTATTTTTTTGTATAAAAAGAATTCTAAGTGGGGCTTTAAATTTGTAGAAATGATTAAGGAGTACTTCCCATGATTCCGATCCAGAGTATACTTCTATTCACCGATTAAGTAAATAACTATCTGGTTACAAGTAATCTATTAGATTACTTTTACATGATTTTTTGTAAGTTTGTTTGTTTTTCATCTTGGTTAGCTATTATTTTTGGGTTTTGTTGAATTGTACATCCTTCTGTGCTGTCAATAATATGTTATTTACATGCTTAAAAATTTGTATATTGTGATTAGAGAATTTTGGTGCTTGATAAATTGAAATCCAGGTTTCACTTTTTTTTTTTTAATTTTTTTTTTTTAGAGAATCATCTTGGTTTTATTGATACTAAAAATTCACGTACTACTTTAAAAGTATGTCGTAATATATTATCCCCAGCCCTAAGGGCTGTCATTATTAAAACCTTTTCTTTATGCAATTTGCGCGAATGGTTAAGTAAAAACTCAATCTTGTTCATTTAGTGAATTTTCTCTTGTATCAATTATAGCTGGCAATACGTGCCCATATGCTTATCAGTTATCACTGGGCAATTTTGGGTTGTTTTATATAAACCTTGGGTATATTTGGGTGGTAGTAGTCATTATTAAAACCTTTTGTTTGGGTGGTAGTAGTCATTTAAACGGGTTCAAATGGGCAGCTCTATAAATACATATTAAAATGTTCGGGTTGAGTTGGGTGAAGGTTAAAGCACAACGGGTCTTTATGTTTTGTTCGAAGATGAAAGGCAATGAAATCAGGCAAGAAATTAGATATGTTAAGTAGTGTCCATTTGTATAGAAGAACTAGAGACTTTCTTTTAGTTTTAAATGCCATTTTTTACCAAAGTTTCTAATTGAATTTTTTTTTTTTACCTCTAGCTTATTAAGTTTTATTCCATTTTGCAACATTGAAATTTGTTCCAAAAATACTTTAATATCGTTTTAGTTCGTGCACACTATAACTTTTCGTGCTTAGTTACCTACATTTCAGTGCACTTATCTCTTATCTAAATCTATGACGTTGATGTTAGTTTTTTGTTGAAGAAATGATATTGTAAAGTTTTAATAACTCTATAATTCTCCAACTATAATAATTTTTTTTTAAAAATTAACTCTTTATATCTTATATGTCATTAAAAAGAATTTAATACTTTTTAGTTGACAAATTTTTTCCTTAATGAGAAGTTCCATAATGCAAAACCAAACTTAATTGATGCGAGTATACACAAGTTACAATGTAGTGACATGTGTTTGTTATTTGTGAGTCGTGTATTAAGGGTGTTTGGGATTGCGTTTGTAAAACAGATTATGCGTTTAAAAACTGCGTTTTAAAAAAGCATGTCCCGACATGCTTTTCCAAAACTGCTTTTTCTCTCTACGTAAACGCAAGTCCCATGCGTCAGTTTTAGTGGGCGGCCGCCTCCCTACCGGGGGAACGTTTTAAGAATCACTTATTTTGCCAAATAAATTTTTTCATTATTTGCGTTGTGCAAACGCAATATTCAAATACTCAGCTCAAAACGCAATCACAAACACCCTCTGAGTAATGTAACAATTTTATTATGCGAGCTTTATCTTTTTTCTTTACTCGGTTTTTTAGTCCTTGTTATAGATGCCCATTTTGACCCGGGTCTGTTTTGACCTGAACCCGTATTGACCCGAACCCAAATGATACTATTTCCAAAACGGCCCATATTGACCCGGAGCCTTTTTTACCCGGACCCGTTTTGACCCGTCACCCAACCCCATCCGACCCGTACATTTTGCCACCTCTAGCATTGATGAATTCTCAACTTGGGATATAGCAATTTGATTTGTTGCTCTCTTTTCTTTTTCTTTTTCTTACGAAGTTCTTTTGTGATGGCTTTGTAGGTGCAAACTCAAATTGCAAGAGTAAGACGGCAGCTAAGCTTAATCGATGGCCAACATCAACAATACTTGAAAGCTCCATCCGAGTCATAGAAATATATACATTACTTACCTTTATAGTTTGGGAACTTTTCCCTTGAGAAAACACCCAGACCAGATAAATCTGTATTGTACCTGTGTTCCATCTGTATTGTTGTACTATTTTTACCGGTATCTCTTTACCGTGTGTAATTCTGTTGGATATCTGATAAACTTTATTTGAAAGATAATTTGTTACCATTGTCTTGTTAAAATTTCATGCTCCATTGTGGAGGCTTTTGGTTCCATGTTTTACGTTCCATAAAGGATATCAAAA
Source organism: Erigeron breviscapus (assembly GCA_034093135.1). NCBI lineage: Eukaryota > Viridiplantae > Streptophyta > Magnoliopsida > Asterales > Asteraceae > Erigeron > Erigeron breviscapus. The sequence continues at coordinate 234,767,853 of CM067167.1, read as the reverse complement.
GCCACATGGCTGATTCCTTAAAAGGGCATTAAGATAAAAATACTGCTCCATTATTTTCATGAAATGTCTTATTTTGTACTTTTGATTCCTTTTTAGATATTCAAGTGATCAAGATAAGAAAAAAAAGCAGGCTGCTTTATTTTCTTTGCGACTACAATTATGTTGGCCGAACTTATCCCCTGATGTACAGTTTTTTTCGGTTGAATGCTTTCTAAAGGACAAGATGTTCTCATGTGCGTTCCGTGTTATCACTTTTGATGCTTTGATTGCCTGAGATTTTGCAGGTAGTGATGGGAGATTTCAGTTTCTTGATGCGTCTAACATCATGCATGTGCTCTAAAAGTAAAAGCTTTATCTTGATATATCATCATGTTGGTTACCCCCTTTGGAAATATTGATTGCTATGTACAGCGTACCAGGTTCGTATAAGCATTCTTGTACTCTTGTCCTTTAGAACTCACAAGAAATCTTCACAAAAATTTGAATTCATCATGTAAATGAACTGTATTTTGATATTTTCAGTCAATTTCTTTTTTAGGGAACATATTTGTGAAATCAGTTTTAAGGTCCTTTATTTTGATTTATAATATAAACACACAACGTCAATCTTGATAGTATGTTCCCTAACATAGTGATCAACTGAAACTAAAGCTCGTATTTACGTTATGTTTGCCATCTCTAGCTGTATTTGAAATCTAGTTAAAAACTAGTTATCTCTTGTTCTGTTGTACTGCATGGTATCATCATACATAGATTCAGGACTTTACCACTTTCCTTTTCCTCATAAAAACAATACTTTTGAGTTTGACTAGATTCAGTTCTCGATGACCTCAACATTGATTCAGGCATCTGTTACCATCTGAAGCTCTGTTTTTCCGGTTATGGGATTACACATGCGATATTTTATGTAACTTGACAATCTGTTCTATGTCCTCGCCAACACGTTACCTGCATTCTACATTTGTACATTTACATGCATCATAACATGTACCATTGCTAGCTCAAAAGTACTACTATTAAAGCAGATAACGATTCGTACGACTCAAGGACGAGAGGTTTAGCCAAGGAAGGTACAGACGGAGGTGCTGGGGTCACAAACATTAAAATACTTGGTTAGTTTTCTTTTTGAGGAGCTTATAAGAAGCTGGATTGTGGCAAGTAGTTGAGATTGATCCCCACATGTCTTATCTTTCTTTATATATGTTTATATATCTATTTCTATATATGTATATATAGTTTATATAAGGGACAGGGTAACATGGGTTCATGTGCATTACGAAGACGTTGTCACCATCGAACGAAGATTGGTGTGGCCAACCCCATAACTAGGCTATAAGCTTTGTGGGTGACCGCATCTTGCTGAGAGCCGAGGGACCACTTTGTTTTCACCTTCTTCGTTGTTTTTCTCACACAACATGTGACTTGTTACATGCATAGGAGAAGAAATGTTCATGAGCATTGCCATACAGGCTTACATTGTGCATAATAGAGGCTACCTGTGTATTGGAATTATTCGACTAATAGATCAATAGATATCGACCTTTGTTGGTCTTGATTTACCACGGGTGATATTTTCGTGGTAATTAGATGAAATAATTTTTCGACCTTGATAATGGTATATGTATAAAATACGAAGCCATATCGAGTTGTTCATGATTTGGTGGAGGCCGAAACATAGACCATCAAACAAAACTTAACTAATTAAGTTGAAGCAATTAGGATGGGTTGGTATGCGAGTTGTACACTAAATATGTGGTTTGAGGTTTAAGATGTTGTTTAGGCAGAACCAGGACGTATATGTCTTAGTTTAAGATGGCGGCTTAATCTTTAGGTCGAGTATTTTGGCTTTGAAAAGTGATGGTGGTGTAAGAAAGGGTGTTTGGTAAAATGGATATGAATAAATGTTATGATGTAATTCGTGGTGCGAATCTGAAAATGGGAGAGGCGTAATTAGGTAAATACATTTGATGTTTATACGATTACATCTATACTTCCTCATTGTAAGATAGAGCCAATTTATAATAGGAATGTCCAAAATTGGCTACTAAGCCGTAGACCAACAGAAACTTGCAAAAGTAATTTGAAAACCGTCCGAGACCTTGCATTAATGTTTCATGCCTACCTCGGCATTAATGTTTCACGCATATCTCATCCTTTATGTACTGCTAAAGGTAGTGTACGAATTGTCTTTTCTGATAGTTTTTAGCAGCGACATCGTTGTTGAAGGTGGTATTCAAAAAAGACAAAATCGCCGCTAAAAGGTGTGGTCGAGTGAGTAAAAAAGTGATTGGATTAGCACGTCTCGTGGTATTAAGAGTCTCTAAGACCACTCACAATCGTTGGTGGAAGACCATTTTTTGGCTCCATTATTTTTTTACGAGCGGCACCAGTATGTGGGACTCATGTTCGGTAAGTGATGGACTGGTGATTGTTGTGGCAACAAGTAGTTTAAAGTAAAAAGGTAGCATCCAATGTCGTTTTTCATGGGTTTTAGTTTCCAATACTATCTATGACGGTATATGGGAGATGTTGAGATATAGATAGTGTTACCCTACCTAAGGTAGAGAAATTACTTTCAGGTTTTATCTAACATAAAAAAAGAATAGTGAGATTTGATTCTGTCTCAAGAGGCAAGAGTTGGCAATGAGCAGTTTGTTAGTGGGTTTTTTTTTTTTTGGTTTTACGCCCAATAAAAATTATAAATATCGGTTTTAGACTAGCGGTCGATTTGTGATGTGTTGAGATGTTATGTACGATGAGTGATCATAAAGTATTTAGATGAATATTATTTTTAATATTATACTCGTATTGAAAATGGTGTCATAGAAGTTTACCACACCTTTTCTTTACCCACAACAATGTAGACACCTCACATTCTACCCTTTATTTTACACCATTATCCTTCCTTTATTTTATATGCTTACCATTTCTTGTGGTTGGCTCTCTAGAAAACGATACGTTGATGTTCTATTACATCCGTACTATACGTATAATTAATAGTTGGTATAATTATATTTTACTTTAGTTGGTTATGTATTTTGTGCTTTTAATGGGGACATGGATCGACACTCGAGTCCTTTCTTTTAAACCTTCTTTGTACGGCATATTTAGATCTAAAACTGCTTAGTTTCCTTATAATAAGTAAATAAATAGTTTATTAGAAAGTATTGTAACGATAAGCAACAAACGGATAAATATTTGGATCTCAAACACCTTTTAGTTTCTATTAAAATTAAAGTTAACATTTCCATGCCTAAAGGTATTTTGAAAGTTTGAAGTCAATCAACTCTTCCAAATTCATGCCAAATTAATATACATTCTTCGATCTATCATCATTTAAAAAAAAAGTGTAGATCGACAGAACACCTTAATCATGTGTACCATTTAGTACCCATCATCCCTCCCTTGCAAAGGTATGATGCCTGCGAAATGCCTCCACGTGATACCCACAAAGTAATTAAGAGAACCCGCGACCTCTCGGTCTATACCTGTGGGCCCAATTTCTAAGGCAGCAAGGTGGCCACCGGGCTATGCCCAAGTGGTTATCATCATTTACAAAGTGAAGGGTTGGTCAAATATACATATTTATCTTCACATTACTGTTTATTAAAGCTCTTCATTGTGTTAGTGTTGAGTGCTAATGTAATGTGTAAATTTGGTGATAATAAATCTGATAATCAAACACTTAATAAGATATAGTAGATTTCTATGGATGAAGTGGTACAACAACATTTGTAAAAAATCACATACTTTTCTATCGACTGGTTTTGGACAGGCTTTATATCGCAAATCCCACTCTCGAAGAGTAAATATCCACATCATGGTCTTCTATGGCTTTTTGATACAAATGGGAATTGGTCATCGCTCGGGCTAGACAACAGATAATATTTTTTCTTTCCAAAAACACCAACAAGGCGTAAGGATGATCGTATGAATGATTAAGTTTTACTTGTTAATTTCTTTCTCAAAGAGACTAAGATCCCGGATGGAGAAGGCAAAAATGGTGGTTATTTTGCATCTGGAACTAACGAAACTCCACAACATATTTAGCAAAATCATAAGTTTTACTTGTTAATTTCTTTCTCAAAGAGACTAAGATCCCGGATGGAGAAGGCAAAAATGGTGGTTATTTTGCATCTGGAACTAACGAAACTCCACAACATATTTAGCAAAATCATAAGTTTTACTTGTTAATTTCTTTCTCAAAGAGACTAAGATCCCGGATGGAGAAGGCAAAAATGGTGGTTATTTTGCATCTGGAACTAACGAAACTCCACAACATATTTAGCAAAATCATAAGTTTTACTTGTTAATTTCTTTCTCAAAGAGACTAAGATCCCGGATGGAGAAGGCAAAAATGGTGGTTATTTTGCATCTGGAACTAACGAAACTCCACAACATATTTAGCAAAATCATAAGTTTTACTTGTTAATTTCTTTCTCAAAGAGACTAAGATCCCGGATGGAGAAGGCAAAAATGGTGGTTATTTTGCATCTGGAACTAACGAAACTCCACAACATATTTAGCAAAATCATAAGTTTTACTTGTTAATTTCTTTCTCAAAGAGACTAAGATCCCGGATGGAGAAGGCAAAAATGGTGGTTATTTTGCATCTGGAACTAACGAAACTCCACAACATATTTAGCAAAATCATAAGTTTTACTTGTTAATTTCTTTCTCAAAGAGACTAAGATCCCGGATGGAGAAGGCAAAAATGGTGGTTATTTTGCATCTGGAACTAACGAAACTCCACAACATATTTAGCAAAATCATAAGTTTTACTTGTTAATTTCTTTCTCAAAGAGACTAAGATCCCGGATGGAGAAGGCAAAAATGGTGGTTATTTTGCATCTGGAACTAACGAAACTCCACAACATATTTAGCAAAATCATAAGTTTTACTTGTTAATTTCTTTCTCAAAGAGACTAAGATCCCGGATGGAGAAGGCAAAAATGGTGGTTATTTTGCATCTGGAACTAACGAAACTCCACAACATATTTAGCAAAATCATAAGTTTTACTTGTTAATTTCTTTCTCAAAGAGACTAAGATCCCGGATGGAGAAGGCAAAAATGGTGGTTATTTTGCATCTGGAACTAACGAAACTCCACAACATATTTAGCAAAATCATAAGTTTTACTTGTTAATTTCTTTCTCAAAGAGACTAAGATCCCGGATGGAGAAGGCAAAAATGGTGGTTATTTTGCATCTGGAACTAACGAAACTCCACAACATATTTAGCAAAATCATAAGTTTTACTTGTTAATTTCTTTCTCAAAGAGACTAAGATCCCGGATGGAGAAGGCAAAAATGGTGGTTATTTTGCATCTGGAACTAACGAAACTCCACAACATATTTAGCAAAATCATAAGTTTTACTTGTTAATTTCTTTCTCAAAGAGACTAAGATCCCGGATGGAGAAGGCAAAAATGGTGGTTATTTTGCATCTGGAACTAACGAAACTCCACAACATATTTAGCAAAATCATAAGTTTTACTTGTTAATTTCTTTCTCAAAGAGACTAAGATCCCGGATGGAGAAGGCAAAAATGGTGGTTATTTTGCATCTGGAACTAACGAAACTCCACAACATATTTAGCAAAATCATAAGTTTTACTTGTTAATTTCTTTCTCAAAGAGACTAAGATCCCGGATGGAGAAGGCAAAAATGGTGGTTATTTTGCATCTGGAACTAACGAAACTCCACAACATATTTAGCAAAATCATAAGTTTTACTTGTTAATTTCTTTCTCAAAGAGACTAAGATCCCGGATGGAGAAGGCAAAAATGGTGGTTATTTTGCATCTGGAACTAACGAAACTCCACAACATATTTAGCAAAATCATAAGTTTTACTTGTTAATTTCTTTCTCAAAGAGACTAAGATCCCGGATGGAGAAGGCAAAAATGGTGGTTATTTTGCATCTGGAACTAACGAAACTCCACAACATATTTAGCAAAATCATAAGTTTTACTTGTTAATTTCTTTCTCAAAGAGACTAAGATCCCGGATGGAGAAGGCAAAAATGGTGGTTATTTTGCATCTGGAACTAACGAAACTCCACAACATATTTAGCAAAATCATAAGTTTTACTTGTTAATTTCTTTCTCAAAGAGACTAAGATCCCGGATGGAGAAGGCAAAAATGGTGGTTATTTTGCATCTGGAACTAACGAAACTCCACAACATATTTAGCAAAATCATAAGTTTTACTTGTTAATTTCTTTCTCAAAGAGACTAAGATCCCGGATGGAGAAGGCAAAAATGGTGGTTATTTTGCATCTGGAACTAACGAAACTCCACAACATATTTAGCAAAATCATAAGTTTTACTTGTTAATTTCTTTCTCAAAGAGACTAAGATCCCGGATGGAGAAGGCAAAAATGGTGGTTATTTTGCATCTGGAACTAACGAAACTCCACAACATATTTAGCAAAATCATAAGTTTTACTTGTTAATTTCTTTCTCAAAGAGACTAAGATCCCGGATGGAGAAGGCAAAAATGGTGGTTATTTTGCATCTGGAACTAACGAAACTCCACAACATATTTAGCAAAATCATAAGTTTTACTTGACCATTTTCCGCCTCTAGCTACTTGCTAGTTAGTGTATTGTTATAAAACTTTTGCCTTTGACAAAAAAAAAAAAAGCACAAGAGAGGTCGACAAATATCTACTAAGGGTTACTTGATGGAAACTTTGTTGTAAGTAAAAAAGATACGAGAAAGGGACTACACAAAATACAAAATCACATGTGAACATTCATAAAAGTAGAAGTATTAATTATTATGAATAGGTGCAACTATGTAAGAGATCTTATGTACAACCTATTTTACATAATACAATACAAAATACAATACAAAAGAAACTTCCAAAAATCATTGAATTCTATTTTACATAAACAATACAATACAAAATACAATACAAAATACAATACAAAAAAATCAAAATTTTAAATCAAAATACAATACAATATTTTACATAATACAATACAAAATACAATACAAAAGAAACTTCCAAAAATCATTGAATTCTATTTTACATAAACAATACAATACAAAATACAATACAAAATAAACTTCCAAAAAATCATTGAATTCTATTTTACATAAACAATACAATACAAAATAAGATACGAGAAAGGGACTACACAAAATACAAAATCACATGTGAACATTCATAAAAGTAGAAGTATTAATTATTATGAATAGGTGCAACTATGTAAGAGATCTTATGTACAACCTATTTTACATAATACAATACAAAATACAATACAAAAGAAACTTCCAAAAATCATTGAATTCTATTTTACATAAACAATACAATACAAAATACAATACAACAATACAATACAAAATACAATACAATAACCAGCCTCCATAACTTATGCTCTTCAGTGTTAAACCGCCATAACCATTTGGCAAGAAGACTAGAGTTCATATCATGAAGAGATCCAAGACCAAGACCGCCATGCTTTTTTGGTGCAATGACCTGGTCCCACGCCACCCAGTGAATCTTACGAGCCCCATCCTTACTTCCCCACAAGAAATTCTTCCTGATGACATCCAACTTGTTTATTACTTGCAAAGGAGCTCGGTATAGAGAAAAATAGTATAAAGGAAGACTATCAAGAACCGATTTAATTAAAGTCACCCTTCCATCTATGGACAAAGTCTTTTCCTTTCATCTCGACAGGCGATTAGCTACCATGTTTATTACCCCATCCCAGTTTTTAACCAGGTTCATATTCTCCCCAATCGGAACCCCAAGGTACTCAAAGGGCAACGAGCCAGAAGACACTTTATTTGTATCAGCAACGACTTGTAAATGAGAGGCCGAAATATCACCAATACTAAATAACTTTGACTTTGATGAATTAATTTTTAACCCCGAAATTAGATAAAAGACGCGAAGTATGCGCCTCACATTTCCAATACCTATTTTACATAAACAATACAATACAAAATACAATACAAAAGAAACTTCCAAAAATCATTGAATTCTATTGTATTAATCCAAATTTTGACACACATTTAATGGCAATATGGGAAGTGATCTGTACACCACAAATTTTTGACGATACACCAACTAGGCTTTTTTTTTTTGAACGGCAACTAGGCTTTTACATTCAAGAATACGAATTGCCATCGTTAAACCTCAACAAGAAAATCTTGATAGAATTTGGAATTAGATAGATACAATGATATCTAATCCCTTAATCTTTTAGGTGGGGGCGAAGAGTAAGAATATATCCATTAACTGCTATTTTCTAATGCAAAGAGTTTTCTAACTAATCCAACCATGCATGTTAGAAATGAGATAGAAAGATATGAGTTAATTTAAGATGAAATAATTTTAATGATTCTTATGGTGTACAACAAGAACTTGGGTTAGATCAAGTAGAACATCCCTTGTCTGTAGAGAATAGAGACGGTGGGCTCGATCCATATTCCTTATAAAATGGTCAAAGATCTTTTTGAAAATAAGCTCGTTTTAATGTAAAAGTAAGACTATTTACATGTCATATCCTTCGTACCTAGTAGAACAATAATTTGATACGGTTGTTGTTATACAACATTATTTAGAACTTAGAAGTTGTACTTTGTTTAGACTAACTTTAAAAATATATTCCCCCTAATAGTATCTTGATCTTGCCATAGGCTAGGTGTTATTTATAATTTACTAGTCCGACATTAGATGGCAAAGGTGTTATTTACTAGTCTGATATGAGCCCGGGTCAGTCGATACTATACTGACTTGTACATAACGTTTTAAGAATTGTATTTTTATTTATTTATTTACTTTTGTTTTTTGTTTTGAAGAGTCAAAATGTGTGTTCGGTTATAGTCTTGATTGATCGATGGAGATGCGTATGGTGATGATTTCGTACCCGAAAGGACATTATTGATTATTCTATTATATTTTGGTTTCTAGTAAAACAAATATGAGAGACAAAATGCCTCCATATGTAGGATACTCCAAATATTAAATTAGTTATCGAAACAGGATTTTATGTGGACAGTTCACAGATTTATTATCACTCACGGTTTTTTGACATGTCCAATCAAACAAAAAATTATTGGTCTTACGGGTGTTTGGTTGGAAGGAATTCTATGGAATTCATTGGAATTGGAATTCAAATTCCTTCCATTTCATGTTTGGTTGGATATTTTGATGGAATTGGAATTTAAACATTCTATCAAATTCCTTTAAACATACGAATTTGAATTCGTTCACATATTCAAAGAAAAGTTTCCAATTCCTTTAGAATTCACATATTTGACAAAAATATCCTTTTTTAAATTATTATTATTATTTTATTATTATTATTATTATTATTATTATTATTATTATTATTATTTATTATTATTTATTATTATTTATTATTATTTTTTATTTTTAACTTTATTTATTATTATTATTATTTTTATTTAATTATTATTTTTATTTATTATTATTATTATTATTATTATTTAGTAATTATATTATTATTAATTATTTTATTATTATTATTATTTTATTATTATTATTATTATTTTATTATTATTATTATTTTTTATTATTATTTTTATTTAATTATTATTTTTATTTAATTAATTTATTATTATTATTATGATATTATTTTGTTAATATTTATTATTATTATTATTATTTATTATTATTATTATTATTATTTATTATTATTATTTTATTATTATTTATTATTATTATTATTATTATTATGATATTATTTTGTTATTATATTATTATTATTATTATTTTTATTATTATTATTATTATTTATTATTATTATTATTATTTATTATTATTATTTTATTATTATTATTTTATTATTATTATTATTATTATTATTTATTATTTTATTATTATTATTTTGTTATTATATTATTATTATTATTATTTTATTATTATTTTTTAATTTTTAATATTATTTTTATTTAATTATTGTTATTTAACTTTTTTTATTGTTATAATTAATAGTATTTATTTATTATTAATTATATTTTATTACATTTTTATTATGATATTATTTAACTATTATTATATAATATTTATTATTATCATAATAATTATTATTATTTTATGATAATTATTATAATTTATTATAAAAGTTTAACAAAGGGTAATTTTGTCATCTGACATAATTTGAATTCAGATTCCTTAGTTGAATTCCGTTGAATTCTGTCAACCAAACACATGACAGATTTTAAAACTTTCCAATTCCAATTCCCTCAAATTCCAATTCCTTTAACAGATTCTAATTCCTTCAGAAACATTCTGCGAACCAAACGGCCCCTTAGAGTTAATTTGTTGACAAAGTAGATATATATAATTTGGATTAAATTATGGATATGTAATGCATATTCTTTAAAATATTCGTTTTTATTTATGTGTGTTTTTTTTATAAATTTAATAGTCACTGTATTTTTAGTTTTGACATTTTATGATGTTCGTATACAACTTTAAACTTCTAAGAAATCCGGTTATTAATTAATGCTAATCAACCCGCATATTATGCGGACATCTGAATAGAATTTGATTTTTTAAAGATATACTACACAATGAACGTGTTTAACATTTTATTATGTTGAACACTGATATATTGTATAGTTTGAGTAAGCGATGTTAAGACTACAATTTGTTTAAAAATCATTACAAATGCATCACATTAGCTATGTTAAAAATCTAATGATAATTCAAATCTCATACCTTTAACTCCAAAATGGTATTATAATAATCAATTTTGATCTACAAATTTGTTTCCATTTCAATAGAAACCTTCCATGATTATCTACTAAAAATATTTTAAAGTCATAATATCTTGAAATAAGTTTCCATTTTTCTTTTTTTGCCCACTTTTAAAATTTTTTGGATGATGTTATAAAAATATCAAGATCAAAATTATATATAAAGAAGTATTCTTTAGAGTAAAATGACATTATCACAATTTTGTTTTATTAATATAAGAGAAGAGAAGAAAAGAGATTTAGAAGGTACCTAATACTTTTCACAGTCAATGATTTTAAGTTATATAATTTTATCATCTATAACAACACTTAATGCACCAATTTTGATAAGAAATGTTTTCGTTAATCAGAAACATATTGTTCGTGAGTGTAGTAACATCTATCCACAACGCTTGTTAAATCTATATATGTGCAACTAATTATAATTATTTCAGGTTCAAGTCTTAGAAAACAAGGTTTTTCTCTAATACATTATCGTGTCTCTGGGCGGACTATTAGAGATTTTTCCTCTTATTAAATATTCGGTGAGGGAGCTCTCTAGCGTGAAATCGGTTAAGACAACATTGTCTAGACGAGGCGTTGTAATATTCGACCGTAAATTTTAAAAAAATTATAATTATTTATTTATCTATTTTCGAATGACAAATTATCATCTGCCTATACTCAAAAATATTCATCTGTCATAATTTGAACCCTGGTGTACAATTAAAATTAAAATATAAGTTTGTTTAGTTAATCATAATACATGAACAGATAAATCGATATAACTTAATTTTAAAAAGTCAAAGAAAAAGTTAGAGCAACACCGAAAGAATCTTCAATACTCATGTTAACTTTCTAAAAACTTCTATTCTAAGGCTATTGGAATGTTTCGATAATATCCACAACCTCCTTTGTGTCCATATATATAAATTTTGTCTAAATTCTAATAATGGAGAGTTTAGCATTTTTGGTGTCTCGTAAACTGTTAAACTTTTTTTTTATTCTTAAGCCTCCATTGTTTTGATACTTGTATAGGACTTCTGGAATTGAAGTAAATCATGACTGCGATCCCAATTGACACCTTGTTAGAGGCAGAACAAAAGAAATTTTGAACAACTAAAAGGAACTACATAATCATTTCGAAAACCGACCTATATGAATCTAGACATAATTTTTATAAAGTGATCATTGTTAAGTGTGGCTATCAATATTAAGACGATTACTATTGAATGGTATCTTTTTCTTTTCTTTTAGATTAGTCGATGTATCTTCGAATGAAGTTCAAATAAACAGTCACATCCATTATCTGATTTGGTGGATTGCATTTTCTTTCATTATTCACCTCAAAAATATATTTATTGAGTGTTAATGTCACATAAATAGGGCTTCATATGAGCCTTAGAACATGCAAGTAAATAATTTGCTTCAAATGGTTTTTTGGTCCTAGTAAGTGGAGCCAAATTTTAAACCCGGCCATTTAAACGGTGATCCTTTGAAGTTGGATTTGTGGACCTTTAATCCATTAAAAAAGCGGACCACCTTAAATTACAAATCTTCCAATTCTTCATTCACCTACCACCATCCATCTTATGATAGGATTTAATTTGTACACTATGAATGTCAATGAGACATTATTGTGACAAACAAGATTTTTTTTGGGTACGAATAGTGTAAGGAAGATTTTTCTTTGAGTTCAAGAAAGTCAAAAGATTGTTCATCTTGGGTGAGGATTCCCTTAAGTTAATCCCCAACTTAAATCAAGTTGGGAAAATCTTGACCCTTGAATGAAAATCAAGGGCCAAGATTTAAAGATCTTTTTTTGGGTACAAATAGTGTAAGGAAGATTTTTCTTTGAGTTCAAGAAAGTCAAAAGATTGTTCATCTTGGGTGAGGATTCCCTTAAGTTAATCCCCAACTTAAATCAAGTTGGGAAAATCTTGACCCTTGAATGAAAATCAAGGGCCAAGATTTAAAGATCATCTTTGAATCTTGACCCTCGATTTTCATTTAAGGGTCAAGAAAGGGTCAAAACTACCCTAGTCATGTTAAGGTAATTTGAGGGAATCCCCTCCCGTTCATCTTAGGTGAGGTTCGTTTATTGGAAATGATGAACACTACATACAACTAATTACTTCTAGGACGCCAGTAAAGATGATTATGCTCTAGTAATTTTTATTTTTCAATATATATGTTGATTTAAAAATGTAAGATAAGTAACTTGTAGTGAAGAACATAGCACACCGAATGGTCCTTTGCAGATGGGACCGCCGGATGTAACATCCTAAACCGTTATATACTTAGATGTCGTTAATTAGTGTTATATGTGTATATAAATGTACATTGAATATAGTATGTGTTATTTAAGTGAAAACATGTAAATTGTGTGGCCTTATAGAAGTTAATGTTATAATTAACTCTGTAGTGAATATAGATTAAAAACTTGAGGGGTTTAGATGTCGAATTAACAAATTTATGGCTGAAGAATTAGGATAATATCACATAAGCCTCGTAATTCTAAAAACACAACAGCCCTAGACCCTCCATATATAACATCTCTTTCCATCTAGAGATTTTTTGGATAGGTTTCGTCGATTCGTTACCCGTTTGAGTCATAATTCGTACCTCTCATCAAGAGCAGATGTAAGGTAGTGTTTTTTTCTCTTTTAAGATTGTTTTCCAGGTATAATTATATGTGTAATTCTGATGGATAGTACCAACTGCCAAGGGCTGGTTAGATGATTTGTTTTCCAAAATTATCGTTTTTTAGTCTATTACTCTATTGATGCACATTAATGTTACAAACACAATGATTGAGTAATACTTGGTTTGTATTTTAAAAAACTAGATGATTGCTCACGTGATGCAGTGGAGATAAAGGTAGCGGTAGCGTGATGATGGTGGCGATTGGTGTCAGCGGTGAGTAGTGTAGGTTATTGATGTAATAGGGTAACATAGTTATTTTAGGAATTCAATAGTATTTATTGTAATTAGTTTCATTAAGGGTATATTAAGTATTCAATATGCTCATGAATTATGTTAGTTATATTATTAAGGGCATTTTGGATATTTTAAAGGTAAAATAGTTGAAAGGAAGAAAGAATAGTTTGCTTTATATAGTAATAAAGATAGTCATTATGTTCAATAACTTATTATCTTTTTGAACCTTCCTATGTAATACAAATACGATCCTTCAACGGTAATACACCTAAACCATCATTATTTAATGAAAGGACCGGACTCGACTTGACCAATTTTTATTTTTTTAATAACATATTTTTTTTATATTAACTCTTTTTCATACTTAGAACAAATATACAAGACTTGAACATAATCAAAACAACTCTTTAAACAAAAAGACTCGAACAATATGCAACCATTTCGCCTTCAAACATATATTTACCAAAATCAAATTTTAATTAAGAGTTATAATCTTAACCATTGAGTAGTAGACTCTTTCCTCTTTCCGACGATAGTTTATTTGTCAAAAACGGACTTACGGTTCAAAAGTTATCACCATTTTAAGTAACGAAACAAAACCGAAAAATGTGGCAGGAACATCAGCTAGTGCGACCCACCACCTATCAGGTGCGGCCCACTACAACTTTTCTGACCTCCCAGGCTTCAGTAGTGCGCCCCACAGGTACGGGGTGCCCCATTTAGCCCAGAACCCATTTCCTTGACCTTTCGAACCCCAAAATTAATTAGAATAAACCATGGACTCAAAGCTTGATTTCCCAAACATTTTACAGATGTAAAAGATCATATACATGCCATGAAACTGTATTTAACAAGTTTACAACAAAGTACTTGTACAATTACCAAACGAGTCATTTACCCAAGTTGTCAAAATGCATTTGTTTGACCATCGCGACAATACACATTACTTTCAATTTCAAAACTTGACTCAACTACTTGACATTACCATATTTATACGAATGACACAAAACCATATCAAGAGTCAAGAGTTCAAAGGGGCCACTACAGGTCCTATCCACATTATCATTTTCCGCATTTAGCTAATACATTCAATATTCATAAATCAACTTCAAACTTCAAGTCTTTGTTTCCACTTCCGGGACTGATGTGTGAAATCTACTTTATAATTTATAACAAGATCTACCGCTAACTGACTACGACACACTTACGGGCAGTGTACCCGTTCGTATGTAATATAGCTAACTGGCAAGACCAGGATCGAACACAAGGACTGATTGTTGTACTAAAGGTTGTAAAAATGTGAAACAAGTAAAAGGTTTGGTGTGACCGAATTGTCACTTTGCGATTCTGAAAACTATGTAACCAACAAGTAAAATAAAGTACTCAACCGTTGTCAATCGAGAGCACACGAAAAGATTTGATTTGTAAACAAATAATTAAAAAGCCATCTATGTCGAATCCGCTACGCAAAGAGTCTAGGTTGCATATGGGTTAAGCTCAAAATTCATATGTGTTGGTGATAATAATCGTGACAAGACAAAAACACAACTGGGTGCACTCCGTTTGTAAAATCGACTCAATCACCTACTCAATCCAATTTCTTGCAACAAGTGGTACCACCAACCCTATTACAATTCCTCGAACTAACTAGTTTGTTTGATTATTTAAATAACAATTTTTATCTTTGTGAAAGAAACGTGGCACCACCAACCGTTAAATCCACTTAACAAAGTAATTTCTATTAGACTTGTATTCTTTACTATCATACCATGACCTAGCAAGAGTTATTCATAGACAAACAACTAAAATAATACTTGCATTCAACTAGTACCACTATCGAAGAACACAAATATCACCAAGAACACAAGTTTAAGTAGAAGAAATCACTTCATTAAGATCTTGACAAAATGTTAAGTAAAACCAACTTGAATTCAAAATATTATGCAACCATAACTAATTGTTTCACTTCATCTTCATAGATGTGTAGAGATTTAGCTACTCATAAAGAAAATAACTAGAGATTCGAATAAGAAGGAGAACATAGTGTACCAAATATGAAGTAATAATCCAAATCGAGGTTACAACCGAGCTAAAATCACTAATCAAGAGCCAAATTAATCTTCAAGTCTTCAAAATAGTTTGGATGATGAAAAACCCTTGAAAAACCCTTAAAATCGGCTGGAGAGAGAGAGTGGAGGCTGGAGTATCCAAGATTCGGTTTAGGGTTGAGTGGGGTTTTGTTAGGTCCAGATTTAGTCCAGATTTATTGGACTCGCTCCAGACGCGACTACTGGAGCCTCACTGAAGATCTGACCAGAATCGTGTTCTACTGGACCTACTCCAGACTTGGAATCTGGAGTCCCTCTGAAGATTTGTTCAGAAATAATTGAAGATCAGTGAGCAAATACTTGTATAGGAAATCTGGAGTATTCTCCAGATGAGCTCACTGGACTTCACCCCAGTCCAGATCAACTCTACTGAAGACATTCTGACTGAAGTCAAAGACTGAAGTCTGAAGAAAGAAGACTTAACAAATGGCGAAGTCCACTGGAAAGTCTTACCAGATCTGTACACTGGAGGATTGTCAGTGTTCTAGATCCTACAAGTCTGAACACTGATATCAAGGATTGACTTTTGCCTTTACACACTTTCCAAAGAACAATCCACTTGTTCTTTACCAAAGTATACGTTTGTAAAGATGGTTGGATAAAAGGATACACTTGCATTTGATGTGACTTTATCCTTATTCCTTATCCAATACATTTAATGTTCTTGTCGGATCATTAAATGTATGCAACCATATTTGTACGGAACAAAATTCACTGGTGAATTTTGTTGCCTATAAATACAAAGTCATTTCCTTGACATAAATACTTTTAAGCATTCATTCTGCATTGAAGTGAATTTGTCCAAATACTCTCGATCTTAAACTGGGATACTTCACAACTTTAAGTATCTCGATCCTAAAGAGTTATTTGACAAAAATAGATCATTTGTAACTCAGAGGTTGTTAGGATACATACTTAATTGTATTATCTTGATTCCGCAACAACCTTGTGTTTTATTTAACATCATAAATAAAATACCCATGAAAAATACATAATGTTCCACTTTATTTGTTTATTGCTTTAAGTCTTGTATTACTTTATTTATATACTTGCATTTATATTAAAGTAATACTAGTCCAATCTAGTGCTTATTAGACTTGTTGTATTTTGCACTTTCCTGGTTTAACCATCAAATTTAAGGGACTCACATTTGGTATCAGAGCAGAAGGCTAAACATTGCCTAGATCTGTTTCTTGATGGCTAACCAAGAAAATACACAAGGTTTTAGTCTTGATCCCGATCCTAATGCAAATATTAATGATCAAAATGAACCACCAATTGTTAATAACACTAATCCACCTCCTCCTCCTACTCCTGCTTCTCCACACGTGCATGTGCACTACTCAAATAATCATGTTCCTAAATTCAGTGGGAACAGTGATGAATTTGGTACGTGGAAGGCTAGGATGGTTTTGCATGTCACTGGTATTGAGAGGAACATGATGAAAATTTTAAACGAAGGTCCTTATGTACCAACATCACCTCTCAATCCCCTTCTTGATCCTTCTGGATCTAGAAGAGGAAGGGAAAAGAGGGAGGAACATTGGTCAGAAGAGGAGAGGAGATTGGTGAATCTAGACACCCTTCTTAAAAACATGATCCTCGGGGCCATTCCAGAAACCCTAATTCCCACACTAGTTCTTTTTCCTAGTGCTAAAACCATGTGGGATGAACTTTTAAACCAACATGAAGGAGGAGATGACACCGTTGTCACCAGAAAGGTCTCCTTAAACAAGAGGTATGAGTCATTTTTTGCTCAACCTAACGAGTCTCTCACTGGTACTTACACCAGATTTATGAGTATCATAAACCAATAGAGAGGTCTTGGGGTTGAGAAGGACAAGGATATACTTCTGGAGAAATTTTGTGACATTCTACCCACCAAATGGTCTCACATGATCCTAGTCTTACGACAAGGAAAAACTCTGCACACACACACTCTCTCAACTCTTTATGGAGCTTTCAGGTACACTGAAGAAAATCAAGCTCAGAGAGTGGTGGCAGAACAAGATGCCTATAACCATGCCTCCAGTAGTCCTAATGTGGTTAGTCATACTGAACCACAAAGTACAACACTGATATCTTCTGAGAATATATTTTCTATGAAGAAGATGGTGTCTGAACTCATGGATTCTGGAGAGTCCAGTCAAGTCTCTCCAGACTGTTGTGATGAAACTGAAGATGATGACCTTATTGCAATGATTGCTAAAACGTTTAACCGTTTCAAAGCAAGAGCAAATAGGCCATCTGGACAATTTGCATCCAGTTCTTCCACTGACAAGACCAATTTGACATGCTTTAAGTGTGGCAAAAAGGGTCATTTCATGAAAGAGTGCAGGTCCAACCAGTTTGTATCCAAGCCTGGTCTATTCTCTTCAAATAATAAGCCTGATGATAGCTATAAAATGAAATATAAAAAGCTTAAGGCCCAAATTGCTCTCATGGCACAACAAATTGAAACCAATAATAAGTGCATGATTACAACAACTGAAGAGAAGTGGGTTCCTTCTGATGAATCATCTGCTGATGAAGAAGAGGAAAGAGATTGCTGTTACATGGCTCTGGCAGACGAAGAGCTCCTGGTGAAGGAAGATGTCACATCTGGACGATGGGTGGACATTGTTATCAAGAAGGTTAGTGATTATGATAATGCAACTGACCAAGAACTAAAATTGGACATTGCTGAAGCTCTTAATTCTGATTTGATTTTTGTAGAAACTGTTAGATCTGATTGTGTAAATGGTCTAGAAACAGATTCTTCTAAAATAAATGCTTTAAAATCAAAATTAAAGGAACTTCAAGACATTGAACTGGCATTTCAAGCCTAGGTTCTGGTAACTGAACAATTGATTCAAGAAAAACAAGATCTTGAGATCATTTTAGAGAAAGAAAAACTGGTAATAAAATCATGGCTAGAAACCAAAAAGCCATATGATGCTGTATTAAAACAATTTCCTGCTCAAAAACGTGCATATTTAGATGGAAATACTCATATAGCATCATTAATACCAGTAATCGATCGATTACCAGAGGAGTTCAAGCCCACCACTGTTTATGATGAGCCTGTAACTCCCAAAACCAATTTTTACTCAGTTCAATTCCCAGAGGTTAAGACTGGAGAGCTCCAGATGACTGCTCCAGTTAAGGAGGTCTATCGGAATAGACCTTTGCCTCAGACCAATCCCTTACCAAAGCCTAGGACTGGAAAGGCTAAGGTATCATCTGAAGAAAATATTTTGTCCAGGTTAGAGAGCCAGATTCAAATTCTGACTCGTCAATCACAAAGTTTTAATGCAAAATTAAACTTTATTGAGGGTACTTCATCTGGCCCTAGACAAAATACAAAACCTTTTGCTAAGAAAGACAAATTTATTTCTCCAGTTGAGAAAATGAAAAAGGTTTCAAAATCATCAACCCCAGTGGTCTTTTCAACTAAGACCACTGTTGAAGAAAGTGAACTGAACTAGATTGCCCCAGGGACCTATAAGGGAGGGTCCAGTGAACCCATCAGTCGATGGGTTCCCAAATCTAACTGATCAATATCTGGTGTATGTGTAGGGCGATCGAAAGAAATATATCTGGTATCTTGACAGTGCAGCTGGCAGGACGATGACCGGATGTAAGACCCTACTGGAGGAGTTCACCATTTCTGATGGACCCTCCATTACTTTTGGAAATGATGGTTGTGGAAAGACTGAGGGATATGGTGTTCTGAACAATGGACAAGTCAAGTTCAGACGTGTTGCATTTGTGAATGGTTTGAAATACAACCTGATCAGTGTAAGTCAACTGTGTGATGATGGCTATCAAATTCTATTCAATATTGCTCAGGGTATCGTATTCAACAAGGACTGGAAGGTAGTGTTGATTGCTCCCAGAAAAGGGAATGTGTACGTGATGAATATGGAAAGCTCTCCTTCAGAGTAGTGTTTCTATACTCAAGCTGATGAAGACACAAACTGGTTATGGCACAAAAGGTTATCCCATTTAAATTTCAAGAACATTAATAAGTTGTCTAGAAAACAACTTGCAGATGGGATACCTTCAGTTTCCTTCAAAAAGGAAAGGCCATGTCCAGGATGTGAGATGGGTAAGCAAAAACGTACCAGTTTCAAGACCAGACAGAATTTCAGCATATCTGAACCTCTTCATATGCTTCATATGGACCTCTTTGGTCCAGTGAATGTTCAGACTCGTGCTGGTAAAAGATACACCCTGGTGATCGTAGATGAATTCTCCAGATATTGTTGGGTGATCTTTCTTAGGTCTAAAAGTGAAGCTGCTGCTGAAATCATCAGTCTTATCAAGCAAATTGAGCTCAAGTACAGTCAAAAAGTGTGTCAGTTAAGAAGTGACAATGGAACAGAATTCCAGAATGCAACTCTGGAGTCATTCTGTACTGACACTGGCATCTCCCAGAATTTCTCATCAGCCCGCTCTCCAGAACAAAATGGAGTGGTGGAAAGGAAGAATCGAACACTGATAGAAGCTGCCAGGAGTATGCTTGCTGAATCTGGACTGTCTACCAGTTTCTGGGCGGAAGCAATTGCAACTGCTTGCCACACCCAGAATCGATCAGTGTACATTAAAAGACACAAAAAGACAGCCTATGAAGTCTTAAGAAATAGAAAACCAAATATTGGTTATCTTCACGTTTTTGGATGTCCAGTTTACATCCTGAACGACTCCAGTCAGCTAGGCAAATTTGATGCCAAAGCTGATGAAGGGTATTTCTTAGGCTATTCAGCCATTCGCAAGGCTTTCAGAGTCTACAACAAGAGACTGGAGAAGGTCCATGAGTCAATTCATGTAACATTTGATGAATCAAATGCTGCAATCAACAAGAAGCCAGCCCTTGATACTCCCCCAGTAACTCCAATTGTCTTTTGTGAATCTGATCCTATAAACGACAAAACTGAAGATTCAAAAGACACAGTTTCCAGTCATCCTGATCTGGAACCTGTTCAGAAAAAGAAACTCTCTAGTAGTACTCCATTCTATCCTTCTATTGATTTCAAACTACCCTCTGAAATTAATATTGGTTCAGATGTTCGTACTGCTCCCCCAGTATCAGTGTCAGTTGAGAATAGACCAGAAATGTCTTCTTATGAAGAATTCCAAACTGAACCAGTACTTCAAGAAATGCCTTCAAATGAAGAATTTCATGATGCAAATCGTGATTTAAATGACTCAGATGAAGATACTGAAGTAGTCTGGCAAGATCCTCCTCCAGAAGCAACTCCAGAGGAGACTCAACTGAATTCTTGCACTGATATTGTTGTCTGTAACAATCCTGGTCAGTACTCCAGATGGACAAAAGCTCATCCTATTGATCAGATCATAGGTGACTCCAGTAGAGGAGTTCAGACCAGAAGAGCCTCCAGTAATCAATGCTTATACGTTAGTTTTCTATCTTTGATGGAACCAAAGAAGATTGACGAGGCTATGGAAGATCCAAGCTGGGTGACTGCTATGCAAGAAGAGCTTCACCAGTTTGAAAGGAACAAGGTCTGGTATCTGGTTCCTTTCCCAGTTGGAAAGAAAGAACCAATTGGAACAAGATGGGTCTTCAGAAACAAAGTAGATGAAGATGGCCACGTAATCAGAAACAAGGCCAGACTGGTAGCACAAGGCTACTGCCAGTCAGATGTCGACTTTGATGAATCATTTGCTCCAGTGGCTAGACTTGAAGCGATCAGAATTTTCTTAGCATTCGCTGCTTATCATCAGTTCAAGGTCTACCAGATGGATGTAAAGAGTGCTTTCTTGAATGGAAAGCTTGAAGAAGAAGTTTACGTCAGACAACCTCCAGGTTTCGTTGATGAAAAGCACCCACATTGGGTATATCGTCTGGACAAAGCGCTATATGGCCTCAGACAAGCCCCACGTGCCTGGTATGATACTCTGACTAAACATTTGTTGAAAAATGGTTTTAAACGAGGTGCAATTGACAATACCTTATTCATTCTTCATGAGAAAGGTAATCTGTTACTGGTACAAATTTATGTTGATGATATTATTTTTGGGTCTACTGATGAAAACATGTGCAAGAAATTTTCAAAAATCATGTCCACTGAATATGAAATGAGTTTGATGGGTGAATTAACATATTTTCTTGGACTCCAGATTAAACAAAACAAAGATGGCATTTTTATTAATCAGGAGATATGTTAGAGATCTTTTAAAGAAATTTGATATGAACTCTTCACCATCTAAACCAACTCCAATTTCTGCACCACTGACACTGGACTCCGATCCAGATGGTAAACCAGTGAACACCACTGTCTATAGAGGCATGGTTGGCTCACTGATGTATTTAACTGCCAGTAGACCAGATATTATGTTTTCAACATGTTTATGTGCCAGATATCAGTCTAATCCAAAGGAATCTCATATGCTTGCTGTAAAGCGCATACTGAAGTACCTTAAAGGTGTCCCCAGTCTAGGTCTTTGGTATCCCAAAGGCTCAGGCATGGATCTAATGGGTTATTCAGATTCAGATCATGCAGGTTGTAAGATAGATAGGAAATCCACAACTGGTGGATGTCATTTCCTAGGTGGCAAACTGGTCAGCTGGACCAGTAAGAAGCAAACTTCAGTTTCATTGTCCACTGCTGAAGCTGAATACGTGTCTGCAGCCAGTTGTTGTGCTCAGATACTCTGGATGAAGAACCAGTTGCTTGATTATGGTATTAAATATTCAAAGACTCCAATCTTTTGTGATAATACCAGTGCCATCGCTATCTCAAACAATCCAGTCATGCACTCCAGAACGAAGCACATTGACCTCAGGTATCACTTCATTCGTGATCATATTATGAAAAACAACATTGAACTCCATTTTATTCCCACTGACAAACAACTCGCTGACATTTTTACCAAACCTCTGGATGTCAAAACTTTTGAATATCTTGTTGGTGAGTTGGGAATGTTAAATCCTTAAATCTGGTGACTGCTCAGATATTGAACGCCTATGTGTACTATCTTTGCATTATTAGATTTCTGGAACAACATTCCAGGGAAGACTTGAAAAATATTTTCTAAATACTTGGTCTTTGTGTGTGCCACGTAAGCAAATCTTTTTGAAAATATCTTAATCCTACGTGGCATGTAAATTTTTCAACGTAATGATGGTCTTTTTACTTTGGGAAAACAAAAAGTACAAGTTGTTACTGTTTGTGGGCTGTAAACCGTCATGCATTTATGTGTGATGTGATGTAATTAATGCGGATCTCAGAACCCGATCAAAAATGTTATTTGATAATTTCAAATAAACCGTTTGAGTTCCACATTCCTTCTCCTATAAATACCCACTTTCAATTTCAATTGCATTTACTTCGAACATATTTACTCCCAAATCTTTCAAATTCCTTCATTAACTTCCTTCATTCAATTTTCCAATCATATTTATCTCTCTTATTTACTCCATTTTCATTCATTCTTTCATCAAATCTTCATCATAACCTATATATTCAATTTCATTTTCATCTATTCCTTATAAATGGCACCTAGACAATCAAGAACTAAAAATCTGCTTGCCAATGAATACATTCCTTCGGAAAATGTTGCTAGGGCACCTCATATCAATCTTGAGGCAAGTGCCATAAGAATCAATATGAATAACTGGATGGCAAGACTCTCTCTGTCCAGTGTTCATGATGCCCAATCGATTATTGGGAGATTAAACTCGTTCTTTCTCTCTTGCCCATTATATGGTGCATTAACATTGAATCCAGGAAGGATGTACCACGAGTACCTATGTGAATTCTGGTACTCTGCTCAATATGACGATGAAACTTCATCGATCAATTATACTCTCAAGGGAGGTACCAGATCACTTGGTTTCACTGCAAATCTGTTCAGGTCTGTTCTACAGTTAAACTATTTTGACCAGAATGAGCTGCCTATTGAGCTTCCCACTGGTATCAATACAAGGGAAGTATGCAGGCTGATGGGGCATACAGATATATTGGATGAGCATGGCCAGCTATCCAGAAAGGGGACTATCTACATGAGCAAACTGTCAGACTCATGGAGATATTTCTTTACACATATTGTTGAGTGTCTAGGAGGCAGCTCTGGAGGATTAGACCAGATTAATCAAACACACCTCCAGATTGCCTACTGTTTATGGTTTGGGCTAAGAGTGGATTTTGCCCAAATTCTTTTTGATGACCTGGTCGAGCGCCTAAGAGTGAAGGGAAGAAAACCTTTTGTTCCATATATTCA
>CM067167.1:234683854-234738854 GCA_034093135.1 Erigeron breviscapus | reverse complement strand
GCACACAAGTTGCAAAATTCAAATGGAAAACCTCAAGCGGTGCCTACCAATACATCATCTAGTGAAGCTATTATTCATATTAGGTTTATCATTAAGGTACAATTCGCAAGCAACCTAGATTATTTGAAGTTCGGAACAAGCCTATGACCCCTTGGAATGATGAAATGCCACAAGCACTAGGAAAGGAAAGCTAAAGGTAAACAATCTCAAGTTTTATCCTAAATTAGGAAAATTCAAAGTCCTCATTTCTCGTCTTTGCACAAAACCTATAGCCTCAAAAATTTAAAAACATAACCAAAATGCTAGTAAAGGAAAGAAACTTCAAAATTTTTCATTTTTCCAATTTACCAATCCCCCTCCCCACACTTAAGTTGTACATTGTCCTCAATGGACAAATAACTAAGGCAAACAATGGGAAAAGGGAAAAATGCAAAATGTAGAAAGGAACAATGAAAAACCTCCGGGTGAAAGCAAAAATTCACTATGCAAAGTTGAAGCCAAAATTTAAGTGGGTGCTGAACTGACTGCCAGCATAAACCCGCTTGTTTGTTCCAAAAATCCAAAAGCATTCTCTCACGATTCAACTTGCAAACGCGAAATAATCACCTGACAATCACCAAAAGCAAAATACCCACACAACTACATAGTTCATAATAAGGGAAATACGGAAAATACTACAAATGTATCATCGCCTAAACGGCGGAATTACAACCAAATCGAAAAGAAATAAAGTTCAAAGTTTCAAAAGTTTCAGGAATTTGAAAAGAAAATAGGATAGATCAATCATCCTCCATGTCATGAGAGGAGGGAACACCGTCACCAGCATCAGGATCGGCAGGCTCACCAAATATGCCACGGTAGAAGTCAAAGCCAGGCCCCGAATAGCGCTCACTAGTGGTATGTCTATATGTCCCAAATTGGGGCATATCCTGAGTGCCCCCTGTGGTCCCACTAGTACCAGCTGCGCTCGAGCTCGGGCCTGCCCAACCGGGCTGCTGCTGCTGATCAGGATGAGGAGAAAAAATCCATAAGTGGTGCTGGCCGGCATGAAAATGGGAGGAGGACTGAATGCCTGAGTGGGCGGTGGTGGAGGTGGGGAGTCCGGTTGGATCCAATGGTTGATGTTATGTGGAAAATATGTGTTTATATGTTTATGTGGAAATATGTGTTTATATGTTTATGTGGAAAATATGTGTTTATATGTTTATGTGGAAAATATGTGTTTATATGTTTATGTGGAAAATATGTGTTTATATGTTTATGTGGAAATATGTGTTTATATGTTTATGTGGAAAATATGTGTTTATATGTTTATGTGGAAAATATGTGTTTATATGTTTATGTGGAAATATGTGTTTATATGTTTATGTGGAAAATATGTGTTTATATGTTTATGTGGAAAATATGTGTTTATATGTTTATGTGGAAAATATGTGTTTATATGTTTATGTGGAAAATATGTGTTTATATGTTTATGTGGAAAATATGTGTTTATATGTTTATGTGGAAAATATGTGTTTATATGTTTATGTGGAAATATGTGTTTATATGTTTATGTGGAAAATATGTGTTTATATGTTTATGTGGAAAATATGTGTTTATATGTTTATGTGGAAAATATGTGTTTATATGTTTATGTGGAAATATGTGTTTATATGTTTATGTGGAAATATGTGTTTATATGTTTATGTGGAAAATATGTGTTTATATGTTTATGTGGTAAAATATGTGTTTATATGTTTATGTGGAAATATGTGTTTATATGTTTATGTGGAAAATATGTGTTTATATGTTTATGTGGAAATATGTGTTTATATGTTTATGTGGAAAATATGTGTTTATATGTTTATGTGGAAATATGTGTTTATATGTTTATGTGGAAAATATGTGTTTATATGTTTATGTGGAAATATGTGTTTATATGTTTATGTGGAAAATATGTGTTTATATGTTTATGTGGAAATATGTGTTTATATGTTTATGTGGAAAATATGTGTTTATATGTTTATGTGGAAAATATGTGTTTATATGTTTATGTGGAAAATATGTGTTTATATGTTTATGTGGAAAATATGTGTTTATATGTTTATGTGGAAAATATGTGTTTATATGTTTATGTGGAAAATATGTGTTTATATGTTTATGTGGAAAATATGTGTTTATATGTTTATGTGGAAAATATGTGTTTATATGTTTATGTGGAAAATATGTGTTTATATGTTTATGTGGAAAATATGTGTTTATATGTTTATGTGGAAATATGTGTTTATATGTTTATGTGGAAATATGTGTTTATATGTTTATGTGGAAAATATGTGTTTATATGTTTATGTGGAAAATATGTGTTTATATGTTTATGTGGAAAATATGTGTTTATATGTTTATGTGGAAAATATGTGTTTATATGTTTATGTGGAAAATATGTGTTTATATGTTTATGTGGAAAATATGTGTTTATATGTTTATGTGGAAATATGTGTTTATATGTTTATGTGGTAAAATATGTGTTTATATGTTTATGTGGAAATATGTGTTTATATGTTTATGTGGAAAATATGTGTTTATATGTTTATGTGGAAAATATGTGTTTATATGTTTATGTGGAAATATGTGTTTATATGTTTATGTGGAAAATATGTGTTTATATGTTTATGTGGAAAATATGTGTTTATATGTTTATGTGGAAAATATGTGTTTATATGTTTATGTGGAAAATATGTGTTTATATGTTTATGTGGAAAATATGTGTTTATATGTTTATGTGGAAAATATGTGTTTATATGTTTATGTGGAAATATGTGTTTATATGTTTATGTGGAAAATATGTGTTTATATGTTTATGTGGAAAATATGTGTTTATATGTTTATGTGGAAATATGTGTTTATATGTTTATGTGGAAATATGTGTTTATATGTTTATGTGGAAAATATGTGTTTATATGTTTATGTGGAAAATATGTGTTTATATGTTTATGTGGAAAATATGTGTTTATATGTTTATGTGGAAAATATGTGTTTATATGTTTATGTGGAAAATATGTGTTTATATGTTTATGTGGAAAATATGTGTTTATATGTTTATGTGGAAATATGTGTTTATATGTTTATGTGGAAAATATGTGTTTATATGTTTATGCCTAAAATATGTGTTAATACGTTTATGATATGATATGTGATGATATGTTTAACGATATGATATGTTATGATGAACGGTGGTTAATGATATGATGTAATGATGATATGTGAATGTATATGATATGATATGTGATGATATGTTTAACGATATGATATGTGATGATATGTTTAAGATATGATATGTGATGATATGTTTAACGATATGATATGTGATGATATGTTTAATGATATGATATGTGATGATATGTTTAATGATATGATATGTGATGATATGTTTAATGATATGATATGTGATGATATGTTTAATGATATGATATGTGATGATATGTTTAACGATATGATATGTGATGATATGTTTAATGATATGATATGTGATGATATGTTTAATGATATGATATGTGATGATATGTTTAATGATATGATATGTGATGATATGTTTAATGATATGATATGTGATGATATGTTTAACGATATGATATGTGATGATATGTTTAATGATATGATATGTGATGATATGTTTAATGATATGATATGTGATGATATGTTTAACGATATGATATGTGATGATATGTTTAACGATATGATATGTGATGATATGTTTATGATATGATATGTGATGATATGTTTAACGATATGATATGTTATGATGAACGGTGGTTAATGATATGATGTAATGATGATATGTGCATGTATATGTGGCTTGTTCATCTAGAACACTAGACCTTTTTAGGTTGCCATGACACGTGCACGTTTTAAGGGCCCTAACGTGAAATGATGATAGATGATGACTAGTTTAGGATAACATAAGAAACCTAAACTAAATGTGGTAAATGCTCGAGCTAATTAGATGTCGATAAGTGTTATGCATAACCCGTGCCTGACGGTGGTAATAGGTACGTCGTGCCTGACGGTGGTAATAGGTACGTAAAGATGGTTGCTCGGGTGGCTCCTTGCAACAAGTCATATGTGGCGAGTAGTTTCGGGTGGCCTGATGACCCACCTAATGTCATGAACATAACGTGCTACTCAGGGATCGACATTGTCTTTCCTTAACGACGCAGATGGACCGTCGAAAGACTTCTCCATCAAGTCGGGTGTGAGGCTTCCTTGAGGTCGTATGACCGCCTGCACACAAACTCATACCCTATATGATAACGGTAACTTCGGTTACAACTTAACGGTGACCTAGTCACAATTTAACGAGATGAATCAAAGTGACGAAATTGATTAGGCACATTTAGGGTCATGAACTCTATGCTTATATGTGACGTGGATATGATTATATGATGATATGTATGCCTAATTAAAATGACTTAAAGTTTTAAAAGGACGATTTAAATGGATGAAATGTTTTGCTTAAACCTGGTGTCATCTTACTTAGCTATTTATAGCTAACACTTGTTCTTTAAATGTGTTGTTCCCCTCAGGTTAAGCAGTGAGATGACGTGTGAAGCTTTGACGAGAGATGGGTAGATGATCAAGATGGCCTTAGTCTACCCAATAGTTTCTCATAGACTTTATGATATTGTTTCCTCTTGGAACCCTATGTAATGACTGCTGTTTTGATTGCTTTATGTTGGGCAATCTTATGGATTTTCTTTTATTATTTCTACGATACGTTAGTAACACCACTATTGCTTCTCAACTGTTTTCCTTGTTGAGAGTTTTTAATAAATCGTTTCCGCATAATTGATGCCGTTAGGCAAAAGTTTTTGGAAATCCATATTTTTACGAAACGGGTGTTACAATAAATACCTACGCTCCCGGTGCTTCTGCATGTGACGAGCAAGGATATAAGGGGCACAACCATAACGGGTGGGGGTGAAGTCTTGGAACTGCCTAAGTAGCCATAAATCATCGCTACACACTTTGTCGTTTTCGTTGCCGCGATGGATGAAAGAGTATGTAATCAATTTATGCAAAAGCCTCAATTTCTTGGACCGAATGTCCGACACTTTGCTCACCCCCGTGCTAAATGAGGGCTTCCCTGAAATCCTGCTCCAATACTCATGAAAACTAACCCCATCATCAAAATGGGAGATATCCAATATGCTATTCTCCAAAAACGACTGAACCAACCCATCATTAAACTCATTTCTATCAAACATCCCACAAAGATAGCCAAACTCGGGAATGGTGCAATGGCGCTGCTTGCCACCTAATCGAAAGTGGATCACCCGATCCTCACTAATGTCCTCAATAGGTAGGAATCCCACTCTAAGAGATGAGTAGAATTCTTGGCACCATTCCAATTTAGCCGGTTTATTCAGCTCAAAAACCCTTCTCCACATATCAATGTTCGCCACCCAACCCGTTTCCTCATCAGTATATTCTGTCCTAAACCTGTTTGCAAAGTAGTCATCCAGGAGTGCATCGCGAATAATCTGCCAGTCCATTGTACGAGCGGGGATCAACTCATAATCCTGGATTTCCGCTAGCCTATTCAAAAACACTTGGCGTTCCGCCTTTGGGACATCCCTGAATTGCAGCCAAGGATGTGTGTGTGTTTTGAGTAACCTAAATGTCTTGCTGGCAGGAGCGGTTGGTGGAGTGTAACTATCATCTACATAGTCAAATTGGTAGTTATTCGGCCACACCCATCCCTCGTACTTTTGTCCAACAGGTTGTTTCTGCAAAAACATTCAAAATGTGCTAAATAAGTTAGAGGAAACAAATGGAGGCACTCACGAAAGGCTAAGACAGACAAACGGCAATTTTTTTTTTTTTTTTTTTTTTTTTTTTTTTTTTTTTTTTTTTTTTTTTTTTTTTTTTTTTTTTTTTTTTTTTTTTTTTTTTTTTTTTTTTTTTTTTTTTTTTTTTTTTTTTTTTTTTTTTTTTTTTTTTTTTTTTTTTTTTTTTTTTTTTTTTTTTTTTTTTTTTTTTTTTTTTTTTTTTTTTTTTTTTTTTTTTTTTTTTTTTTTTTTTTTTTTTTTTTTTTTTTTTTTTTTTTTTTTTTTTTTTTTTTTTTTTTTTTTTTTTTTTTTTTTTTTTTTTTTTTTTTTTTTTTTTTTTTTTTTTTTTTTTTTTTTTTTTTTTTTTTTTTTTTTTTTTTTTTTTTTTTTTTTTTTTTTTTTTTTTTTTTTTTTTTTTTTTTTTTTTTTTTTTTTTTTTTTTTTTTTTTTTTTTTTTTTTTTTTTTTTTTTTTTTTTTTTTTTTTTTTTTTTTTTTTTTTTTTTTTTTTTTTTTTTTTTTTTTTTTTTTTTTTTTTTTTTTTTTTTTTTTTTTTTTTTTTTTTTTTTTTTTTTTTTTTTTTTTTTTTTTTTTTTTTTTTTTTTTTTTTTTTTTTTTTTTTTTTTTTTTTTTTTTTTTTTTTTTTTTTTTTTTTTTTTTTTTTTTTTTTTTTTTTTTTTTTTTTTTTTTTTTTTTTTTTTTTTTTTTTTTTTTTTTTTTTTTTTTTTTTTTTTTTTTTTTTTTTTTTTTTTTTTTTTTTTTTTTTTTTTTTTTTTTTTTTTTTTTTTTTTTTTTTTTTTTTTTTTTTTTTTTTTTTTTTTTTTTTTTTTTTTTTTTTTTTTTTTTTTTTTTTTTTTTTTTTTTTTTTTTTTTTTTTTTTTTTTTTTTTTTTTTTTTTTTTTTTTTTTTTTTTTTTTTTTTTTTTTTTTTTTTTTTTTTTTTTTTTTTTTTTTTTTTTTTTTTTTTTTTTTTTTTTTTTTTTTTTTTTTTTTTTTTTTTTTTTTTTTTTTTTTTTTTTTTTTTTTTTTTTTTTTTTTTTTTTTTTTTTTTTTTTTTTTTTTTTTTTTTTTTTTTTTTTTTTTTTTTTTTTTTTTTTTTTTTTTTTTTTTTTTTTTTTTTTTTTTTTTTTTTTTTTTTTTTTTTTTTTTTTTTTTTTTTTTTTTTTTTTTTTTTTTTTTTTTTTTTTTTTTTTTTTTTTTTTTTTTTTTTTTTTTTTTTTTTTTTTTTTTTTTTTTTTTTTTTTTTTTTTTTTTTTTTTTTTTTTTTTTTTTTTTTTTTTTTTTTTTTTTTTTTTTTTTTTTTTTTTTTTTTTTTTTTTTTTTTTTTTTTTTTTTTTTTTTTTTTTTTTTTTTTTTTTTTTTTTTTTTTTTTTTTTTTTTTTTTTTTTTTTTTTTTTTTTTTTTTTTTTTTTTTTTTTTTTTTTTTTTTTTTTTTTTTTTTTTTTTTTTTTTTTTTTTTTTTTTTTTTTTTTTTTTTTTTTTTTTTTTTTTTTTTTTTTTTTTTTTTTTTTTTTTTTTTTTTTTTTTTTTTTTTTTTTTTTTTTTTTTTTTTTTTTTTTTTTTTTTTTTTTTTTTTTTTTTTTTTTTTTTAATTTTTAAAAGAAAGGAAACTTACCTGGAGGCGCACCCTCACGCCGCGATCACGAAAAAACGGCCCATTGCGTCGCGAGTTGCCAAACTCGTGCCGCGAGAAAAAGTTCTGGAAAATTTTTCTTCAAACCATGCCAATCTCGCGCCGCGAGAGGATCTGGTCGCGCCGCGAATTTGCTGCAGTTTTCCAGATTTTTGGCTCTTTGACACACTTTCGCACACAACGGTTCACCCAAAATCATTTCTCACCTGTGAATCTCAACGAAAAACATAAAAATAGAACAAAACTACTGAAAATAACCAAAAACGATAAAAACACACGGGTTGCCTCCCGAGAAGCGCTTTATTTATTTACGAGTCATTAGCTTGACTCTATCAAACCTCAAAGATTAACCAAGTTGGGGCCTTTAACCCCCCTCCCCATACTTAACAACAAGAATGTCTTCTAATCTTAATTACAATTTATCACTATTTTTGGATTTCTAACATTCTCCCCCTTAGTGATTTATTGTAATGAATGAAGTACGTGTTATCTTGTCTTGTAGGAATGAAATGTTAGTTCTGTTCTTGTTATGATTTCTAAGGTATGAGGGCTATATATAGTCTAACAATACAACTATGCTAATTATCACAATTAGCCCCTCAACCTTAGTAATCATCTATCTATGACTTAACAACAAGAATGTCTTCTAATCTTAATTACAATTTATCACTATTTTTGGATTTCTAACATTCTCCCCCTTAGTGATTTATTGTAATGAATGAAGTACGTGTTATCTTGTCTTGTAGGAATGAAATTGATGAGCCCGGTGGTGAAGACAATTGGGATGTTGAAACAAGTCTTCAAAGCTTTCTCTTTTGTCTTTGGAGAACTTGATTCAGTCTTGATCTTGGACTTCTTGAAGTTAAATCATATGAAGATTCTCAATGTTCTTTTTGAACAATTGATGAGCCCGGTGGTGAAGACAATTGGGATGTTGAAACAAGTCTTCAAAGCTTTCTCTTTTGTCTTTGGAGAACTTGATTCAGTCTTGATCTTGGACTTCTTGAAGTTAAATCATATGAAGATTCTCAATGTTCTTTTTGAACAGAGAATGATGAAAGCATGTTTGGCTTGAATCTTCGAGAATTGATGAATCATGAATCAGAGTTGTCTTTTGAAATGCAGAAGAGATGAATCTTGGTTTTGATTCTTCAGTTTTAATTCTTGAACGAATCTCATCTTCTTGAAATGAAGTTTCATGAATATGAACTCTCCCCCTTGATTTATGCATTGGAGTTTCTTGATAAAATGTTGTTGTATGACTTGAAGATCTTGAATGAAGTGTGTTTGATGAAGACTCGTTTGAAGCTTTACTTCTTTGACTTGAATCTTCTAACAAATCTTTCAACCTTTTTGAAGCTTTGATCTTTGTCACATCAACTCGAACACTTTGGAGAGTTAGCAATTGAATGAAGTTTAGATGAAATTCTTATGAATTAATCATGCTCCCCCTCAATCCATGAGTATACATCTTTTGGAGCATCTTTGAATTGTTGAAGTGTCTTGAGTGAAAATCTTTTCATCTTCGGTTTCATTCTTATCTCTAAAGTCAATTCAGATTCCCCCTTTTTGAAATCAAAATCTTAATCAACTAAAGTCTAGTGAAAATCTGAAACTATTGACTCATCATGAACAATTTTCTCTCCCTATACACAAACTTTGATAAGCCTTTTCCCATTTGAAACACCCAAATAAAAATTTCTCAACATAGACTCTCATTCCATTTCTATCACTAACTATGCCTTGAAAAGGATAGAAAGATGGTATCATTTGAAGACAATACCAAATTCATTTCCGAAGCAAAGCTATATCACAAAGATAAGCAATTATATCACAAAGATATGACGCTAGTGTGTCCTAAAAGAATGAAAGATGATCAATTTAATGATCAATCAAATTAGCTCTAGACACAATGTGATCAAATGAAGTCGGGGACTGGAGCAGAATGTCGCCCTTTTTCAATATCAACATCTTCCAAAAGAAGAGTCAATAGAAGTGTGAAAATCTCCGTGAGAATAAAACAAGTATTTGTTAAGAAACACTTGAGTGGTTAGGTAAAGATGTGCATTGCTTCACTGGGTCCATGAAGACTTCTTCAATATCAAGATATCAACAAATGACATCTGATAGAAACGTGTTTAAATAAAACATTGAAGAACGGGTTGCATACATAGTATATGCAAGCCATTACACTCTAATTAAATAAAACATTGAAGAACGGGTTGCATACATAGTATATGCAAGCCATTACACTCTAATTAAATAAAACATTGAAGAACGGGTTGCATACATAGTATATGCAAGCCATTACACTCTAATTAAATAAAACATTGAAGAACGGGTTGCATACATAGTATATGCAAGCCATTACACTCTAATTAAATAAAACATTGAAGAACGGGTTGCATACATAGTATATGCAAGCCATTAAAAAAATCTTTTTGTTAATTTTTGTAATTTTTCAATTTTGTATTTTGTTTTCTGAAATGTTTCAAGAATTCCTTCAAATGAAAAAGAATTAAGGTTTAAGATTTAACATACCAAGCTTGGAGATCAGAAAATTAAACCTCTTTTCGTCCAACGGTTTTGTGAATTTTTCAATTTTGTATTTTGTTTTCTGAAATGTTTCAAGAATTCCTTCAATTGAAAAAGAATTAAGGTTTAAGATTTAACATACCAAGCTTGGAGATCAGAAAATTAAACCTCTTTTCGTCCAACGGTTTTGTGAACAAATCTGCAAGTTGAAATTCAGTTCCCACAAAGTAGAGTTCGATGTCACCTTTCTCAATATGATCTTTGAGAAAATGATATCTAACATCAATATGCTTTGATCGAGAGTGGTTTACTGAGTTGACTGCAATGGCAATGGCACTCTGAGAATCACAATAGATAGGAATATGATCATATGTCAGACCATAATCAGTCAGTTGTGTCTTCATCCATAAGACTTGAGCACAACAACTAGCTGCAGCCACATATTCTGCTTCAGCCGTTGATAGTGAAACACAGTTCTGTTTCTTGGAAGACCAACTCACAATTTTGTCTCCTAAAAATTGTAAAGTACCGGAAGTGCTCTTGCGATCAAGTTTACAACCTGCATGATCTGCATCTGAATAAGCAGTTAGATTGAATCCAGTATCCCTTGGATACCAGAGACCTAAATCGGGTGTACCCTTCAGATAACGAAAGATTCGTTTCACAGCTTGATAATGTAAATCAGTTGGAGCAGCTTGATATCTAGCACACATACATGTTGCAAACATTATATCTGGGCGAGATGCTGTTAGGTACAACAATGAACCAATCATACTTCTATATCTCTTTTGGTCAAATGGTTTCCCATTTGTATCAGTATTAATGGTTGTTCGAGCAGCCATTGGGGTAGAAATTGAAGAACATGAAGTCATATCAAACTTTTTCAACATGTCATTTATGTATTTACCTTGTGATATAAAAATACCAGTTGGTAATTGTTTGATTTGAAGACCCAAAAAGTAATTCATTTCCCCAATCATGCTCATTTCAAAATGATTGACCATTAGAGATGAAAAGTTTCGGCAAAATGTTTGACTGGTCGACCCAAATATAATGTCATCAACATATATTTGAACTAGTAGAACATGCTTACCTTGTTTGCGAATGAACAGGGTAGGGTCAATTATGCCTTTGGTAAATCCACCTTTAAGTAAGAAAGTAGTTAAGGAATCATACCATGCTCGGGGTGCTTGCTTAAGACCATAGAGAGCCTTGTCTAACCTGTAGACATGGTTTGGTCTTTGAGGATCAACAAAACCTTCAGGTTGATCAACGTAAACTTCTTCTTTGAGGTCACCATTCAGAAAAGCAGTTTTCACATCCATTTGAAACACAGTGAAGTTTCGGAATGCGGCATAAGCTAAGAAAATTCGAATGGCCTCCATTCTTGCTACTGGAGCAAAAGTTTCGTCGAAATCAACACCAGGTTGTTGGCAATAACCCTTTGCAACAAGTCGAGCTTTATTCCTTACTACCACTCCATTCTCATCCTTTTTGTTTTTGAATATCCACTTCGTTCCGATTGGATCAGCTTTTCTAGGATTTGGAACTAACCTCCATACCTTCAGTCTTTCAAATTGAGCGAGTTCATCTTGCATTGCCTTAACCCACTCTGGATCTTGAAGAGCTTCAGATACCGTTTTGGGTTCAATATTGCTAAGAGAAAGTGCAACAAGACACTCATTCACTGAAGTACGAGTAGTTACTCCTGCTTGTGGATCTCCAATTATCTGATCAGTAGGATGGTCTTTCTGCATACGTGTCCACTTGTGAGCATGAGGAAGCGGATCTTGTTCTTGAAGATCAACATCATCATCATTGAAACTTGAGTTTTGTTGAGAGATAGAGTCATAACTTGGTATAACTCTTTCCTCATATGCTGGATGATCAAAGTCAAGTGGTACATACACATTCGGAGTGTTCAGGGGATTAGTTGTCTGAGTGAATTGAGAAGGTTGTTCTTGAACATTCACTTGAGAAGGATTCTCAGGAGAGGATGGTGGAATAGAATTATTTGAAGATGATCTTTGCTCAGAAGAACTTGATGATGATTCATGAGTGTTGTTAGGAACTGGATCGTGGTTATGAAGAGGTTCATTGTTTGGAATTGGTTCAACGATGATCTGAGGTTCTTGATCATGAACCGGTTTTGAATTATAGAATTCTTCAAAAAGAATATCTAATTCATCACTGGTTGGAGTTGGAAATTTCTTGAATTTAGAAGCTAAGGTAGAATTCCTTGTAGAAGGACTTGAAGCACTTGAATCCATACTTGTTGGTAGCAAGCTTTCTTGCTCAAAAATCATGCCTGACATCTCATCGAACCAAACATTCATCGTCTCTTGAATTGTGTTTGTTCGGCGATTGTAGATTCGGTAGGCAATTGATGTTTTGGAATAACCAACAAAGTATCCTTCATCACCTTTCTTCTCGAACTTTCCAAGATTCTCCCGATCATTCAATGTGTAACAAACACACCCAAATATGTGGAAGTAGTTGATGTTGGGTTTCCGTTTGTTAACAACCTCATAAGGAGTCTTTTCGAACCGCTGATTGATAATGGACCGATTCTGAGTGTGACAAGCAGTGTCAACAGCTTCAGCCCACATATTGGATGGCAATTTGGAATAAGCAAGCATTGTCCTTGCTGCTTCCACCAGCGATCGATTTCTCCTTTCAACAACACCGTTTTGTTGTGGGGTGCGAACTGCTGAGAATTGATGAGTAATACCTTTGGATTTGCAGAATTCATCAAAAACAGCATTCTTGAATTCAGTACCGTTATCCGAACGGATGTAACGAACTGGAAGTTGAAGATTTACTTGAGTAATGGTGATGAAATCTATCAACATCTGAGTTGTTTCATCTTTGGATGCTAGGAACTTAACCCAAGTATATCTTGAATAATCATCAACAATAACCAGGATGTATTTCTTCCCATTTCGGCTTTGAACTTTCATCGGCCCACAAAGATCCATGTGAAGCAAATGAAGAGGTGCCAAAGAATTTGGAGATTTCTTCGGTTTATGAGAAACTCTCTTAATTTTCCCAACAGCACAAGAAGGACAGACATGCTCACTTTCATACTTATAGTCAGGTAAGCCTTCAACAAGATGCTTATTGACTAAAGTATTGATTGTTTGGAAATTCAGATGAGAGAGCCTTCTATGCCATAACCAAGAATTCTTTGAAGTAGCCTTTGAAATGAGACAGATATTATCGGTTGGTTGGTTATCATCGAGATTGACGGTAAAAAGGTTATCGTCACGATCGCCACAAAGAATATCAACTCCATCTAAGGTTTGGACTTTGCAAAGAGATTTTCGAAAAAGAACTTGAAGATTGTTATCACAGAATTGTCCAACACTGAACAAGTTGTGACTTAAACCTTCAACATAGTGAACTTTCTTGATTATAATCCCATTTCGTTCAATGTCCCCATAACCTAAGATAGGAGCGAAATTGTTGTTTCCAAAGCGAACAGTTCCCATGAATCTTTCAACAAAATTCTTCAGCAAAGATTTATTTCCAGTCATGTGCTTCGAACACCCGGAATCGAGTATCCAAACACAGATGGTTATTTCCTGCAATCAAAGAAATTTAACCGTTTTTAGGTACCCACTTGAAAACGGGTCCTTTTTGGTTAGATAAAACAGGCAGGGTATATAACTTAGGATGCGCATTCAAACATGTTATTGAATCAACATAAGCATCAGCAAGCATATTATCAACAAACATATTTGAATAAAATGTACGAACATTCACACAAGAATATCAACTCCATCTAAGGTTTGGACTTTGCAAAGAGATTTTCGAAAAAGAACTTGAAGATTGTTATCACAGAATTGTCCAACACTGAACAAGTTGTGACTTAAACCTTCAACATAGTGAACTTTCTTGATTATAATCCCATTTCGTTCAATGTCCCCATAACCTAAGATAGGAGCGAAATTGTTGTTTCCAAAGCGAACAGTTCCCATGAATCTTTCAACAAAATTCTTCAGCAAAGATTTATTTCCAGTCATGTGCTTCGAACACCCGGAATCGAGTATCCAAACACAGATGGTTATTTCCTGCAATCAAAGAAATTTAACCGTTTTTAGGTACCCACTTGAAAACGGGTCCTTTTTGGTTAGATAAAACAGGCAGGGTATATAACTTAGGATGCGCATTCAAACATGTTATTGAATCAACATAAGCATCAGCAAGCATATTATCAACAAACATATTTGAATAAAATGTACGAACATTCACACAAGAATTAAAAGTAACATGTCTACAAGCATTCATATCCACCACACAGGAATTAAAATTGTTTACAAGCTCACAAGGCCTTGCCTTGGCACATTCAACATTTATTAACAAATCAGAATTGTTTTGTTTAACAGGAACACCTTTCCACCGATTAACAGCTTTTCTCCTCCTTCTTTTCTTCTTTTTCTCAACCTCTTTCTGATTACTAGTGATCTTAGGTACTAATGACTTAGCAACCCATTTAGCATCACTACTTAAGCTCTTTCCACCTGTTGAATTGAAGCTACAAAGATTAGAACGAGGAGTTTTAAAAACTTTCATCTTTTTGGAATCTTTGAAGTAGCCTTTGAAATGAGACAGATATTATCGGTTGGTTGGTTATCATCGAGATTGACGGTAAAAAGGTTATCGTCACGATCGCCACAAAGAATATCAACTCCATCTAAGGTTTGGACTTTGCAAAGAGATTTTCGAAAAAGAACTTGAAGATTGTTATCACAGAATTGTCCAACACTGAACAAGTTGTGACTTAAACCTTCAACATAGTGAACTTTCTTGATTATAATCCCATTTCGTTCAATATCCCCATAACCTAAGATTAGCGGAGAGATCTTGATCTTCATCATCAGTGCTTTCTGCTTCAAGGACTTTGTTCTTGGCCAATCTCGCCATATAGCAAACATTAGCGGAGAGATCTTGATCTTCATCATCAGTGCTTTCTGCTTCAAGGACTTTGTTCTTGGCCAATCTCGCCATATAGCAAACATTAGCGGAGAGATCTTGATCTTCATCATCAGTGCTTTCTGCTTCAAGGACTTTGTTCTTGGCCAATCTCGCCATATAGCAAACATTAGCGGAGAGATCTTGATCTTCATCATCAGTGCTTTCTGCTTCAAGGACTTTGTTCTTGGCCAATCTCGCCATATAGCAAACATTAGCGGAGAGATCTTGATCTTCATCATCAGTGCTTTCTGCTTCAAGGACTTTGTTCTTGGCCAATCTCGCCATATAGCAAACATTAGCGGAGAGATCTTGATCTTCATCATCAGTGCTTTCTGCTTCAAGGACTTTGTTCTTGGCCAATCTCGCCATATAGCAAACATTAGCGGAGAGATCTTGATCTTCATCATCAGTGCTTTCTGCTTCAAGGACTTTGTTCTTGGCCAATCTCGCCATATAGCAAACATTAGCGGAGAGATCTTGATCTTCATCATCAGTGCTTTCTGCTTCAAGGACTTTGTTCTTGGCCAATCTCGCCATATAGCAAACATTAGCGGAGAGATCTTGATCTTCATCATCAGTGCTTTCTGCTTCAAGGACTTTGTTCTTGGCCAATCTCGCCATATAGCAAACATTAGCGGAGAGATCTTGATCTTCATCATCAGTGCTTTCTGCTTCAAGGACTTTGTTCTTGGCCAATCTCGCCATATAGCAAACATTAGCGGAGAGATCTTGATCTTCATCATCAGTGCTTTCTGCTTCAAGGACTTTGTTCTTGGCCAATCTCGCCATATAGCAAACATTAGCGGAGAGATCTTGATCTTCATCATCAGTGCTTTCTGCTTCAAGGACTTTGTTCTTGGCCAATCTCGCCATATAGCAAACATTAGCGGAGAGATCTTGATCTTCATCATCAGTGCTTTCTGCTTCAAGGACTTTGTTCTTGGCCAATCTCGCCATATAGCAAACATTAGCGGAGAGATCTTGATCTTCATCATCAGTGCTTTCTGCTTCAAGGACTTTGTTCTTGGCCAATCTCGCCATATAGCAAACATTAGCGGAGAGATCTTGATCTTCATCATCAGTGCTTTCTGCTTCAAGGACTTTGTTCTTGGCCAATCTCGCCATATAGCAAACATTAGCGGAGAGATCTTGATCTTCATCATCAGTGCTTTCTGCTTCAAGGACTTTGTTCTTGGCCAATCTCGCCATATAGCAAACATTAGCGGAGAGATCTTGATCTTCATCATCAGTGCTTTCTGCTTCAAGGACTTTGTTCTTGGCCAATCTCGCCATATAG
This sequence comes from Erigeron breviscapus, assembly GCA_034093135.1. Lineage (NCBI taxonomy): Eukaryota > Viridiplantae > Streptophyta > Magnoliopsida > Asterales > Asteraceae > Erigeron > Erigeron breviscapus. Next base: position 234,722,608 of record CM067167.1, on the reverse strand, counting down.
CAAACATTAGCGGAGAGATCTTGATCTTCATCATCAGTGCTTTCTGCTTCAAGGACTTTGTTCTTGGCCAATCTCGCCATATAGCAAACATTAGCGGAGAGATCTTGATCTTCATCATCAGTGCTTTCTGCTTCAAGGACTTTGTTCTTGGCCAATCTCGCCATATAGCAAACATTAGCGGAGAGATCTTGATCTTCATCATCAGTGCTTTCTGCTTCAAGGACTTTGTTCTTGGCCAATCTCGCCATATAGCAAACATTAGCGGAGAGATCTTGATCTTCATCATCAGTGCTTTCTGCTTCAAGGACTTTGTTCTTGGCCAATCTCGCCATATAGCAAACATTAGCGGAGAGATCTTGATCTTCATCATCAGTGCTTTCTGCTTCAAGGACTTTGTTCTTGGCCAATCTCGCCATATAGCAAACATTAGCGGAGAGATCTTGATCTTCATCATCAGTGCTTTCTGCTTCAAGGACTTTGTTCTTGGCCAATCTCGCCATATAGCAAACATTAGCGGAGAGATCTTGATCTTCATCATCAGTGAGCAACAGCCATTTGTCATCTTCGGCAAGCAATGCATGTCCTGCTTCGACCTGTTTGGCTAATAGCATCTTTTGCTTGTAGTACTCATAGTTCCGCTTCTTGGGTTGTTTGCAATCAACAGCAAAATGTCCAGGAACTCCACAATTGTAGCACCTTTTGTCTGATGTCTTCCCTTTCTCAACTGCTTGTTTCTCATATGCTTCCTTCTTTTCACTGTATCTTGAACCAGTAGCTTCACTTTGATCATTGCTCCTTGGATGATAGTGTTCCTTCTTGGGAAATGCACTTGTTGAAGAAGTGCGGAGATTGTTGTTTGTTGGCCTCGCTTTATAAAATCTCTTCTTGAAATGCTTAGTTACTGCGGCAAGAGCTTGATATAGTTCGTCTGATACACCATCTCTTGTAGCCATCACATCATCTCCCTCCTCATCTGACGAAGAAACAACCACCATTTGCCTTTTAAGGACTTCAGAAATCTTCTTTTCAACGATCAATGCCAAAGGATCAGAAGATACAACTTCCGGCATTTTGTTCGATGAAGCTTTGTTAAGGACTTGGTTCTCATTGAGTTTGAAGGATTCATATAGAGTATGAATGGTGAACTTGGTCAGGTTTTGATGTTGCTTGATTTGGGTTCCAAAATCTTCCCATTCTTGACCAAGTGCTTTGATGAACTTGATGTTTAACTCAATCTCAGTCTTCTTGACATTGTTCTTCCTGAGTTCATTAATGACATTGCAGAATCTGTAATAAACTGCCTCAAGAGATTCATTTGGCATTTTGGAGAAGTTGTCAAACTCAGTCAAAATGTTGGTCAATCTGATTGTCGAAGTCACGTCAGCTCCTTCCATCTGTCTTGCCACCTCATCCCATATCTCTTTTGCTGTATCATAAGAATCAACAGACCCATAGATTTCATCCGGTAGAGCTCTGTATAAACATGACCTTGCTCTGTTATCTGCAGCTGTTCGATCCTTTTGCTCAGCATTCAAAAGTTCATGAGTTGTAATAACTGCACCAGTAGTGGGATGGAGATGAACAGCAAGTCCTTTCAGAATGGATTCTTTCATCATATGACCATTTGTTTAAACAAGAATTGAAACGATCTTGATTGAAACAAGAATTGAAACGATCTTGATTGAAACAAGAATTGAAACGATCTTGATTGAAACAAGAATTGAAACGATCTTGATTGAAACAAGAATTGAAACGATCTTGATTGAAACAAGAATTGAAACGATCTTGATTGAAACAAGAATTGAAACGATCTTGATTGAAACAAGAATTGAAACGATCTTGATTGAAACAAGAATTGAAACGATCTTGATTGAAACAAGAATTGAAACGATCTTGATTGAAACAAGAATTGAAACGATCTTGATTGAAACAAGAATTGAAACGATCTTGATTGAAACAAGAATTGAAACGATCTTGATTGAAACAAGAATTGAAACGATCTTGATTGAAACAAGAATTGAAACGATCTTGATTGAAACAAGAATTGAAACGATCTTGATTGAAACAAGAATTGAAACGATCTTGATTGAAACAAGAATTGAAACGATCTTGATTGAAACAAGAATTGAAACGATCTTGATTGAAACAAGAATTGAAACGATCTTGATTGAAACAAGAATTGAAACGATCTTGATTGAAACAAGAATTGAAACGATCTTGATTGAAGATCGTCTTAGAATCTTTAAAGAAAATTTGGTTAAGTAGGAAATGAAACGATCTTGATTTAAACAAGAATTGAAACGATCTTGATTGAAACAAGAATTGAAACGATCTTGATTGAAACAAGAATTGAAACGATCTTGATTGAAACAAGAATTGAAACGATCTTGATTGAAACAAGAATTGAAACGATCTTGATTGAAACAAGAATTGAAACGATCTTGATTGAAACAAGAATTGAAACGATCTTGATTGAAACAAGAATTGAAACGATCTTGATTGAAACAAGAATTGAAACGATCTTGATTGAAACAAGAATTGAAACGATCTTGATTGAAACAAGAATTGAAACGATCTTGATTGAAACAAGAATTGAAACGATCTTGATTGAAACAAGAATTGAAACGATCTTGATTGAAACAAGAATTGAAACGATCTTGATTGAAACAAGAATTGAAACGATCTTGATTGAAACAAGAATTGAAACGATCTTGATTGAAACAAGAATTGAAACGATCTTGATTGAAACAAGAATTGAAACGATCTTGATTGAAACAAGAATTGAAACGATCTTGATTGAAACAAGAATTGAAACGATCTTGATTGAACCAAGTAAATGAAACGATCTTGATTAAACAAGAATTGAAACGATTGATTGAAACGATCTTGATTGAAACAAGAATTGAAACGATCTTGATTGAAACAAGAATTGAAACGATCTTGATTGAAACAAGAATTGAAACGATCTTGATTGAAACAAGAATTGAAACGATCTTGATTGAAACAAGAATTGAAACGATCTTGATTGAAACAAGAATTGAAACGATCTTGATTGAAACAAGAATTGAAACGATCTTGATTGAAACAAGAATTGAAACGATCTTGATTGAAACAAGAATTGAAACGATCTTGATTGAAACAAGAATTGAAACGATCTTGATTGAAACAAGAATTGAAACGATCTTGATTGAAACAAGAATTGAAACGATCTTGATTGAAACAAGAATTGAAACGATCTTGATTGAAACAAGAATTGAAACGATCTTGATTGAAACAAGAATTGAAACGATCTTGATTGAAACAAGAATTGAAACGATCTTGATTGAAACAAGAATTGAAACGATCTTGATTGAAACAAGAATTGAAACGATCTTGATTGAAACAAGAATTGAAACGATCTTGATTGAAACAAGAATTGAAACGATCTTGATTGAAACAAGAATTGAAACGATCTTGATTGAAACAAGAATTGAAACGATCTTGATGCAGATCGTCTTGGTTATCTTCTTCATCTGAACACTTTTCCAGAAAAACTCCATTATCAACTTTTTAAAACTTCGATTTCTTATGAATTACTAGGAGTTAGATCACGAAATCACTTTGTAACATCCGCGAATTTTGACCCGTTGACTTTGTGTGTGTGTGTGTCTGTGTCTGTGTGTGTGTGTGTGTGTGTGTGTGTGTGTGTGTGTGTGTGTGTGTGTGTGTGTGTGTGTGTGTGTCTGTGTGTGTGTCTGTGTGTGTGTGTGTGTGTGTGTGTGTGTGTGTGTGTGTGTGTGTGTGTGTGTGTGTGTGTGTGTGTGTGTGTGTGTGTGTGTGTGTGTGTGTGTGTGTGTGTGTGTGTGTGTGTGTGTGTGTGTGTGTGTGTGTGTGTGTGTGTGTGTGTGTGTGTGTGTGTGTGTGTGTGTGTGTGTGTGTGTGTGTGTGTGTGTGTGTGTGTGTGTGTGTGTGTGTGTGTGTGTGTGTGTGTGTGTGTGTGTGTGTGTGTGTGTGTGTGTGTGTGTGTGTGTGTGTGTGTGTGTGTGTGTGTGTGTGTGTGTGTGTGTGTGTGTGTGTGTGTGTGTGTGTGTGTGTGTGTGTGTGTGTGTGTGTGTGTGTGTGTGTGTGTGTGTGTGTGTGTGTGTGTGTGTGTGTGTGTGTGTGTGTGTGTGTGTGTGTGTGTGTGTGTGTGTGTGTGTGTGTGTGTGTGTGTGTGTGTGTGTGTGTGTGTGTGTGTGTGTGTGTGTGTGTGTGTGTGTGTGTGTGTGTGTGTGTGTGTGTGTGTGTGTGTGTGTGTGTGTGTGTGTGTGTGTGTGTGTGTGTGTGTGTGTGTGTGTGTGTGTGTGTGTGTGTGTGTGTGTGTGTGTGTGTGTGTGTGTGTGTGTGTGTGTGTGTGTGTGTGTGTGTGTGTGTGTGTGTGTGTGTGTGTGTGTGTGTGTGTGTGTGTGTGTGTGTGTGTGTGTGTGTGTGTGTGTGTGTGTGTGTGTGTGTGTGTGTGTGTGTGTGTGTGTGTGTGTGTGTGTGTGTGTGTGTGTGTGTGTGTGTGTGTGTGTGTGTGTGTGTGTGTGTGTGTGTGTGTGTGTGTGTGTGTGTGTGTGTGTGTGTGTGTGTGTGTGTGTGTGTGTGTGTGTGTGTGTGTGTGTGTGTGTGTGTGTGTGTGTGTGTGTGTGTGTGTGTGTGTGTGTGTGTGTGTGTGTGTGTGTGTGTGTGTGTGTGTGTGTGTGTGTGTGTGTGTGTGTGTGTGTGTGTGTGTGTGTGTGTGTGTGTGTGTGTGTGTGTGTGTGTGTGTGTGTGTGTGTGTGTGTGTGTGTGTGTGTGTGTGTGTGTGTGTGTGTGTGTGTGTGTGTGTGTGTGTGTGTGTGTGTGTGTGTGTGTGTGTGTGTGTGTGTGTGTGTGTGTGTGTGTGTGTGTGTGTGTGTGTGTGTGTGTGTGTGTGTGTGTGTGTGTGTGTGTGTGTGTGTGTGTGTGTGTGTGTGTGTGTGTGTGTGTGTGTGTGTGTGTGTGTGTGTGTGTGTGTGTGTGTGTGTGTGTGTGTGTGTGTGTGTGTGTGTGTGTGTGTGTGTGTGTGTGTGTGTGTGTGTGTGTGTGTGTGTGTGTGTGTGCGGTTTGCTAGTGTGTGTTCTTGGTGTGTGTGTGTGTGTGTTTTGAGAGAGAAAGCTCGAATAAACTGAAAGATTGGAATTAATTGTGTAAGGAATGAAATGTTAGTTCTGTTCTTGTTATGATTTCTAAGGTATGAGGGCTATATATAGTCTAACAATACAACTATGCTAATTATCACAATTAGCCCCTCAACCTTAGTAATCATCTATCTATGACTTAACAACAAGAATGTCTTCTAATCTTAATTACAATTTATCACTATTTTTGGATTTCTAACACGGATCTTGGCACTTCGGCTACTTGTCGGTCGAGAATTAATCACTAGTGTTATCTTCCCCTCATTTCCCTTTTTCTCCACTTCATCTTTCGACCATTCATCATTCTGAGAATCACTAGAGCTAACACAAACAGTCTCGAGAGCATTAACAACATTTGGTGAAGAAAAGGAAGTAGCGTTCAAGAATTCTACCGATTCATCCCCCGTTCTCAATGTAAGCTTACCACGCCCGACCTCAATGGTAGCATCGGCCGTAGCAAGAAATGGTCTTCCTAGAATAAGGGGTACGTTTAATGCTTCACCCACATCAATAATGATAAAATCCACCGGAAATACCAAACCACCCACTTTGACCAACACGTCTTCTAAAATTCCCATAGGTCTTATAACGGATTTATCTGCCAATTGAATTTTCATGTTGATGGGTTTAGGTTTTCCTAAGTTCAGTTTAGCATAAATAGATGAAGGCATTAAATCAATACTAGCACCTGAATCCGTCAATGCCTTACTCACAGTCAAATCACCAATCTTGCAAGAAACAGTAAAACTACCTGGATCCTTACGCTTTTCGGGTAACTTACCCGCCACTGCTGCCGAGCAAACATTTTCCAAAATTTTGGTCTCCACCTCAGCCAACTTTTTCTTGTTCATCATGTAACACCCGTCGTTTAAAAATATGGGTTTTCAAAAACTTTCACCTAACGGTGTCAAATTGCGGAAGAAAAGACTTTAAAAGTCAAAACCGATAAAAACATTTCGGTTTCTGCGTTTTGTTGGTGTTACATGCCATATCAAATAATAGTTCAAATGAAAACCCAACGGTTGCCCAACATAAAACAACCGTTCACACAACACTACATAAATTCGACATTAAGTACGAAATGTAACTAAATGTCTAAGAAAGAATCGTCTATGGGTAGCTAAGGCTCCTTCATTGCATCTACCCAAGCTCACATGTCCTGCGTCACTAGTCCATCAAGCTAAACCTGAGGGAACAACCACATTAAAGAAACAAGTGTTAGCTATAAGAATAGCTAAGTAAGATCACACTCAATATAAAAGCATTTGTCCAATTAAAACATTTCTTCATTTGTAGACAAACTCATTAGGCACAACACACAACACACATAACTGCATATCAACTTCATATCAATTAGGATAAATCATCCTAATGTGCCTATCCTGCATTAGTTTTACGAGCTCGGTTTCACACATATATAGTTTAGGTCCCTGCATTCCTAAACCGTCACACACATATAGTCTAGGTAACACACATTCCTAGACATTCACACACTTTATCTTCATTACGTTTGGGCCCTTAAACGTGCACATGACATGGCAACTTAGCAAGTCTAGTGTTCTAGATGAGCAAGCCATTAATACATGCACACAATAACATAAACTACGTCATACTGCATTTCAAGATTCTACATGCTACTTCATATAAAAACACCACATTACTCTTCTTACCATAACACATACTACTTTATACTTCATTTCTACATTTCCTGCATAATGAGATACTTCGTAATACTACATAAACTGCATAACAATACACTACATTAAGCAATACTTCATTTCACTACATTAAGGTCTGCATTTCAGGTCTCATGGTCAACTACATATCCCATAATACCTCCCGTGTAACCCGAGATACCCACATATATCATAAGTTACCGTTAAGGAAGTTATAAGTATGAAACCTTGCTTGTTGAACCCTCAGCGTGACAAAAGTAGTGTATCTTACCTGGTAGTAGTGTACGCGAGCAAACAAATAGCTAACAGTGCTTAATAGTAATCCCCGACACCTATCGTACATAATATAAGAAATATAAGTCATTTGGGACCTTAATGGACTTTGAAAACGAAATTAGTTTTGTTCTTACGAACTTACACCATCAAACGAAGTTAATCTTCGTTTTCAAAACGAATTTAGTTTAGAACAAACGAATTTAAGCTTCAAAACAACTTCAAATGAATTTAACTTCTCCATCATCAAACGAACTTAGGCCAAACGAAGATAGGCTTCTTAAAACGAATTTGGCTTTAAAACGAAGTTAAACTTCGTTTTTACAAACGAATTTAAGCTTCAAAACAACTTCAAATGAATTTAACTTCTCCATCATCAAACGAACTTAGGCCAAACGAAGATAGGCTTCTTAAAACGAATTTGGCTTTAAAACGAAGTTAAACTTCGTTTTTACAAACGAATTTAAGCTTCAAAACAACTTCAAATGAATTTAACTTCTCCATCATCAAACGAACTTAGGCCAAACGAAGATAGGCTTCTTAAAACGAATTTGGCTTTAAAACGAAGTTAAACTTCGTTTTTACAAACGAATTTAAGCTTCAAAACAACTTCAAATGAATTTAACTTCTCCATCATCAAACGAACTTAGGCCAAACGAAGATAGGCTTCTTAAAACGAATTTGGCTTTAAAACGAAGTTAAACTTCGTTTTTACAAACGAATTTAAGCTTCAAAACAACTTCAAATGAATTTAACTTCTCCATCATCAAACGAACTTAGGCCAAACGAAGATAGGCTTCTTAAAACGAATTTGGCTTTAAAACGAAGTTAAACTTCGTTTTTACAAACGAATTTAAGCTTCAAAACAACTTCAAATGAATTTAACTTCTCCATCATCAAACGAACTTAGGCCAAACGAAGATAGGCTTCTTAAAACGAATTTGGCTTTAAAACGAAGTTAAACTTCGTTTTTACAAACGAATTTAAGCTTCAAAACAACTTCAAATGAATTTAACTTCTCCATCATCAAACGAACTTAGGCCAAACGAAGATAGGCTTCTTAAAACGAATTTGGCTTTAAAACGAAGTTAAACTTCGTTTTTACAAACGAATTTAAGCTTCAAAACAACTTCAAATGAATTTAACTTCTCCATCATCAAACGAACTTAGGCCAAACGAAGATAGGCTTCTTAAAACGAATTTGGCTTTAAAACGAAGTTAAACTTCGTTTTTACAAACGAATTTAGCATTCCAGGAACGAATTTAGCTTCAGGAACTTAACTTCGTCCAGAATTCATAAAACGACTTTGTTCTTCAATTTTCCAGAAATCAATCGACTTAGGCTTCACCCAAAACATGTTTTTGACATATATAAACATCTTTTGATTATCAAGATCGATTATGGACTCGCTTAACACCGTTTTGAACGTTAATTGACCAAAACACCTCTTTAACCCTAAATTCTTTGCAAAACCCCTTTTCAATCAGATTTGATTCATTATAAAACAACTTTGAATCTGAAAATACAATCAATTAATTGATTAATACCTGCTAATGACAAGTAGGATGCAAATACTCTTGACAATGACCACTAATTCACACACAAAACAACTTTTTGGCTTGAGAATTGATGAGAGGAGGCTAAGGGAAGGCTTAGGGCTCAATTAGGGAGAATAAGATCTGCAAATAATGACCTAATGACAGCCCCCAAGCTACTAATCCCGTTTTTGACTTTCCACACATGTCAAAACTAGTCCCTAGGCTTCCTAATCCTTCATTATTGGTCACAAACTACTTTATTGACCATATACATCATTAATCCTTCATTATTGGTCACAAACTACTTTATTGATCATATACATCATTAATCCTTCATTATTGGTCACAAACTACTTTATTGATCATATACATCATTAATCCTTCATTATTGGTCACAAACTACTTTATTGATCATATACATCATTAATCCTTCATTATTGGTCACAAACTACTTTATTGATCATATACATCATTAATCCTTCATTATTGGTCACAAACTACTTTATTGATCATATACATCATTAATCCTTCATTATTGGTCACAAACTACTTTATTGATCATATACATCATTAATCCTTCATTATTGGTCACAAACTACTTTATTGATCATATACATCATTAATCCTTCATTATTGGTCACAAACTACTTTATTGATCATATACATCATTAATCCTTCATTATTGGTCACAAACTACTTTATTGACCATATACATCATTAATCCTTCATTACATGTCACTACATAGACATTAATCTTCATATTACACACATTTATACTACATTAACATTTAGGCTTAAAAGCCTCACACATAACACACATTAACTACATATAAGCATTAAATCTATAGTAGACTTAACGACACCCACAATATTGACTTAACGGCGTTAGTCAAATCTTAAAGAAAAGTTTGGGATGTTACAAATACCTCCCCCTTAAGAGGATTCCGTCCCCGGAATCTCTTCATTATGGAACAACTCGGGATACCTTTCCTTCATTACTGCTTCAGTTTCCCACGTTAAGCTTTCTCCATGATTATGCTTCCACTTTATCAACACAAGGTCAATCACTTTTCGGCGTAACTTCTTTTGCTTTCTTCCAAGTATCGCTGCCGGTTCGGCTACTATTCTCTTCATTGGATCAATACTCACGTCTTTAATAGGAATCACACTTGACTCCTCAGCTAAACATTTCCTCAAGTAGGATACATGGAAGGTGTTGTGAATTCCATCCAATTCTGGAGGCAATTCCAACAGATAAGCTAGATCTTGTATGCGTTTCAACACTTTGAAAGGTCCAATAAATCTTGGACTCTACTTGCCCTTCTTTCCAAACCGGATAACTCCTTTCCATGGTGACTCTTTCAGTATCACCATGTCACCTACACTAACTCCATTGGTCTCCTTTTTCTTATCTGCATAAGTTTTCTGCCTTTCTCTAGCCACACGTAAATCTTCTTTAGCCACATTGACTTTTTCAGCCGTAACTTCATCAATTTCAGGACCGGTCAACTGCTTTTCACCGGGTTCCATCCAACAACTTGGAGTCCTACACTTTCTACCACACAACATTTAACGGAACCCCCCTACTTACATCATCTATATACAAGATGGCAAGCTTCACCACACACGCATACTCATGAGTGACGAGAAAAAGAAGCATTTTTTTATCAACTAGACTACACTGACTCGTATCACATCATTGCCCCAAGGGGAACATATACCACTTTGTCACATAATCCATAGTCGTCATATGAATACATTTCTGCTTCGAAATAACCGGTTGTTGCATCTCTTCATATTGCACTCGGTGCTCGGATTTGACTTGTATACAAGTCACACATTTTTGTACACACACTATCTCCTTCGTTATCTAGCCATCACAAATTGGACTTCAAATCAGCACCCTTGTACTACTTGGATGAGTATCCTATCAAGACCTATGGTCTCTTCAACTTAGCATGTCCAATTCATTGAACTTCGTACATAGCCTTTTCTCTTTCACTTTACACTTCATTCGTTTCGGCATTTCTTTGATTCTATCTTTAAATCAAATCAGGTATCACCCCATTTTACACTCAGCAAAGACTATTCATTTGAAGGGTAAGACCTTCCTGCCCGTATCAACATAGACTTTCCACTTAAACGTAACTTCATATCACATTTTGGCATATCGCACATAAACTTGTCACACGTATTCATATTAGCACATGCAGAGTATATACTCCTAATTATGCCTTTCAACGATACCTCATATTTATCCTCACGTCTTACATCTTTAACAACATATTCATACCACTTACATATTACGCACTAGCTTTACCACTAGCACGATTTCTCACGTCTTACGTACTAGCACTAAGGCTAGAACGATTTCCCACATTTCACACTTTACTGCTATCATTAGGTATATACATTACCTAACTAGTCCCTCATCTACTTTAACGTTTAATCCCACTAATGTGCACAGCTCATAACAATTCCTACATGTATCTAGTGAACTAGATACTCCACACCTAAGCCCCACACATTAAGTCATTACACAACCATCATTTCATGGCGGCATATTATAATCGACATACTACATATACATATAACCACTTTACTTTAAACGTCATCATTTCATAGTAAGCCACTTCATCCTTCATACATTCCCACATGACCTCCCGCACAACTCGAAAAAAAAAAAACCAACACACATTAACTACATATAAGCATTAAATCTATAGTAGACTTAACGACACCCACAATATTGACTTAACGGCGTTAGTCAAATCTTAAAGAAAAGTTTGGGATGTTACAAATACCTCCCCCTTAAGAGGATTCCGTCCCCGGAATCTCTTCATTATGGAACAACTCGGGATACCTTTCCTTCATTACTGCTTCAGTTTCCCACGTTAAGCTTTCTCCATGATTATGCTTCCACTTTATCAACACAAGGTCAATCACTTTTCGGCGTAACTTCTTTTGCTTTCTTCCAAGTATCGCTGCCGGTTCGGCTACTATTCTCTTCATTGGATCAATACTCACGTCTTTAATAGGAATCACACTTGACTCCTCAGCTAAACATTTCCTCAAGTAGGATACATGGAAGGTGTTGTGAATTCCATCCAATTCTGGAGGCAATTCCAACAGATAAGCTAGATCTTGTATGCGTTTCAACACTTTGAAAGGTCCAATAAATCTTGGACTCTACTTGCCCTTCTTTCCAAACCGGATAACTCCTTTCCATGGTGACTCTTTCAGTATCACCATGTCACCTACACTAACTCCATTGGTCTCCTTTTTCTTATCTGCATAAGTTTTCTGCCTTTCTCTAGCCACACGTAAATCTTCTTTAGCCACATTGACTTTTTCAGCCGTAACTTCATCAATTTCAGGACCGGTCAACTGCTTTTCACCGGGTTCCATCCAACAACTTGGAGTCCTACACTTTCTACCACACAACATTTAACGGAACCCCCCTACTTACATCATCTATATACAAGATGGCAAGCTTCACCACACACGCATACTCATGAGTGACGAGAAAAAGAAGCATTTTTTTTATCAACTAGACTACACTGACTCGTATCACATCATTGCCCCAAGGGGAACATATACCACTTTGTCACATAATCCATAGTCGTCATATGAATACATTTCTGCTTCGAAATAACCGGTTGTTGCATCTCTTCATATTGCACTCGGTGCTCGGATTTGACTTGTATACAAGTCACACATTTTTGTACACACACTATCTCCTTCGTTATCTAGCCATCACAAATTGGACTTCAAATCAGCACCCTTGTACTACTTGGATGAGTATCCTATCAAGACCTATGGTCTCTTCAACTTAGCATGTCCAATTCATTGAACTTCGTACATAGCCTTTTCTCTTTCACTTTACACTTCATTCGTTTCGGCATTTCTTTGATTCTATCTTTAAATCAAATCAGGTATCACCCCATTTTACACTCAGCAAAGACTATTCATTTGAAGGGTAAGACCTTCCTGCCCGTATCAACATAGACTTTCCACTTAAACGTAACTTCATATCACATTTTGGCATATCGCACATAAACTTGTCACACGTATTCATATTAGCACATGCAGAGTATATACTCCTAATTATGCCTTTCAACGATACCTCATATTTATCCTCACGTCTTACATCTTTAACAACATATTCATACCACTTACATATTACGCACTAGCTTTACCACTAGCACGATTTCTCACGTCTTACGTACTAGCACTAAGGCTAGAACGATTTCCCACATTTCACACTTTACTGCTATCATTAGGTATATACATTACCTAACTAGTCCCTCATCTACTTTAACGTTTAATCCCACTAATGTGCACAGCTCATAACAATTCCTACATGTATCTAGTGAACTAGATACTCCACACCTAAGCCCCACACATTAAGTCATTACACAACCATCATTTCATGGCGGCATATTATAATCGACATACTACATATACATATAACCACTTTACTTTAAACGTCATCATTTCATAGTAAGCCACTTCATCCTTCATACATTCCCACATGACCTCCCGCACAACTCGAAAAAAAAAAAACCAACACACATAAGATAATCCAGTTAAGAGGTTAATTAAAGGAAACTACTTTTGTTGTGGCTCCAACGTGATAAAAGACAAATATCTTACTACACCTCATATCCTAATAGGTTGTATCACATTTCTGACGGCATTCATATAAGCATGTCACCACGATTCACAAGCCTCTTTAAGTACCACTTTTGGTCATTTCGTTTTCGGATACTGAGATCTTACTTTTAAACGTATTACTTCATGATGGATCGTCTCACCACTTCTGACTATGCTTCAACTCTACTACAATCTTGTCCCGAAGAACATTACCTTGAGCTGCTTTGCCGTATTCAAGCACTCACCATAGCCTCACAACCACGGATTTAGCCATTAAAAAAAAAAAAACTTTGCTCCTTTCAACATAACATGTCCGCTGCTCATTTAACTTTTACTCACTTTTGACGAATTTAAAACTAAGCCTCTTCGTGTTGAAATTCGTAATCACACTCTCTACACAAATATGATGTCTTGCACTCGGTGCTCGGATTTGACTTGTATACAAGTCACACATTTTTGTACACACACTATCTCCTTCGTTATCTAGCCATCACAAATTGGACTTCAAATCAGCACCCTTGTACTACTTGGATGAGTATCCTATCAAGACCTATGGTCTCTTCAACTTAGCATGTCCAATTCATTGAACTTCGTACATAGCCTTTTCTCTTTCACTTTACACTTCATTCGTTTCGGCATTTCTTTGATTCTATCTTTAAATCAAATCAGGTATCACCCCATTTTACACTCAGCAAAGACTATTCATTTGAAGGGTAAGACCTTCCTGCCCGTATCAACATAGACTTTCCACTTAAACGTAACTTCATATCACATTTTGGCATATCGCACATAAACTTGTCACACGTATTCATATTAGCACATGCAGAGTATATACTCCTAATTATGCCTTTCAACGATACCTCATATTTATCCTCACGTCTTACATCTTTAACAACATATTCATACCACTTACATATTACGCACTAGCTTTACCACTAGCACGATTTCTCACGTCTTACGTACTAGCACTAAGGCTAGAACGATTTCCCACATTTCACACTTTACTGCTATCATTAGGTATATACATTACCTAACTAGTCCCTCATCTACTTTAACGTTTAATCCCACTAATGTGCACAGCTCATAACAATTCCTACATGTATCTAGTGAACTAGATACTCCACACCTAAGCCCCACACATTAAGTCATTACACAACCATCATTTCATGGCGGCATATTATAATCGACATACTACATATACATATAACCACTTTACTTTAAACGTCATCATTTCATAGTAAGCCACTTCATCCTTCATACATTCCCACATGACCTCCCGCACAACTCGAAAAAAAAAAAAAAACTTTGCTCCTTTCAACATAACATGTCCGCTGCTCATTTAACTTTTACTCACTTTTGACGAATTTAAAACTAAGCCTCTTCGTGTTGAAATTCGTAATCACACTCTCTACACAAATATGATGTCCTACGTCATTCTTAGATTAGGCAATATTGTCATCACTGACATGACAACTGAGCGATCTAGAGAATACTCCAAACTTGATTCCTTAACTTCATACACAAGGACTTTCGTTATCATAAAGGCATTTTCAGAAACTCGATAGGGTCGTCATAATGAGCGTATGCATAACTTCATCGGAACTTTCATTATCAACAACGGGTAGCAACATTGTAAATCCATCTTATAAGATAATTAGATCCCACAATCGGAAACAATAACTTCTTCCTATAACAGAGAACAAAATGGAAGATGCACTTGCACGAAAGTAACACTAGACATACATCACTTGAAGGCTCTTCTTCACAATCGCAACAAAACCAAGAACCTTATAGAACGTCTCAAACTACGAGTAGGCTCGACTTTAGAAGTATAATCTTTGCCTTGCATTAGTGGATCACTTCGAAATCAAATGTTCTTGAATGCTTTTACTTCATATGCTTTAGGAAGCTATAAATGTCCCCATCATTATACTTTTACTCCTTTCTTAAGGGAAAACTCTTCATCTTGAGAAACAGTCATACATAAGATTCCGTACAAATACAGGATATCAACATCACTTACACTTTCATGTAATAAGGAAGAATCTCCCCCGTAGGTACTCGTCTCAATTGTCACACATCGTCCCGTAAAAAAAAAAAAAAAACTTTGCTCCTTTCAACATAACATGTCCGCTGCTCATTTAACTTTTACTCACTTTTGACGAATTTAAAACTAAGCCTCTTCGTGTTGAAATTCGTAATCACACTCTCTACACAAATATGATGTCCTACGTCATTCTTAGATTAGGCAATATTGTCATCACTGACATGACAACTGAGCGATCTAGAGAATACTCCAAACTTGATTCCTTAACTTCATACACAAGGACTTTCGTTATCATAAAGGCATTTTCAGAAACTCGATAGGGTCGTCATAATGAGCGTATGCATAACTTCATCGGAACTTTCATTATCAACAACGGGTAGCAACATTGTAAATCCATCTTATAAGATAATTAGATCCCACAATCGGAAACAATAACTTCTTCCTATAACAGAGAACAAAATGGAAGATGCACTTGCACGAAAGTAACACTAGACATACATCACTTGAAGGCTCTTCTTCACAATCGCAACAAAACCAAGAACCTTATAGAACGTCTCAAACTACGAGTAGGCTCGACTTTAGAAGTATAATCTTTGCCTTGCATTAGTGGATCACTTCGAAATCAAATGTTCTTGAATGCTTTTACTTCATATGCTTTAGGAAGCTATAAATGTCCCCATCATTATACTTTTACTCCTTTCTTAAGGGAAAACTCTTCATCTTGAGAAACAGTCATACATAAGATTCCGTACAAATACAGGATATCAACATCACTTACACTTTCATGTAATAAGGAAGAATCTCCCCCGTAGGTACTCGTCTCAATTGTCACACATCGTCCCGTAAAAAAAAAAATCAAAACTAAACGAGTCGAAATTCCAAAATAATCCAAAGTATGCGCCACATCTTTCATCAAATTTCATCCTCTAATTGAATTCCATACGAACTCAAACCTTCAATCTTAATCCCAAGCACTACTTTCACATTTAGCAGCTCGAATAAAACCTCACATCATATGATAGTGCTCTTGGAATAGATGAGTTTCATGTTCAAGGGTTGAATTCACCGTAGAATTGACTTCTTTACTTGCCTCAACTTCGTCCTCCTTTACTGCATACGTACGTGTCTACTTTTCACATGGCTACATGGGATACCAATCAATGGTTCCACCATTGTCATCTTCACTTCATTTGGATCATCACAGACACAGTCTCGCAAACACACACATGTCATGATACATTTACAATTACGTTCGCGACCGGAATTGTAACTGTATCTTTCCATACGTGTGCCCGGTAACCCTTCTGTGCATCATCTACTTATCACCCTTCAAATATCCGGCATTAACTCTACTTGTCAGGTTCAAGTCCCTGTCCTTTGAACTAGTAGACTCAACATCATTGTCTACCAATTACTTCACTCTTCACCGACTTTTAAACTTCATTTAACTTCATGTACTTCATAATCATCGTACACATTTAACCGGCTATAATTTTTCATTGATCTTCACACACTTCTACACACACGAGACATCAACGTCATTAAAGTTGTTATACGATGTTTATTTTCGACACTAAAAGGTTCACTACATAGAAACCTCTCCAACTTCATTACTTTGCACACCGGTCAACACAAGTACGGCTATACAAACACGTTCGTGTCGTGATACGCTTGCAATTGTGTTCCGGACCATAATTGTAATTGTATCCTTTCACTTGCATGTTCGTTACCGCATTTGTGTATCGCCTTCTCATCACCAACTACATTCACGCAACCCTCTTCACATGTATACATCTCACTTCTTTTACGATCCATGTCACGAACCCCATGGGTTGGACATTAATGGAATACCATTTCATCTATTCTTCCAACCTTCCTTCTTTTCAACCAATTCACACATAAACTACATCGCACACTTATCAAATTCAGTTGGAGAAATGGCACATCACCTCGTAGACCTTCTATCGTAGCAATAGGATAACTAGCGACGGAGGAGCGAGAAACGGAAGAATAAAGGCTAAAACACATATCCACATATCAATAAACACACATCAAATAGCCTTAATCCTACACTCTCACTCAATCCCAACCCGTCCTAGAGTACTTCATCTCAAAGCTAGGCATCCTACTTAAGCCTAACATGGTCTTCGTCGGTCTAAGTCCAAAATCCTACGGCATAAGTCGAATTTTGGTTCACTTAAACCAATTCTCTGATACCAACTTGTAACACCCGTCGTTTAAAAATATGGGTTTTCAAAAACTTTCACCTAACGGTGTCAAATTGCGGAAGAAAAGACTTTAAAAGTCAAAACCGATAAAAACATTTCGGTTTCTGCGTTTTGTTGGTGTTACATGCCATATCAAATAATAGTTCAAATGAAAACCCAACGGTTGCCCAACATAAAACAACCGTTCACACAACACTACATAAATTCGACATTAAGTACGAAATGTAACTAAATGTCTAAGAAAGAATCGTCTATGGGTAGCTAAGGCTCCTTCATTGCATCTACCCAAGCTCACATGTCCTGCGTCACTAGTCCATCAAGCTAAACCTGAGGGAACAACCACATTAAAGAAACAAGTGTTAGCTATAAGAATAGCTAAGTAAGATCACACTCAATATAAAAGCATTTGTCCAATTAAAACATTTCTTCATTTGTAGACAAACTCATTAGGCACAACACACAACACACATAACTGCATATCAACTTCATATCAATTAGGATAAATCATCCTAATGTGCCTATCCTGCATTAGTTCACACATTGTCACACATATCTTCGTTATCTGCATATAAGTGTGCCCTGCATCACACCCGACTGGATGATCAACCAAAGGCTAATCATCGTACGTCGTTAAGGAATGGCAAGCCAATCCAAGAGTAATCCGTATGTGGAGGTTGGTCAAACCCCTCGTATTACTCGCCCTGCATTATAAGACCATGTTGCAAGGAGCCACCCAAGCAACAACTACGTCAACGTACTCGTCCGGCTAAGACTTGTACGGGTTAAGCTTAACACTTTCCCTGCATTAGTTTTACGAGCTCGGTTTCACACATATATAGTTTAGGTCCCTGCATTCCTAAACCGTCACACACATATAGTCTAGGTAACACACATTCCTAGACATTCACACACTTTATCTTCATTACGTTTGGGCCCTTAAACGTGCACATGACATGGCAACTTAGCAAGTCTAGTGTTCTAGATGAGCAAGCCATTAATACATGCACACAATAACATAAACTACGTCATACTGCATTTCAAGATTCTACATGCTACTTCATATAAAAACACCACATTACTCTTCTTACCATAACACATACTACTTTATACTTCATTTCATAACACATACTACATTATACTTCATTTCTACATTTCCTGCATAATGAGATACTTCGTAATACTACATAAACTGCATAACAATACACTACATTAAGCAATACTTCATTTCACTACATTAAGGTCTGCATTTCAGGTCTCATGGTCAACTACATATCCCATAATACCTCCCGTGTAACCCGAGATACCCACATATATCATAAGTTACCGTTAAGGAAGTTATAAGTATGAAACCTTGCTTGTTGAACCCTCAGCGTGACAAAAGTAGTGTATCTTACCTGGTAGTAGTGTACGCGAGCAAACAAATAGCTAACAGTGCTTAATAGTAATCCCCGACACCTATCGTACATAATATAAGAAATATAAGTCATTTGGGACCTTAATGGACTTTGAAAACGAAATTAGTTTTGTTCTTACGAACTTACACCATCAAACGAAGTTAATCTTCGTTTTCAAAACGAATTTAGTTTAGAACAAACGAATTTAAGCTTCAAAACAACTTCAAATGAATTTAACTTCTCCATCATCAAACGAACTTAGGCCAAACGAAGATAGGCTTCTTAAAACGAATTTGGCTTTAAAACGAAGTTAAACTTCGTTTTTACAAACGAATTTAAGCTTCAAAACAACTTCAAATGAATTTAACTTCTCCATCATCAAACGAACTTAGGCCAAACGAAGATAGGCTTCTTAAAACGAATTTGGCTTTAAAACGAAGTTAAACTTCGTTTTTACAAACGAATTTAGCATTCCAGGAACGAATTTAGCTTCAGGAACTTAACTTCGTCCAGAATTCATAAAACGACTTTGTTCTTCAATTTTCCAGAAATCAATCGACTTAGGCTTCACCCAAAACATGTTTTTGACATATATAAACATCTTTTGATTATCAAGATCGATTATGGACTCGCTTAACACCGTTTTGAACGTTAATTGACCAAAACACCTCTTTAACCCTAAATTCTTTGCAAAACCCCTTTTCAATCAGATTTGATTCATTATAAAACAACTTTGAATCTGAAAATACAATCAATTAATTGATTAATACCTGCTAATGACAAGTAGGATGCAAATACTCTTGACAATGACCACTAATTCACACACAAAACAACTTTTTGGCTTGAGAATTGATGAGAGGAGGCTAAGGGAAGGCTTAGGGCTCAATTAGGGAGAATAAGATCTGCAAATAATGACCTAATGACAGCCCCCAAGCTACTAATCCCGTTTTTGACTTTCCACACATGTCAAAACTAGTCCCTAGGCTTCCTAATCCTTCATTATTGGTCACAAACTACTTTATTGACCATATACATCATTAATCCTTCATTACATGTCACTACATAGACATTAATCTTCATATTACACACATTTATACTACATTAACATTTAGGCTTAAAAGCCTCACACATAACACACATTAACTACATATAAGCATTAAATCTATAGTAGACTTAACGACACCCACAATATTGACTTAACGGCGTTAGTCAAATCTTAAAGAAAAGTTTAGGATGTTACAGATTGTCATTAATGAACTTTGGATTATGCATAGAATACTAGAATAAGTTTAAGTATTGAATGTATAATTAATCTGCTTAAGAGGGATTACGACCTCGTAATTGCAGGGACAATTACGAAGTGGAACATATACCACTTTGTCACATAATCCATAGTCGTCATATGAATACATTTCTGCTTCGAAATAACCGGTTGTTGCATCTCTTCATATTGCACTCGGTGCTCGGATTTGACTTGTATACAAGTCACACATTTTTGTACACACACTATCTCCTTCGTTATCTAGCCATCACAAATTGGACTTCAAATCAACACCCTTGTACTACTTGGATGAGTATCCTATCAAGACCTATGGTCTCTTCAACTTAGCATGTCCAATTCATTGAACTTCGTACATAGCCTTTTCTCTTTCACTTTACACTTCATTCGTTTCGGCATTTCTTTGATTCTATCTTTAAATCAAATCAGGTATCACCCCATTTTACACTCAGCAAAGACTATTCATTTGAAGGGTAAGACCTTCCTGCCCGTATCAACATAGACTTTCCACTTAAACGTAACTTCATATCACATTTTGGCATATCGCACATAAACTTGTCACACGTATTCATATTAGCACATGCAGAGTATATACTCCTAATTATGCCTTTCAACGATACCTCATATTTATCCTCACGTCTTACATCTTTAACAACATATTCATACCACTTACATATTACGCACTAGCTTTACCACTAGCACGATTTCTCACGTCTTACGTACTAGCACTAAGGCTAGAACGATTTCCCACATTTCACACTTTACTGCTATCATTAGGTATATACATTACCTAACTAGTCCCTCATCTACTTTAACGTTTAATCCCACTAATGTGCACAGCTCATAACAATTCCTACATGTATCTAGTGAACTAGATACTCCACACCTAAGCCCCACACATTAAGTCATTACACAACCATCATTTCATGGCGGCATATTATAATCGACATACTACATATACATATAACCACTTTACTTTAAACGTCATCATTTCATAGTAAGCCACTTCATCCTTCATACATTCCCACATGACCTCCCGCACAACTCGAAAAAAGAAACCAACACACATAAGATAATCCAGTTAAGAGGTTAATTAAAGGATCAAACTGCCCAACTCAAGGAGAAACATTAGAAATACAAGAATTATCAATAGGAGGAACAATTACCTTGCCGGATCTCGTAGTTATGGCATTGACGGTTTCGTTCCGGTGTTGGGGGCCTTTGTATTTGTCATCGCCATTCCTCCATGTGCCTTTGTCTTGATTCGGGTTTTGTTGGGTATTGCTTGGAAGAGTACCCGGTTGCCTTTGTTGAGTGCCCATTCTATCAATTCTCTTTTCCAAATTGGAAATCAAAGCATGGGTGTTGCGATTGTTTATATCAATCTTGTCATGCAAGCCCCCGATCTTGTCATTCAAAAGCTTAGAATAGTTCTCCATTGAAATATTCCTTTTCTCTTGGGCCTCCTCTCGTTTGTCTTGTTTGTCAAGGAACTTGGACATCATGGCCATGAGCGGTGATCCTTCGCCCTCGTCTTCTTCTCGCCTTGGAGGTGATGGTTGTTGTTGTTGTTGAGGTGCTCCATGATTATCATCTTTTTGCCACCTACCTTGAAAATTACCACCACGATTGTTAGAATAAGAATTAAAAGAGTTAGAAGAGTTACCTTGATATCGTCCTTGGTAATTGCCACCCCGTTGAAAGAGAGGTTGGTATTGGCCTTGGCGTTGATTTTGCACAAAATTCACATCTTCTTGAGCTATCGAATCACACTCATCGGGATGATGTGGACCTCCACAAAGAGTACATCCCCCGACCATAATCTTTACATCCCGCTTAAGTCCACCAAAGTTGTTCTCCACCATTGAGAACCTTTCGTCCATTCGGTTTGAAAGTGCCCGAATTTCAGAAATTACCTCGGATGTTTCTCCCTCATCAACTCTAGCTACTACCTTATGCGACCTCCTATCTCTATTTGAAGTCCTAGAAACTTGAGCTTTCGCCATATCCTCAAACATCTTCCAAAGCTCACTTGAGGTCTTGTAACTAATGCTACCTCCGCACGTCATCACCATCTTCTCATAACTTTCTCTATTCAGCCCATCCATGAATATCCCCACAATCTCGGTGTCACTCACCCCATGCCCGGGACATTCCCACAAGAGATCTTTCATCCTTAACCAAGCTTCAACAATAGACTCATCCTCGTCTTGCCTAAAAGATCTAATTACAAGTATGAGCTCTCTTTCCCGATTAGCCGGGAAGAATCTCTCAATCAACGCTTCCCTAACCGCACCCCAAGTAGTCAAGCTATCCGGTGCAAAATCCTTCAACCATTTGTGAGCCTCTCCCGTGAGAGACATGGGAAAAAGCTTCATCTTGACGTTGTTGGCCTGATTTTCCCCATAGTTGAATAGGTTGCAAATCATCTCAAACTTGTCAAGATCCTCATGAGGGTCCCTTTTGTGCCTTCCGTCAAAGCACAAATCTTTAACCATTTGCAAGTGATTGCCTTCACCGTGAAAGTGTCAATTTCGGGTGCACGAATGGCCGATTGGCGAGATGTTGGTATAGTTCGAGGAAGGTCCTCGATCTTCATATTGAAGAGATTGGGAGGGTTTTGTTGACCGGCCATGTTGACGGTTGTTTTCGGTGATTCGGGTGGGGTAGGTGTTTTATCGGAAAGTGGTTCTTCTTTTTCGGAATGGTAACCCCACTCGTTACTTCCCGACTCGTAATAAGTCTTGTGAAGTATGTGGTCGGATTTGGGTCTAGGAGTGGTGTCTATGAAAAATGGATCGGAAGTTGATGGTTGTGATGTTTGTGTTTTGGTGCGCTTTTTGAGTTTTTCGGGATTGGATGTGGCCTTCACTAATGGTCTCCCAGAAGTTCGAGTGTTCATCCACTACCTGTAAATATTCTGCGAACACAACACAACAAACAAACCTTAATAGCACCTGGGGTACAATTAAAACAAACTAAAATAAAATAAAGCTAGTAACTTCTCTGTGCAAAGCATGAAAAAGGGTCGATTCACAGAATCTCAACCAAAAGTACTTAAAATCAATCCCCGGCAGCGGCGCCAAAAACTTGATGTGTGAAATCTAGTTTATAATTTATAACAAGATCTACCGCTAACTGACTACAACACACTTACGGGCAGTGTACCCGTTCGTATGTAATATAGCTAACTGGCAAGATCAGGATCGAACACAAGGACTGATTGTTGTACTAAAGGTTCTAAAAATGTGAAACAAGTAAAAGGTTTGGTGTGACCGAATTGTCACTTTGCGATTCTGAAAACTATGTAACCAACAAGTAAAATAAAGTACTCAACCGATGTCAATCGAGAGCACGCGAAAAGATTTGAGTTGTAAACAAATAATTAAAAAGCCATCTATGTCGAATCCGCTACGCAAAGAGTCTAGGTTGCATATGGGTTAAGCTCAAAATTCATATGTGTTGGTGATAATAATCTTGACAAGACAAAAACACAACCGGGTGCACTCCGTTTGTAAAATCGACTCAATCACCTACTCAATCCAACTTCTTGCAACAAGTGGTACCACCAACTCTATTACAATTCCTCGAACTAACTAGTTTGTTTGATTATTTAAATAACAATTTTTATCTTGTGAAAGAAACGTGGTACCACCAACCGTTAAATCCACTTAACAAAGTAATTTCTATTAGACTTGTATTCTTTACTATCATACCATGACCTAGCAAGAGTTATGCATAGACAAACAACTAAAATAATACTTGCATTCAACTAGTACCACTATCAAAGAACACAAATATCACCAAGAACACAAGTTTAAGTAGAAGAAATCACTTCATTAAGATCTTGACAAAATGTTAAGTAAAACCAACTTGAATTCAAAATATTATGCAACCATAACTTTTTGTTTCACTTCAACTTCATAGATGTGTAGAGATTTAGCTACTCATAAAGAAAATAACTAGAGATTCGAATAAGAAGGAGAACATAGTGTACCAAATATGAAGTAATAATCCAAATCGAGGTTACAACCGAGCTACAATCACTAATCAAGAGCCAAATTAATCTTCAAGTCTTCAAAATAGTTTGGATGATGAAAAACCCTTGAAAAACCCTTAAAATCGGCTGGAGAGAGAGAGTGGAGGCTGGAGTATCCAAGATTCGGTTTAGGGTTGAGTGGGGTTTGGTATTTATACCCCAGGAGAGAGAAACTGTCAGACCAGTGCAGATTCGCGCCGCGAGTCCCAACTATTGTAACACCCCAACTAAGGCGGAACGATGGGATGTACAAAAAGTCGAGTATTCAAAACAAAGGATAATAGATAACATTCACCATAGCTTTATTTGATAAAAATAATTTTACAATGTACAAGCATGTGAACCAATTCCCAAGTACAATACGTCTGCCGTACTTGGATATTGAGTCCACGAAACAAATAACAAATACATGAGATGATATACTACAATCATCAAGGCGGATTCCATTGCCCATCACAAGGTTTGATCTTTGACTCCCAAGTGCAATGCAAATAATCATGATGCATATAATTCCTCAAAGCTTACGCTAATTCCTGAAAAGCATGAAGAAAAAGTGTCAACTACGAAAACGTAGTTGGTGAGTGCATAGGTTTGCAAGTAAACCTCGTTACATATCCATTTCAAAACAAACTTAGAAAACGTATTATTTCATGTCAATTCACCCAAACCACATGACCGACAAAAATTCCCATATCAAACCATCAAGTTTTCAAAATACCATAACGTCATTTCAAGGAGTTGAGAAATCCATGGTAAATTATAAAGTTCTCATTTGTCACATTTATCGTGAGAGAGAAATATATCGATCGATTAATCATTCATCATACCAAAACCATTCGGTCATCAATACTTCAATATCGCCAATTTCAACAACTTTCGAGATTCCATATAAGGTCCAATACCCAAACCGTATGTTCAATCCATAATATCCAACCATAAGTAATAATCAATAATATTTAGTCAAATGCATAATTTGATGAGTTTGTGCTTGAGCCACTACTAAGACCCTTTCACGTCCAAATAATAATAATGATAATACGTCCCGAAGATATGATAATAGAAGCACATGCTGTCAATCACGTGCAATAATGATAATAAAAGGGTCGTGCCATGGAGACGACCAATAATAAAAGTAGATTAGAGCACCCCTAGGCAGACCGGAGATGAGGGCGGCCACTCAGGCGGCCAGTCAACTCGCTGCCATCTTGGTGAGTGAGGGGACGAATCCTAGTTGCGCAACCCTCTAACTACAGGCCTCAATGAGTTAATAGTAGTGTACAGGGGACCACCGTTTGACAGTACTCAAGCTCATCATATAATATATAACATGTTGAACATACAATATAATTCCCATATCGTTATCATTATTTCAAAGAATCGTTTCATAAGAGAAAGTCATTTTAATTAATCATGCTTTTCACCCCGCAAGTAAAACATATAAAAGAGTTTGAAAGGGGGCTATGACTCACCTTGATATGCCGAGCATTATATATACTTATCCAAAATGGGTACTTCCCATCTATTGCTTCCTTGATCATATATTCTATCATGGTCCTCAACCGCATTTGAAAGCCAAGACTATCCCTACGAGAGGACTAATATGCGTAAGTTCCTATCTTAAGCCATCACTTAGAAATGCCACTTTCATTATGTTGTCATCAATTTTGGGATCCAAGTGTATTGCTAATATTCGCATCTTTTTGGTTGTAGGGGTTAATGGTGAAAAAGGTCACTTTCAATATACATGTAGTTATAAGTTGTTAGAATTTCGGTAACTTGCCTTCATTTGTGGTTTTGTTTGGCATCTTAGGTTATCATATGGAAATGCCATATTAAGTTATGTTTTTTTAAACATAATTGGATGTGTAACCAATTTTAATACTAAATAACATTTGTGATATCAATCTATATTTTGGTTAACGTAAATACTTATGTCCATTCTACTTAATCATCCTTTTTGTGTTACTTTGATTACGCTTAGGTGTTATGGGCCATTACCAAATTGGGCCTAAGTGTTATGGGCTTTTACGTGACTTGGGCTTAATTTAGTTATTGGGCTTAACCTTATTTGGGTTATGTGCTTAATGGTTTATATTGGTTATTGGGATACATGGTTTATTAGGCCCAGTGGGCCTACTGACTTATGGTTCAAATGGGTTTATTATTTGGGCCGGGTTAGCCCATTATGGTCCTTAGTGTATCTTTTAGCCCATTACACAAATTATTGGTTTACTTCAGAAGTTTCTGTTTTTACTTCACATTTTTGTGAAATGTTGGCTACTGTTTTGGGGTTAAACCGAATTATTTAGACCCTCCTAATTTTTATACAATAACCTATATGTGTCCACTTATTTTGTGAATTTTATCTTAATTTATAAAGAATGTTTACTACTTCTAAATATTTTTCCAAGTGGAAGTGGTCAAAACAGTCACTGTTTTGCATACTCAAAAGTTTTATAAAAGTTCTTTGGGTTTTGCTCTTAATAAAAATTCCATGATTTTATTTTAAGTTTAGGACACATTGTAATTACTTTCCACCAAGTATGGCCTCCTGGAACCTTATGTATTAGGAGATAAAAATTGTTAAAGTTGATAAAATATTCAGACAAAAATGCAGTTTTGACCAGTTTTAGTAGAAAAATCATATCTTTTGTTTGGTTCAGTATTATTGAGTGATTACAGTTGGAGGTTAACTTTAACTTGTTTATCTACAACTTTTGTTTTGACAACTTTCCCTGAATCGGTCGTCACATGCTCAGTTTATCCGTCCAAAGTGAAAACTGTGATTCTGTCAGATTGTATTTTGGTCCAAACAACTAACCAATGGCTTGGTTTGCTTACTTTGCACTCTAAATTACCACTAACTGTTAGGACCAGTTCACCTGGAACTGGCCAGTCACCAGTTTACACTTGCCAGTCACCAGTTGCATCTGGAGACCAGTGAAACTGGTGACAAAGAAGATTTGTCGAGAAATATATTGAAGTCCAGTTGCACCGTACAGTCAACGCAACTGAAAACTTCCTCCAGTTGAGAACTGACCAGTTGAAGAATCATTCCAGTTGAAGTCGAAGACAACAAATGGAAGATAGAGAATGGCAATGGCAGCGAAGCCCAGTTGGCATTCTAGTCAGTTACAAACTGGAGACCATCAGTGGAAAGCCCTTACAAAGCTTTATACTGATTACGAGGAATTGACTTGTATGCTTTATGTACCTTTACCCGGATAATAAGCCTTATCTTATTATTTAAGTAATAAAAGGTACATAAAGGTGGTTGATTAAAGTTGCTTTAACATGCGACTTTACACTGCTTTTTAAGGAATTAAATGTTATTCCTTAAAAGCTCCCAACCACATTTGTACGGCTAAAGTTAACATCCCAATGTTAACTTTGCCTATAAATACAAGTCATTGCACAACCAAGAAAATAACTTCTATCGAACAAGTTCTCTCGAACAACTTCTTCGAATACACTTCGATAGAATTCACTTTGCAAACCTGCAATATTCTTGGTGAACTTGTGCAATATTCTCTCAATCGCTAAAAGGAACATTTCACAACTTTAAGTGTTTCGATTGTCTTGAGAAATTCCG
Organism: Erigeron breviscapus; assembly: GCA_034093135.1. Lineage (NCBI taxonomy): Eukaryota > Viridiplantae > Streptophyta > Magnoliopsida > Asterales > Asteraceae > Erigeron > Erigeron breviscapus. Next base: position 234,694,726 of record CM067167.1, on the reverse strand, counting down.
AGTGTAGATCAATTGTATTTCATAGGTTGTTAGGATATTTACATTCTTGTATTATCTTGGTTCCGCATCAACCTTGTAATTTATTTAACATCAATAAATAAATTACACATTGAAAAATACATATTGTCTCATCAAGTTATCTTACAAGTTATTTGTATTATTGCATTGTTCTTTACTTATTGTCATTTAAATAAGTAATCTATCTAGAACTTGGTATATACACACTGCAACTGGTCGTCTCCAGTTCAGTGCATATATTGCAAAGTAACTCCACCATCGACATTGAGGTGTCTTCAGTAGTACCATCTATCAAGTTGGGACTTACAAGTGGTATCAGAGCAGAAGGCTAATAAACTTGCCTAGATCTGCTAAGATGAACACTACTGAAGGTGGAGATGGTTCTGGTCAAGGTGAAATCCCTATGAATAATAATGCCCAACCTTTTCAAAATGTTAATACTAATCCTCCTCCTCCTTCTACCCCAAACCACGTCCATGTACACTACTCTAACACTCCTGTTCCCAAATTCGATGGAAATAGTGAGACTTTCGGTACATGGAAGGCTAGAATGCTTTTGCATTTTGGTGGTATTGAGAGGTATATGTTGAAAATCCTTAAGGATGGACCATATATACCCATGTCTCTTGGGGTTAGTCATCTTCTTGATCCTACTGGAAGAAGAGGTTCTAGAGAAAAGCCTGAAGGCCATTGGTCTGATGAGGATCGTAGACTTGTTGATCTGGACACCAGACTCAAGAACATGATCCTTGGGGCTGTTCCTGAAGATCTAATTCGAACACTTGTGCTGTTCCCCAGTGCAAAATCTATGTGGGACGAATTAGTTATTCAGTTTGAAGGAGGTGATGATACTATTGTCACTAGAAAAGTTGCCTTGAACAAGAAGTATGAATCCTTCTTTGCCTTGCCCAATGAAAGTCTAACTGGTACATACACCAGATTTTCTAGCCTCATTAATCAACTGAGAGGCTTGGGTGTAGAGAAGGATAAGGATATTCTTCTTGAGAAGTTTTGTGATATTCTTCCTTCCAAATGGGAAAACATGGTTCTTGTCTTGAGACAAGGTAAAACCTTACACACCCATACTCTTGCATCGCTCTATGGAGCCTTCAGATTCACTGAAGATAATAATGCTGCAAGACTGGTGGCTGAGCAAGATGCCATGAACCATGCTCAGAGTTCCAAGGTTGCTAGTGTACCTGAGCGACCTTGTGCTGCCTTAATGTCTGCAGAGAGTGTCCAGGCACACTCGATGAAGGAGATGTTAAACAGTTTCTTGAATTCTGGCCTGACCACTGAAAACAGTGATGGTTGTAATGAAACTGACGATGATGATCTGGTCGCCATGATTGCTAAAACCTTTAACAAGTTTAAGCATAAATCTAAAAGATTTAATGGCCCCAACAATGCTTCCAGCTCCAGCTCTCTGGATAAAACCAATCTTACCTGCTATAAGTGTGGTAAGAAAGGTCACTTTATGAAGGAATGCAGATCTAGTCAGTTGAACAACCAAACTGGCCCCCCTGTCCCTCATTTCAATCGGCCTGATGATAGCTACAAAGCTAAATACAAGAAGCTTAAGGCCCAGATTGCCCTCCTGTCCATGGAAAAGAAAAAGGATCAGTGCTTAATGTCACAAACTGAGAGAAAATGGGAGTACTCTGATGACTCATCAGCTGATGAAGAAGAGGAAAGGGACATGTGTTTCATGGCCTTGGAAGACCAACAGCAACATGTGGCAAAAGAAGATGTCATCACTGGAAGATGGGTGGACATCATCTTGAAAAAGGTATGTGATTATGATCACCAGATTGACCCTGAACTAAAACTGGACCTGGCTGAATCATTAAGTGGTGATTTAGCTTTTGTGGAAACTGTTAGAGCTGATAGTGAAAGATATCTTGACACTATCTTAATTGAACTGAACATTGTTAAACCAAAACTGAATGATTTAAAAAGTGTCCAGTTGGCTCTCAAGGAGTCAGCTTTAAAGATTGAGGCTTTAGAACTTGATAATCAAAAACTATTTTCTGATCTTGAAAAAGAACAAAAGATTATCAAGTCATGGGTAAAAGCATCTGGTGAAAACTATGATGCATTTTCAAGAACTATCGATGCCCAGAAGAATGCATGGAAATCTGGAGATCTGGAGATGGCAGCTCTCATACCAGATCTTCATGCATTGCCTCCAGCTCTCAAGGTTGAAACACCTTATGATCAACCTGAAGCTGTTAAAACTGAAACCTCTGAGACCACCCCCATTGAGGTTAAAACTGGAGCCAAACAGGCTAAAGCTCCAGTCAAAAAGGCCACTGGTAACAAGCCTTTACCTCAAAAGTCTAAGGTGCCCAAGACCCGACAGACTAAAGCTCCAGTTGAACCAAGGTCCAAGGTTCAACTGCCTGAAAAAAATAATATTTTGGTTAATCTGGAAAGTCAACTCCAACTTTTGTCTCGGCAGGTTCAGAGTTGTACTGCCCGGATTAACAATCTGGAAGGAGGTTTATTACCTCCAGTTTTCAAACAAAATATTAAACCACTCCCTTCAATACCTAAACTAAAGAATGTTCCATCTGGAACAAAATCTGGTAAAAATAAGGGGAGTAAGTATCAAATACCAATCGTTTTTACTCCTGCACCTGGAGCTGGTGAAAAAGCTCCAGATGTAGCCTCCAGTTCAACACCACAACAATCTACTGTGACTTCTGTAGAGAAGTCCAGCGAACCCATCAAGAAAAGATGGGTTCACAAAAAGAACTAATGATTTTTGTGTGTGTGTAGGGCGATCGAAAGAAGAATATCTGGTATCTGGACAGCACTGCTGGCCGGACTATGACCGGATGTAAGCCCCTACTGGAAGAGTTCACTGTCCAAGATGGACGACAGTGACGTTTGGTAACGATCAATCTGGAAAGACTGAAGGATATGGTGTGCTCAATAATGGACAAGTCGAATTCAAAAGAGTTGCATTTGTGAATGGTTTGAAATACAACCTGATCAGTGTCAGCCAACTTTGTGATGATGGCTTCAGAGTTTTGTTCGATATTGCTCAAGGCACCATATTTAACAAGGATTGGAAAGTGGTGATGATTGCACCAAGAAAAGGAAATGTGTACATCATGGATATGGAACCAGCTCCAAAAGAGCAATGTTTCTATACCAAAGCTGATGAGGACACCAACTGGCTATGGCATAAAAGATTATCCCATCTTAGTTTTAAGAATATCAACAAGTTGTCTCGCAAACAACTGGTTGATGGGATACCTCAAATTTCTTTCAATAAAGAAAAACCATGTCCAGGGTGTGAGATGGGCAAGCAGAAAAGAGCCAGTTTTAAAACTAGGCAAAATTTTAGCATCACTGAACCTCTTCACATGCTACATATGGATCTCTTTGGTCCAGTGAATGTTCAAACTAGAGCTGGAAAGAAGTACACTCTAGTTGTGGTTGATGAATTCACCAGATACTGCTGGGTGGTATTCATCAGATCCAAAAGTGATGCATCTGCTGAAATCATCTCTCTCATTAAAAGAATTGAGCTCAAGTATACTCGAAAAGTTTGTCAGTTGCGAAGTGATAATGGTACTGAATTCCAAAATAAGGTACTTGAAACATTTTGCAATAACACTGGCATCTCTCAAAACTTCTCATCAGTTCACTCTCCAGAGCAAAATGGAGTTGTGGAAAGAAAGAATCGTACACTGATAGAAGCAGCCAGAAGTATGCTATCTGAATCTGGTCTTCCCACCAGTTTTTGGGCTGAGGCAGTTGCAACTGCTTGTCACACCCAAAACCGGTTAGTCTACATCAAGAGACATAAGAAGACTGCCTATGAAGTACTCAGGAATCGTAAACCAAATATTGGATTCTTTCATGTATTTGGTTGTCCAGTTTATATCTTAAACGATTCTAGTCAGCTTGGAAAGTTTGATGCAAAAGCTGATGAAGGGGTATTTTTAGGTTATTCAGATATTCGAAAGGCCTTTAGAGTTTATAATTATAGACTTCAAAAGGTTCATGAGACAATTCATGTCACATTCGATGAGTCAACTGAAGCAATCTACAAGAGACCAAGCCTTGATATTACTCCAGTCGTTCCAATCAATTTTGGTGAAACTGACCAACTTCATCAGTCAGTTGTTTCACCAGAAGATGTTTCCAGTTACAACAAATTGGAACCAGTTAAGAAAAAGAACACCTCCAGTGACACATCATTCTATCCCTCCATCAATTTCAACTTACCACAAGAATTGGTGATTGGATCTGATGTACGTGCCACTCCAATATCAGCACCAGTTCAAACACCTACTTCACCAGGTGACTTGCACTGATATTGTAGTTCACCAACCTAGTCAATACACTAGATGGACTCGAGCACATCCAATTGAACAGATTGTGGGAGATCCAACTAGTGGGGTTCAGACTAGAAGAGCCACCAGTGAGCAATACTTAAACGTCACCTTCTTATCTCTAATTGAACCAAAGAAGATTGACGAGGCTATGGCAGACCCAAGCTGGGTGGAAGCTATGCAAGAAGAGCTCCTCCAGTTTGAAAGGAACAATGTTTGGGAGCTTGTTCCTTGTCCACCAGGGTTAAAGAAAGAACCTATTGGTACCAGATGGGTCTACCGAAACAAAATGGATGAAGATGGCCATGTTCTAAGAAACAAGGTCAGACTAGTTGCCCAGGGTTATTGTCAAGCAGAGGGCGTTGACTTTGATGAAACTTTTGCTCCAGTTGCAAGACTTGAAGCCATAAGAATATTTTTGGCTTATGCAGCCCATCTGCAGTTCAAGGTCTTCCAGATGGATGTCAAAAGTGCGTTCCTTAATGGAACATTGGAAGAAGAAGTTTATGTTAAGCAGACTCCAGGTTTCATCGATTAGAAGCATCCTCATTGGGTTTATAGACTGAACAAAGCATTGTATGGTCTAAGACAAGCCCCAAGAGCCTGGTATGATACTTTAACTAAACATCTTCTTAAAAATGGCTTTCAAAGAGGTGCAATAGATAATACCTTGTTTATCTTGAAAGAAAGAGGTAATATCTTATTGGTACAAATTTATGTTGATGACATTATTTTTGGTTCAACTGATGATGCAATGTGTAAAAAGTTTTCTAAAATCATGTCATCTGAGTATGAGATGAGTTTAATGGGTGAATTAACATTTTTCTTAGGTCTTCAGATTAAGCAAACTGAAAATGGAATTTTCATAAATCAAGGAAAATATGTCAGAGATTTGTTAAGAAAATACAAATATGATTCAATCCCATCGAAAAACACACCTATTGCAGCACCATTGAATTTGGACTCTGACCCAACTGGCAAACCAGTTAACATAACAGACTATAGAGGTATGGTTGGTTCACTGATGTACTTAACTGCCAGTCGACCAGATATAATGTTTGCAACATGTTTATGTGCTAGGTTTCAGGCTAACCCTAAAGAATCACATTTGCACGCTGTAAAGCGTATCTTTAGATACCTGAAAGGGTGTCCTAATCTGGTCTTTGGTACCCCAAAGGCTCAGGATTAGATCTAATGGGTTATTCAGATTCTGATCATGCAGGTTGTAAGATAGATAGAAAATCAACAACTGGTGGTTGTCATTTCCTTGGAGGAAAACTGGTAAGTTGGACCAGCAAAAAGCAGACTTCAGTCTCTATGTCCACTGCTGAGGCAGAGTACATTTCTGCGGCCAGTTGCTGTGCCCAGATTCTCTGGATCAAGAACCAGTTACTAGATTATGGTCAAAAGTATACTAAGACCCCATTCTTTTGTGACAACACCAGTGCAATTGCTATATCTCACAACCCAGTGATGCACTCCAAAACAAAGCATATTGACATCAGGTATCATTTCATTCGAGATCATGTTATGAAAGGAGATATTGAAATTCATTTCATCCCCACTGACAAACAGTTAGCTGATGTTTTTACAAAACCTCTCGATGAGAAAACCTTTAAACATCTCATCAGCGAAATGGGAATGTTAAATCTGTAAGTCCCAACTTGTTAGATTGGTACTACTGAAGACACCTCTATGTCGATGGTGGAGTTACTTTGCAATATACTTACTAAACTGGAGACGACCAGTTAGATAAGTATATACCAAGTTCTAGATAGATTACTTATATAAAGACAATAAGTAAAGAACAATGCAATAATACAAATAATTGTAAACAATCTTGATGAGACAATATGTAGTTTTCAAAGTGTAATTTATTTATTGATATTAAACAAATTACAAGGTTGATGCGGAACCAAGATAATACACGAATGTAAATATCCTAACAACCTATGAAATACAATTGATATATACTCGGAATTTCTCTTCTACAATCGAAACACTTAAAGTAGTGAAATGTTCCTTTTAGCGATTGAGAGAATATTGCACAAGTTCACCAAGAATATTGCAGGTTGGCAAAGTATGAAGTTATTCGTTTGTGTGTGAAGTAACTTGTGAAATAACTTGTGATTCTTGGTTGTGCAATGACTTGTATTTATAGGCAAAGTTAACATTGGGATGTTAACTTTAGCCGTACAAATGTGGTTGGAAGCATTTAAGGAATAGCATTTAATTCCTTAAAAAGTGTTGTAAAGTCGCATGTTACAGTGACTTTACACAACCACCTTTATGTACCTTTTAATACTTAAATAATAAGATAGGGCTTATTATCCGGGTAAAGGTACATAAAGTATACAAGTCAATTCCTCGTAATCAGTGTAAAGCTTTGTAAGGGCTTTACACTGATGGTCTCCAGTTTGTAACTGACTAGAATGCCAACTGGGCTTCGCTGCCATTGCCATTCTCTTTCTTCCATTTGTTGTCTTCGACTTCAAATGGAATGTTTCTTCAACTTGGTCAGTTCTCAACTGGAGGAAGTCTTCAGTTGCGTTAACTGTACGGTGCAACTGGACTTCAATATATTTCTCAACAAATCTTCTTGGTCACCAGTTACTGGTCACCAGATGCAACTGGTGAACTGGTCAGTGTGAACTGGTGACTGGCCAGTTCCAGGTGAACTGGACCTAACAAAATCCTTAACTGGAGCTTTCTTTGTTATTGAACGCGTCAGTGACACTGATGAAGTTCTCCAGTTGAGGAGGTCCAGATAATCTTTGCTCGCCAGGCTATCGAATGCCTTTGTGATACTATCTTGGCACTAATTGATTTCTGGATCATCATTTTAGGGGGAAAGACTCAAAATAATTTTCTGACTAAAATTCATTTTTTTGTTTGAAAATGGCAACTGGAGAACTCTTCAGTTGCAAACTGGCACTGGACTGATCCTCCAGTGACCAGGTTCAGTCTTGTCTTATTTTTTATAACGTTAGAAATACTTGGTCAATATGTGTGACACGTGATGATACTCGAGTGTTTTAAACCACTTAGTATTGTGATCTGATGTGTTTCAAGCCATTTTAGTACTTGACAACTGTTTGTATTGGGAAAACAAAAAGTGAGTGGGCGCGTGGGTAAGATAAGCCGTCGTAGCATTTAATGCTGACATAGTAGCATTTAATGTTGACATGGCAAATTATTATTTTATTTCAAAATTCAAACCAACTTTGTGAAAATATCTACAAAAGGATTTTGGTTATTAAAATATAATTTTGGTGTTTCATTGGGATCTTGAATCCCTTTATAAATACCCTTATTTACTACGAACTCATTTACTTCTTTCTCTTACATTCCTTCATTTACTTCCCAATCATCAAAATTGCTTCATTTCTCTCTCTGCTTCACAAATCAAGAACCCTAATTCCCAAATTTTCAATTTCATTTTCAATGGAACCTAGATCATCTCGTTCAAGAGATGTAAATCTCTTGACTGTTCCATATGCTCCTTCACCAGATGTCAAACCGGCATCTGGTGCTCCTAGTAATGCCTCTGTCATCAAACTAAATCCAAATAATCCGATGGCAAGCTTACGAGGATCTCAAGGGTCCGATACCCTTATTGGTAGAATTCAAAAGTTTTGAAGGATTCTCCAATAGGACCCTCATTCTCTCTAAACCCACGTAAGTTGTTTCACAACTACTTATGTGAGTTATGGTACACTGCCGTTCTTTCTTCCGATTGTTCCTCCATCAGTTTCACTTTAAAGGATGGAACAATCCAGTGTACTCTGGATGTATTGAGGGATGCCTTACGCCTCAATTACTGGAGAGAGGGTGAATCTCCAGTCGTCTTACCCCCAAACATAAATTTTCGTCAAGTACTTCTTGAAATGGGAGACAAGGAGTGCTTGGACAATGGGGTGTTGAAAACGAAAGGTGCGATGACCATGAAGGGCCTTACACCTTCATGGAGGTATTTTTTCATCCACCTGGTGGAGAGCATGGGTGGGAGTTCTGGTGGACTTGACCAGATTGAGAGTGGACATTGCAGATATTTGTATAGAAGCCTGGTCCAAAAACTGAAGGGCACCAGGGGTGTGTGTATCCCCTTTTCAAGGTTCCTCTCTCTGTTTTAAGCATATTCTGGGCAGAGAAGCTTATAATAGTACAGATTCACCGTACACTGCTCCAGATATGCTAAGGAATTTAGACTCTCTAGTATCTGAAGCTGGAGAGGTTGAAATTCCTGAACGAATGCAACTGGCATTCGCTTCAACTGATGCACCTATTGGAGGTGAGTCAGAAAGGCAACTGGGCGGGCCTCAAAATAATGAGGGACCCTCCAGTTCGTCTAATGTTGTGGTTGAGGATAGAGCAACCATAACTGAAGCAACCCCAATTCATCTATCCCTGGTGAAGATACTTCGGTATCTGATCCTCCAACAGATGCACCCATCCAGGAAACTGGGGAAGGTCATCTGGAGACTGACCAGGAAACTGGTCAGCCCTCAGTTACATTCATGGATCTGGACATGAATGTTAATGACGAGGAAATCATTATAGAATCTTCGGATTCTGAAGGTACTGAAACAGACTTGGAGATTCTTGATGCTTCTGTACAAGCTCAAGACCCTTCATCTCAGTCTCCCTTCCAGACGCATCAATTTCACTTTCACCCTCCCAAGAAAATGTGCCTACTGATATATCTTTCCCAACAATACCGCTCCTTCACCAACTGGGCAATTCTTATTTTCTCGAGAAATGCCACCCCCACCGACGCCGTTGTTCACACCTGAGCATTCTCAGCATGAACAACACTTTGATTTTCCAGTCCTTTCTTCATCCACCACTCCTATTATATCTTCAACTGCTGGTGACAACTGGGGAGACTTCCTTAAGTTTGCCGCCTCCAGTTGCTCCAGTAGTAACTGCTGCTGGTCCAGTGACACCTTCTCCTTCGTCACTGGACAGTCAAGTTGTCTCACTTCAAGCCGATCTCCAAAACCTTCTAACCAGGGTGGAGGAGATTCAGAAGACACTTGACAAAAACACTTAAACAGATGGCCCTTCGCCAGTTCTTCTTCTTTTGGCAACTGTAGAGATGGGCTGTTTGTCTTCAGGATCAACATTCAGTCTCTCTTCAATATTTTCTTTAAACTTGAGCAGACTTTGAAGCACAAACATCCATCCTCTTTCAACCTTATTTCTTTGTTGCTTGGCCTCCAACAGCTTTGCCATTTCCACCAGTTCCGAATACCCATAAGAAAGTACATCAGGATTCTCAGTTTGCCTTAAGGGTCCATCAAGATGTTGAACCCCAACTGTGAAGTGTTTGGTACCTGGTTTGATAAAAACTTTCATATCAACAATCTTACCAGGGTGATATCTCCGCTGCTGCACTTCAGATAAATACTCTCTAGCTTCAGATTCATTGGCCAGTTTGATTTGACCAGTGCTCATACTATGCACTGCAGCTTTGATATCTTCACTTGAGGGTTCAGTTGTATCCACCCAGGTCCTAAGGTCAGCATCTCTTGGCAACATCTTAGGTTTACCTTGGACTTAGGTGGATTCATCACCTGTTTGACCACCTTCTTAACATGTTCAGCTCTCTTGAGAATTCCTTCAGTTCTAACTTCTTTGGCCTTCTCCACTGTGATATTCAAACACCTGGCATCATACTCAGCCTCATCCTCCCTATAATGTTTGTCAAGCTCAATCTCCAGTTGTTCTTTCAGTGCATTAATAATTCTGGGATCAGCCTTGACTTTGGCATATCTCTGCAAGTGTCATGCCCAGAAGACGACCATCACTTATATCAAGAAGAGTTGGGGCTAAAGTATTTCTATCTTTTGATTGATTCACCCTCATTTGTTTCTTTCTCTCCTTGATGGCATCTCCAAGCCTTGCCAGCTGCCTACTAACATCTTCTAAAACTGGAGGGAGCTGATCAATGTTGCCAGTTTCTAACACACTGGCTTCAGTACCAGTTGTTTTTGCTTGTTCACCAGTGGCCGGCATAACTTCCTTTCCTTTACCTTTATTCCCCCTATCAACCACATCTTCAAATTGTTCAATCACCTGCTCATCACCTTCATCAGATCCAACAACAGTCCTTTCCACCAGTTGTCTTGCACTAACTGGACCTGGCAGTCTTGGTCCAGGTGCAAGGATATTCCTTCTATCCCTTTCCCCCTTGGCAGCATCGAGACCTGCACGAATAGCTGCCAGTCTTCATTGCTAGAGGGCAAACGGGCTAGAGGCTGCCACGATTGCATATCCTTGCACTCTCTGAAAACAGTGCATATCATTCGGAAGGATCTCCACAAGTGGTTAATTTCTTGAGACTGGACCAATACATTTGCTGCAGTTTGGTCCTGTCCAGTCTTCAAGTCTTTCAATAATTTTGAGTCTTCATCTAGACCTTTAACCACTTGTTCCTTTACCTCATCATCTTTCTTCTTTAAGTTCTCCACTTCAGTTGCCAATTATCCAAGATTGAAGGGTG
>CM067167.1:234642912-234682854 GCA_034093135.1 Erigeron breviscapus | reverse complement strand
TGCCTTACGCCTCAATTACTGGAGAGAGGGTGAATCTCCAGTCGTCTTACCCCCAAACATAAATTTTCGTCAAGTACTTCTTGAAATGGGACACAAGGAGTGCTTGGACAATGGGGTGTTGAAAACGAAAGGTGCGATGACCATGAAGGGCCTTACACCTTCATGGAGGTATTTTTTTCATCCACCTGGTGGAGAGCATGGGTGGGAGTTCTGGTGGACTTGACCAGATTGAGAGTGGACATTGCAGATATTTTGTTTAGAAGCCTGGTCCAAAAGCTGAAGGGCACAAGGGGTGTGTGTATCCCCTTTTCAAGGTTCCTCTCTCCTTGCTTTAAGCATATTCTGGGAAGAGAAGCTTATAATAGTACAGATTCACCATACACTGCTCCAGATATGCTAAGGAATTTAGACTCTCTAGTATCTGAAGCTGGAGAGGTCGAAATTCCTGAACGAATGCAACTGGCATTCGCTTCAACTGATGCACCTATTGAAGGTGAGTCAGAAAGGCAACTGGGCGGGCCTCAAAATAACGAGGGACCCTCCAGTTCGTCTAATGTTGTGGTTGAGGATAGAGCAACCATAACTGAAGCAACCCCAATTACATTTATCCCTGGTGAAGATACTTCGGTATCTGATCCTCCAACAGATGTACCCATCCAGGAAACTGGGGAAGGTCATCTGGAGACTGACCAGGAAACTGGTCAGCCCTCAGTTACATTCATGGATCTGGACATGAATGTTAATGACGAGGAAATCCTTATAGAATCTTCGGATTCTGAAGGTACTGAATCAGACTTGGAGATTCTTGATGCTTCTGTACAAGCTCAAGACCCTTCATCTCCAGTCTCCCTTCCAGACGCATCAATTTCACTTTCACCCTCCCAAGAAAATGTGCCTACTGATATATCTTTCCCAACAAATACCGCTCCTTCACCAACTGGGCAATTCTTATTTTCTCGAGAAATGCCACCCCCACCGACGCCGTTGTTCACACCTGAGCATTCTCAGCATGAACAACACTTTGATTTTCCAGTCCTTTCTTCATCCACCACTCCTATTATATCTTCAACTGCTGGTTTGACAACTGGGGAGACTTCCTTAAGTTTGCCTCCTCCAGTTGCTCCAGTAGTAACTGCTGCTGGTCCAGTGACACCTTCTCCTTCGTCACTGGACAGTCAAGTTGTCTCACTTCAAGCCGATCTCCAAAACCTTCTAACCAGGGTGGAGGAGATTCAGAAGACACTTGACAAAAACACCAAGTCATTCTCCAGATACCACAAGGATCACCTGACAAACATCAAAGTGGTTGATCTGGGGATAAACAAGTTTTCATCTAATGAAGACTTGGTGTTTAAAAAGCTAAATGAGTTGGTCACTGGCTGCAACAATCTGGCTGGTACTTTAAAGGAAGTCTTTGACCTAACTCACTCCAAGGTCACCAGTTCAATCTCCAACTTGCTGGGAAATACTGTCAGAACTTCAGAAGTTGATTTGAAAGAGATTGAAAGGCAGGTTAAGAAATTGATTGAAAAACCTGGCCTAGATGTAACTGGACTTGGAGAGCAGTTGATGACTTCGGTTGGTCAGAAAATAGAGGATACGCTGGGTGCTAGAGAAGCACAATTGGTTGAAAGGGTGATATCTGAGATCACCAAGCTGGCCACTCCTCAGGTTGATCTGGCCCCACTCACCAGTGAGATCAACCAGTTGAGAGGCAGTATTGAAAGTTTGAACACCCAGGTATCTCTACATGCTCAATCTTTAGATAGACTGACAACTGAAGTAGAAAATCTGAAGAAGAAGGATGATGAAGTGAAGGATAAGGTTGTCTCTGGGTTGGATGAAGACTCCAAAATTTTAAATGAACTAAAAACTGGTCAAGAACAAGTTAGTGCAAATGTCTTGATTCAGTCAAAGGAGACGAACCATTTGTGGAGATCCTTCAGGATGATGTGTGGAATCTTCAAAGAGTGTAAGGACATGCAGTCATGGCAGCCTCTTGACCGGTTGCCATCTCACCCCTCTGAATGGGTAGGTATTCGGGTAGGTCTAGATGCTGCCAAGGGGGAAAGAAGTGCAGTCCTTCCACCAGTGGCACCTAGAAGGACTCCATTTGGAAGAGAATTGATTGTGGCTACCAGTACTGAAGCTGGTGAGCAAAGAGTTGGTGGATCTGGTGATGTTGGTGATAGGGGGAATGTTGTTTTGGATAAAGGAAAAGGTTTAGCTGGTGATGCATCTGCCCAGCCGGCCACTGATGTAATGCTTGAAACTGGTAATGCTGATGTACTTCCTCCAGTTTCAGATAGTGATAGCAGAAGACTGGCCAGACTTGGAAATGATATCAAAGAAAGAAAGAAAATGAAACAAAGAAACCAAGCTGAAGCCAGGGCACATCTTGTACAAATCAAGTTACTTGATATGAGTGATGCCAATCTTTTGGGTATCACTAAGGAGGAGTATGTTAGGATAAAGAATGATCCCAGGATAGTTGACCAGTTGAAAGAAATACTGGATGTAGAACTGGACAGACACTATCCTGAGGATGAAGCTGAATTCGATGCCAGAAGCTTGAACATTTCAGTGGAGAAGGCCAAGGAGAATAGGGCCAGTGGGATTCTTAAACGAATTGAAAATGTTAAGAAGGTTGTGAAGAAGGTTTTGAATCCACCAAGAAGGATTCCACAACCAAGAAGACCACTGTCTAGAGATGCTGACCTTAGCACATTTGTTGAACCAACTGGCGAGGTTTCAAATGAAGACATCAAATCCGCTGTACTGGCTGCTGGTGCTGGAGTATAAGAATTACAAATTAATCTGAAGCTAGAAGCTACTACTCCCAGATCATGTCAACCAGAAGACATAGTGGTACTATTAATGGTGTAAATGTAACAATCAAGCCAGGCACCAAAGTTTTTCAAGTCGAAGTTAGTTATACCAGGGCCACTGGTTAAAACTGACAATCCTGGTGCTATGCAATATGGGTTCAGCGAATGGGTGGAGATGGTGAATGTACTGGATGCGAAGGCACAACAGAATAGGTTTGAGAAAGCATGGGCAAACTTTCTAAGGGGCAAAATTTAACATAAAGAAAATCTTGAGCAAAAGTTGAATATTGACCCTGAAGACTCTCAGCCTATCTCTTCAGTTGCCAAGAGAAGAAGAACTGGCGAAGGGCCATCTCATTAAGTTCTTTCTTCAGTTATCTACTTGTAATTTGTATTTACATTCTGTAACTTGTATAAATTCCATTTCCTTGTATAAATGAAGGTACCAGTTTGTAACCACAAGGTAGATAATAGATTAAAATCTAACAAACCTAAAAGAAAAACCTAAGGCATTTATTGATCTATAAAAATGCCTTAGGAACTTAGATAGATTTTAATCGAACAAGTCACTATAGGGGGAATTTGTTAGGACCAGTTCACCTGGAACTGGCCTGTCACCAGTTTACACTTGCCAGTCACCAGTTGCATCTGGAGACCAGTGAAACTGGTTACCAAGAAGATTTGTCGAGAAATATATTGAAGTCCAGTTGCACCGTACAGTCAACGCAACTGAAGACTTCCTCCAGTTGAGAACTGACCAGTTGAAGAATCATTCCAGTTGAAGTCGAAGACAACAAATGGAAGATAGAGAATGGCAATGGCAGCGAAGCCCAGTTGGCATTCTAGTCAGTTACAAACTGGAGACCATCAGTGGAAAGCCCTTACAAAGCTTTACACTGATTACGAGGAATTGACTTGTATGCTTTATGTACCTTTACCCGGATAATAAGCCTTATCTTATTATTTAAGTAATAAAAGGTACATAAAGGTGGTTGTTTAAAGTTGCTTTAACATGCGACTTTACACTGCTTTTTAAGGAATTAAATGCTATTCCTTAAAAGCTCTCAACCACATTTGTACGGCTAAAGTTAACATCCCAATGTTAACTTTGCCTATAAATACAAGTCATTGCACAACCAAGAAAATAACTTCTATCGAACAAGTTCTCTCGAACAACTTCTTCGAATACACTTCGATAGAATTCACTTTGCAAACCTGCAATATTCTTGGTGAACTTGTGCAATATTCTCTCAATCGCTAAAAGGAACATTTCACAACTTTAAGTGTTTCGATTGTCTTGAGAAATTCCGAGTGTAGATCAATTGTATTTCATAGGTTGTTAGGATATTTACATTCTTGTATTATCTTGGTTCCGCATCAACCTTGTAATTTATTTAACATCAATAAATAAATTACACATTGAAAAATACATATTGTCTCATCAAGTTATCTTACAAGTTATTTGTATTATTGCATTGTTCTTTACTTATTGTCATTTAAATAAGTAATCTATCAAGAACTTGGTATATACACACTGCAACTGGTCGTCTCCAGTTCAGTGCATATATTGCAAAGTAACTCCACCATCGACATTGATGTGTCTTCAGTAGTACCATCTATCAAGTTGGGACTTACACTAACATATTTGTTGGTTATTTTTGTATGACTTTAACATCAAATATACTGATTATAGCATATTCAAAATCATCAATAATCCATCTCAACTTCCAAAATCAAAATCATCAATAATCCATCTCAACTTCCAAAATCAAAATCAATCAAAACTAGTGCAAATCTAAGCATGCATGTTTAGATCTAACCATTACACATACAAACAAGCTATAAACTTTTATATCCTTTTTGAAAACTCCTTTTTATTGAAAAATCACAGATTATAATCTCATAATATTCATTAAAAATCAGATTTAATCAAATCCTTAAACCCATTTAGCAACAAATCTTACAACTACTAACTCTTGGGTCTTGTTCTTGTTGAACCATTGAATCCTTTCTCTAGATCTTTACATGCATGAACATGTGAGATAAGGATCTATCAACCTTGCCTTCATTGAGTTTAAATCAAGAAGAAAATCAAAGAAAAACATGATTTTTGATAGGTCAACCAACATAGATAGGGAAGGCCTTCAATTCTTTCTCCAGGTTAAGGCTTAGTATACTCTTCGATTTGTACTATGACTGGCACACAACATATCTCCCACGTCTTACGTCATATACGTGATCCAATAGCATCTTTTATGCTATAAAGTCATCCCAAGTCTTCCACTTATGGACGACTGATGCCTGGACGTCTTTCGCATCCATTGATGTCGCAACGAGAGAGCAGGGTACTACTTACTCAATTTTGCCGTTGCAGAGTGTCGCGTAAGTGAATTGTATGTTGTTAGGTTACTAACTTTTGAAGAGAAGCGGTGGTGACCACTACTTTGAATAATCAAGGATATAGGATTTGGTTTCGAATGAATGAAGTAGGAATTATATAAACAAGGAATTCATTAAGGCTCAAATCAGACTCCTTGCGTGAGTTAAAGAAATCACTTCTATGTCTTTCGTTGCCCAATGGACTCCAACTTTCAATGACGTCAATATATGTCGCACCGACTTAGATAATATAGATAGATGTTTGCGTATACGTGTTAGAATAGAAATATCACACCAAATTTCGGAGCTACAATCCCCATAATGTGTCGTCTAGAATGTATATCGGAATGTGTTCTACCGGCGTCGTCGAATCGTAATTTGGCTTTAATACCACTCACCCTTCACAAGTCTCCAATTTCATCCGGCGTTTCCATATGTTTCGCACCATCTCAGATCGAATACATAGGTTATGCGTAGTATCCGAGGGGATAGAGTCGCATCATATCTTGAGACTACAGTTCTTGGAGTATATCGTCCAATGTTCGTGAGAAGATGCTCCACCGATGATATCGCGATGTCGTAGGTCCATAATGAATAGTGGTGTCATAAGAAATAGGATGTGGGATAATTTCAAAAGAGCACGAGTGAACGAATATTGGATTGGAGGGGTACTTCATAACAACTTTCATACTTAGAAAATATCTAACTTCATAATGAATTTCTCAGGGACAATCACTAGTTCTCAAGCGGTCAAATCTCAACGCGCAATATCTACATCAGTAGTAAGGACTACCCACATTAGCATCATATCTAGCAGGTACTAGTTCTCAATAGTCAAATCTTAGAGCGCAATATCTACATCAGTAGTAAGGACTACCCAGAGTCGCATCATATCTTGAGACTACAGTTCTTGGAGTATATCGTCCAATGTTCGTGAGAAGATGCTCCACCGATGATATCGCGATGTCGTAGGTCCATAATGAATAGTGGTGTCATAAGAAATAGGATGTGGGATAATTTCAAAAGAGCACGAGTGAACGAATATTGGATTGGAGGGGTACTTCATAACAACTTTCATACTTAGAAAATATCTAACTTCATAATGAATTTCTCAGGGACAATCACTAGTTCTCAAGCGGTCAAATCTCAACGCGCAATATCTACATCAGTAGTAAGGACTACCCACATTAGCATCATATCTAGCAGGTACTAGTTCTCAAGCGGTCAAATCTCAACGCGCAATATCTACATCAGTAGTAAGGACTACCCACATTAGCATCATATCTAGCAGGTACTAGTTCTCAAGCGGTCAAATCTCAACGCGCAATATCTACATCAGTAGTAAGGACTACCCACATTAGCATCATATCTAGCAGGTACTAGTTCTCAAGCGGTCAAATCTCAACGCGCAATATCTACATCAGTAGTAAGGACTACCCACATTAGCATCATATCTAGCAGGTACTAGTTCTCAATAGTCAAATCTTAGAGCATAATAACTATCTCAATAATAAGGCACAACTATATAATCATTAAATCGTTCATGCACTAGCCCTCAATTAGCTCAATCTTAGGGCGCAATAACTATCTTAGTAGTAAGGCATGACTACATAATCGTCGCAATATTCACGCGCTAGTTTCAAATAGCTCAAACTTAAAGAGTAAAGGCTCTTATATCCATATCGTCCATGAAATTTCATATCAACTCGTCATGCCTATATTTTCTTTCCAAATCAATCATAAATAATCAACATCATTACTCAATAATTTGAACAAGTCATATCCCAAAATGATTTCGTGCCTCATAGTAATCTCATTATTTTAAAGTGCATATGCAACTTAAAGTTCAACGTCATGAATCATAAGGCTTTTACGCATGCATTTCTCCCATAATTTCCACATTGCACATTCCAAACTTTCACATTGATATTTCAAACTTTCACATTGACATTACAACTTTCACATTGATATTTCAAACTTTCACATTGATATTTCAAACTTTCACATTGATATTTCAAACTTTCACATTGCACATTACAACTTTCACATTGCTATTCAAACTTTCACATTGCACACTATACAACTTTCACATTGCACATATAACTTTCACATTGCACATTAAGCTTTCACATTGCACACTATAAGCTTTCACATTGCACATTACAACTTTCACATTGATATTTCAAACTTTCACATTGCACATTACAACTTTCACATTGCACATTACAACTTTCACATTGCACACTATAAGCTTTCACATTGCATATTACAACTTTCACATTGATATTTCAAACTTTCACATTGCACATATACAAGCTTTCACATTGCACACTATAAGCTTTCACATTGCACATTATAATCTTCACATTGCACACTATAAGCTTTCACATTGCACATTACAACTTTCACATTGCACATTACAACTTTCACATTGCACATTACAACTTTCACATTGCATATTTCAAACTTTCACATTGCACACTATAAGCTTTCACATTGCACATTACAACTTTCACATTGATATTTCAAACTTTCACATTGCATATTACAAACTTTCTACATTGCACATTCCAAACTTTCACATTGCACATTACAACTTTCACATTGCACATTACAACTTTCACATTGCACACTATAAGCTTTCACATTGCATATTACAACTTTCACATTGCACATTACAAGCTTTCACATTGCAATCAAACTTTCACATTGACATTACAACTTTCACATTGATATTTCAAACTTTCACATTGCACATTACAACTTTCACATTGCACATTACAACTTTCACATTGCACACTATAAGCTTTCACATTG
This sequence comes from Erigeron breviscapus, assembly GCA_034093135.1. Lineage (NCBI taxonomy): Eukaryota > Viridiplantae > Streptophyta > Magnoliopsida > Asterales > Asteraceae > Erigeron > Erigeron breviscapus. The sequence goes on along the minus strand of CM067167.1, from coordinate 234,674,830 downwards.
CATATTACAACTTTCACATTGCACATTATAATTTCCACATTGCACATTCCAAACTTTCACATTGATATTTCAAACTTTCACATTGCACATTACAACTTTCACATTGCACATTACAACTTTCACATTGCACACTATAACTTTCACATTGCACATTACAACTTTCACATTGCACATTACAACTTTCACATTGCACATTACAACTTTCACATTGCACATTACAACTTTCACATTGCACATTAAAGTTCTCATTTGTCACATTTATCGTGAGAGAGAAATATATCGATCGATTAATCATTCATCATACCAAAACCATTCGGTCATCAATACTTCAATATCGCCAATTTCAACAACTTTCGAGAATCCATATAAGGTCCAATACCCAAACCGTATGTTCAATCCATAATATCCAACCATAAGTAATAATCAATAATATTTAGCCAAAGGCATAATTTGATGAGTTTGTGCTTGAGCCACTACTAAGACCCTTTCACGTCCAAATAATAATAATGATAATAAAAGGGTCGTGCCATGGAGACGACCAATAATAAAAGTAGATTAGAGCACCCCTAGGCAGACCGGAGATGAGGGCGGCCACTCAGGCGGCCAGTCAACTCGCTGCCATCTTGGTGAGTGAGGGGACGAATCCTAGTTGCGCAACCCTCTAACTACAGGCCTCAATGAGTTAATAGTAGTGTACAGGGGACCACCGATTGACAGTACTCAAGCTCATCATATAATATATAACATTCACCATAGCTTTATTTGATAAAAATAATTTTACAATGTACAAGCATGTGAACCAATTCCCAAGTACAATACGTCTACCGTACTTGGATATTGAGTCCACGAAACAAATAACAAATACATGAGATGATATACTACAATGATCAAGGCAGATTCCATTGCCCATCACAAGGTTTGATCTTTGACTCCCAAGTGCAATGCAAATAATCATGATGCATATAATTCCTCAAAGCTTACGCTAATTCCTGAAAAGCATGAAGAAAAAGTGTCAACTATGAAAACGTAGTTGGTGAGTGCATAGGTTTGCAAGTAAACCTCGTTACATATCCATTTCAAAACAAATAATATATAACATGTTGAACATACAATATAATTCCCATATCGTTATCATTATTTTAAAGAATCATTTCATAAGAGAAAGTCATTTTAGTTAATCATGCTTTTCACCCCGCAAGTAAAACATATAAAAGAGTTTGAAAGGGGGCTATGACTCACCTTGATATGCCGAGCATTATATATACTTATCCAAAATGGGTACTTCCCATCTATTGCTTCCTTGATCATATATTCTATCATGGTCCTCAACCGCATTTGAAAGCCAAGACTATCCCTACGAGAGGACTAATATACGTAAGTTCCTATCTTAAGCCATCACTTAGAAATGTCACTTTCATTATGTTGTCATCAATTTTGGGATCTAAGTGTATTGCTAATATTCGCATCTTTTTGGTTGTAGGGGTTAATGGTGAAAAAGGTCACTTTCAATATACATGTAGTTATAAGTTGTTAGAATTTCGGTAACTTGCCTTCATTTGTGGTTTTGTTTGGCATCTTAGGTTATCATATGGAAATGCCATATTAAGTTATGTTCTTTTAAACATAATTGGATGTGTAACCAATTTTAATACTAAATAGCATTTGTGATATCAATCTATATTTTGGTTAACGTAAATACTTATGTCCATTCTAATTAATCATCCTTTTTGTGTTACTTTTATTACGCTTAGGTGTTATGGGCCATTACCAAATTGGGCCTAAGTGTTATGGGCTTTTAAGTGACTTGGGCTTAATTTAGTTATTGGGCTTAACCTTATTTGGGTTATGTGCTTAATGGGTTATATTGGTTATTGGGATACATGGTTTGTTAGGCCCAGTGGGCCTACTGATTTATGGTTCAAATGGGTTTATTATTTGGGCCGGGTTAGCCCATTATGGTCCTTAGTGTATCTTTTAGCCCATTACACAAATTATTGGTTTACTTCAGAAGTTTCTATTTTTACTTCACATTTTTATGAAATGTTGGCTATTGTTTTGGGGTTAAACCGAATTATTTGAACCCTCCTAATTTTTATACAATAACCTATATGTGTCCACTTATTTTTTGAATTTTGTCTTAATTTATAAATAATGTTTACTACTTCTAAATATTTTTCCAAGTGGAAGTGGTCAAAACAGTCACTGTTTTGCATACTCGAAAGTTTTATAAAAGTTCTTTGGGTTTTGCTCTTAATAAAAATTCCATGATTTTATTTTAAGTTTAGGACACATTATAATTACTTTCCACCAAGTATGGCCTCCTGGAACCTTATGGATTAGGAGATAAAAGTTGTTAAAGTTGATAAAATATTCAGACAAAAATGCAGTTTTGATCAGTTTTAGTAGAAAAATCATATCTTTTGTTTGGTTCAGTATTATTGAGTGATTACAGTTGGAGGTTAACTTTAACTTGTTTATCTACAACTTTTGTTTTGACAACTTTCCCTGAATCGGTCGTCACATGCTCAGTTTATCCGTCCAAAGTGAAAACTGTGATTCTGTCAGATTGTATTTTGGTCCAAACAACCAACCAATGGCTTGGTTTGCTTACTTTGCACTCTAAATTACCACTAACTGTTAGGACCAGTTCACCTGGAACTGGCCAGTCACCAGTTTACACTTGCCAGTCACTAGTTGCATCTGGAGACCAGTGAAACTGGTGACCAAGAAGATTTGTCGAGAAATATATTGAAGTCCAGCTGCACCGTACAGTCAACGCAACTGAAGACTTCCTCCAGTTGAGAACTGACCAGTTGAAGAATCATTCCAGTTGAAGTCGAAGACAACAAATGGAAGATAGAGAATGGCAATGGCAGCGAAGCCCAGTTGGCATTCTAGTCAGTTACAAACTGGAGACCATCAGTGGAAAGCCCTTACAAAGCTTTACACTGATTACGAGGAATTGACTTGTATGCTTTATGTACCTTTACCCGGATAATAAGCCTTATCTTATTATTTAAGTAATAAAAGGTACATAAAGGTGGTTGATTAAAGTTGCTATAACATGCGACTTTACACTGCTTTTTAAGGAATTAAATGCTATTCCTTAAAAGCTCCCAACCACATTTGTACGGCTAAAGTTAACATCCCAATGTTAACTTTGCCTATAAATACAAGTCATTGCACAACCAAGAAAATAACTTCTATCGAACTAGTTCTCTCGAACAACTTCTTCGAATACACTTCGATAGAATTCACTTTGCAAACCTGCAATATTCTTGGTGAACTTGTGCAATATTCTCTCAATCGCTAAAAGGAACATTTCACAACCTTAAGTGTTTCGATTGTCTTGATAAATTCCGAGTGTAGATCAATTGTATTTCATGGGTTGTTAGGATATTTACATTCTTGTATTATCTTGGTTCCGCATCAACCTTGTAATTTATTTAACATCAATAAATAAATTACACATTGAAAAATACATATTGTCTCATCAAGTTATCTTACAAGTTATTTGTATTATTGCATTGTTCTTTACTTATTGTCATTTAAATAAGTAATCTATCTAGAACTTGGTATATACACACTGCAACTGGTCGTCTCTAGTTCAGTGCATATATTGCAAAGTAACTCCACCATCGACATTGAGGTGTCTTCAGTAGTACCATCTATCAAGTTGGGACTTACACTAACATATTTGTTGGTTATTTTTGTATGACTTTAACATCAAATATACTGATTATAGCAGATTCAAAATCATCAATAATCCATCTCAACTTCCAAAATCAAAATCAATCAAAACTAGTGCAAATCTAAGCATGCATGTTTAGATCTAACCATTACACATACAAACAAGCTATAAACTTTTATATCCTTTTTGAAAACTCCTTTTTTTTGAAAAATCACAGATTATAATCTCATAATATTCATTAAAAATAAGATTTAATCAAATCCTTAAACCCATTTAGCAACAAATCTTACAACTACTAACTCTTGGGTCTTGTTCTTGTTGAATCATTGAATCCTTTCTCTAGATCTTTACATGCATGGAGATGTGAGATAAGGATCTATCAACCTTGCCTTCATTGAGTTTAAATCAAGAAGAAAATAAAAGAAAAACATGATTTTTGATAAAGATCTTTTAATATATACAAAAACAAGATAGATTAAACAAAGAGATGGAGATTTATACCCTTCTTGAACTCGGTTTTGAAGATGATTTTATGCAGAAAATTTTGTGGCCTTTATGCCCTTAAAAACCCTTATTCCAAGCTTGAAACAACCCTTAATCTCATCTTGAAATAACCCTTGATTAATCTAGCCTAAACCCTTATTATTATTATAGTTTAGATATGATTTTAGGTTGTGTTTTCTTGCCCTTTTTGTCTTGGCCGAAAATGATGAAGAAGGAGGAGAAGTGAAGGAGTTTTTGAGAGAAAAATACTTGTGTGTGTGTATGGGAAGTGTAAGAAGTGGTGTTGGGGTGTAGGTGTATTCAAGTTGCCTTGGAAGTGTAAGGGTGTAGTTTTTAGTTGAATTTTTGATTGGGTGTAGGGTTTGGGGGTATGGGGCCGGTTTTTGGGTTGGGAAAAGGAGGGGATTTTTGAATTTTAAAGGTATATTGTAAGTGTATGTGTATTGGTATAAAATGTATGTAAGTATGGATGCATGCATGGACATTTAAATCAACTAGTTAGTAGACTTCTAAGATATATTTTGTGTTCATATGTATATATATGTATCCGTGTATATGTGTATGTGTATATACATTTTTATGTCTTAAATTTGTTACTTAACTCTTTAGTTATAATCTTGTATTTATATTACACTTATATATATATTGTTTTATTATTATTATTATTCAAGCTTATCATTATGTACCAGATTTTATAAACACATTTTTGAGATAGTCATTTCATTTTCATGGCCATATTTGCTTTAATTGGTTTGGTGATTGTATTGTTGGATATTTTGTAGGATTTATGGACTTTGTCACAAGTTGTGAGTATTACATTATTATTTATATAACTTGACTTCTTGAAACGAAGTTTTTGGTTCATTGACATTTCATCAAGTTCAATTAGAACTAATTTATAGCTTGAGATTGTCTTGAATGATTATAGTTATTGTTTATGGCAAATCTAAGATAGCTAGTCATCTATGGTATCTTATTGAACTAGAGGGCAATTATCACTATGCCTTAAATGGCTAGAAGATCAATTCTCTTAATAAACTTCTAGGGATAGATGTCTAGATGAGTCCAAGTAGATTGTCCTAGTCGGATTTTGAGAGTTGTTACAGCTATCGCGTCGCGATAGGTGCTAAACTTGAAACGTTTCAATCCAGGGACTTTTGTCGCATCGCGAAGTTCCAGTATCGCGTCGCGAGGTGAAGTTGGTGAAGGATCGCGCCGCGAATAATTTTGGTCGCGCCGCGATTTCAGTCAGATTTGTCATTTCAGCTTCGTTCTTCATCGTTAGTGCATATGGACCATTCTTAAGCTATTTTCTACCAATTATGAGCGATGTACCTGCTGTAGACCTAAAATCACTAGCAAATACCATAAAGCACTACAAAACATGTATAAACGGCTATCAAACGTGTTTAAAACGTCCAAATAAGATGTGGAAAATATGTATATATTGAGACACATCAGGGACATTCTATAAAAAAGGTAACAACTAAAAAGTAAGCAAAGCTTAGTGAATAATCGTGCATACGTTTATACACACGAAGGAGGGCAATGCACAAAGGTCTATTGCATATAGCCTATGGCACCGTCGTACCATACCTATATACTCACCTTTGTACTAACGCATTACATGGATCCATATAAGCAAATGATTACAATCTCAAATAAACAATATCAATGCCCTTGCTTAGGCTATATCTCAAATGCCCCACATGGGCTATGGCCACTACTTAGGTCCGTAATCAAAGACGGCCACTACTTAGGCTCAACGTCAAATCGATTACCACACATGGAATCCACCATCATATGGTAATCGACCCGACGCATATATAAAAGTATGCAAGAAAACTCACCTTCTTCGCGACCACAAATCAACAACTCAAAATAATCACTAGTGCATAAAACAAGCTTTCAACCTATCATAACAACACAATTCACATATAAGGCAACATTCATAATCTTGGCTAACTCAACTTAGTCATGCTATCATAGCACTAGCATTCCCAACCCATAACCAACTCATTTTGTCATTGAGTTGCTTTATTTTCTCAAAACTTCATTTGGTTGATTCAAATCATCATCAATATCATCATTTACTGAACTAGCAAAATCACCATTATTTCATAATATGGGTTTTGTTGCCAACACTCTTATTGTTAACTAAATTATCAAACAACTCAATAACAAATAAAAATATACAAGAATTTGGGGGGAAAATCATATATAAACTCAATTATAGCAAAATCCCCAAATTGGAATTCCCATGAACCCTAATTCTTAAAGATGAATAAAACTAGGTTATGGAATCCTTACCTTGAAGAAATAAGAGTTGAATTAGGGATTGAAATCACTACTTTTTCTTCCTCATCCTTTATAAATGTCGACACACACACACATAACCCACACACTCCATCACTAGAATTCTTAATTGAAGATTATGGTTATTGATATTTCATTTGGAGAATTCTTTAGTTGTATGGAAGATTAGAATTGATGAAATGAAATTGAGAAGAAGATATGAGAAAGGAGAAGAATGATTAGTGGGAAATGACTAAGGAGGAAAAGAGGGATGGTTGGCACTCTCTTCTTGTGCCACGCCCCCTATTTCTTTTTGTGGGTATTTTATCCGCTATCCGCTAAAGTTCCAACTAAACTAATTCCGTATCCAAAAATAAAATACTAGGAAAATATTTTAATGTCAAAACTATAAAAAGAGATTAATTTATTTACCTTAAAAATTTTAGGGTGGTACAACTCTCCCCCACTTGAACACTTGAACGGATCACGGCCTCGTGATCCAAGCCACGTCCAGCAACGACGGTAATTAAAAACATTTCTTTTGAAAGCACAAGTAAACCTTTGCGGCATAATACATTCTAAAAGAGAAACATGAAAGGTAGAATAAATTTCTGGAAGTTCTTCGGCAAATTCTCACGACTAGTAACCCTATTGACTCGAGCATGTATGCTGGAAGAAGCGTTAAACCATGAAGAGACTCTTTATATTATACAATCACCAAAATTTGAACTCGATAAGTGTTTCTCTTTTATCCGCATAAGATTCTTGTTGATCTTAGCCCACTTTAAGTCTTCATCTTATCATCTCCATCACTTCAGGTACCTTCATCATTGTATCCATGCTACACATCTCTTGATAACCCACTTATCCTCAACGAATAAGGAATTCAACATTTTCTATCGAACAATATTTGTATGAAGGAAATCTGAATACTAGCGCAATAGCTATTGCAATACGGGAATTCTATTAAGGACAAATGCAAATTCTACGTTCCACCGAAGATCAACTTTTCACGTTCATAACATGTCTTTAATAATTTTAGATGATTCTCTTACGTGACCATCCACTTTAGGGTAATATGTAGTGCTTCAAATCAGCTTGTCCATTTCTTCTTGACCCTTTACTCCAAAAGCATGAAGCGAAACGTGTATATCTGCCAGAAACATTGAAGATGGAAACTCCACGCCTTGCTACTACTTTCTCGACATAATTGTTACTAAAGTTTCTGAATTGTGAGCATCCGAATTGGTAGGGTTTGAGCGTTCTTCATCCAACGTTTAGCAAAAACCCAATAAAATCATATTTGTCTTGGGGCGTCTTTAGCAATTTTGTAAAAGAGTCCATCATGATATGCTTCTATTTCAACTTGAAAGTTTCCAATATTGAAAATTCCCATAAGGTTTTTGATGCAAGGCTTTCATTTGTGCGCAAGTGAGGCAACCTTTAACGTATCTCACCATCTGTCGCTTCATTTCGGTCACCAATAATCTCTCTTTAGATCTTGACACATCTTTGTCATACCGGCGAAAGAAGTATTCGGATTTCAAGGAGTAAAATTTACCTTGATTTGCTAGGAAAAAGAATTCTAAGTTCTATTATGATGCAAAGTAAGATTGCAAAATTCTTTAGAAAGATCTTTAATGTGACCTTGACTACTCATTTGCTTAGGATCGCGTAGCAAAGTCTACTCTTGAGCCTCCACTACAAAATTTCACGGATGTAATCTTTCAAGATTCAACAAACTTTTGTGACGATTGTTGAGATTTCTTTGATCGTTAAGAAAAGGAAAGTACTTGAGACTCATGATCGAAAACTAGTGATAAACTTGTCACTATAGAGGTAAAAACACCAAAATTTTAAAGTAAAAACAACTCGATAAATTCTAAATTGTGAATGGAAACGATTCTTCTTGATTTCTTATAATGTCTCATACCATCATCCAACTTTTCCCAAACTTACCTCACTTTCTTCCTAGTTAACTAGATCAATGACGAGACTATCATCAAAAGGCCAAAAGTAAAACGACATTTGTAACCCGTCAACCACGAAACTTCTAATTTATGTTGGTCTTATATACTGACCCATTTCATCACCATATTGATCCTTGCCGGATCAACTACATTCCCTCCATTGCTAATCACATGACCGACAACTTGCACATCTCCTAACCAGACTGCTCATCCAACGTATTAACATGAAACTTTTCCTTTTATAGTATCTCCCAGACTTCACATAAAAGAACTTAGTGGCCGTATTGACTTTCAGAATAACCAAAACGTTGTCAATGAAAACAATTACGAACTTATTACATAACGGACAACAATTGCGGTTCGTAAGACTCATGAAAATTGCAAAATCATTTATACAAACGAAGAGCATAACTATGAATTCAAAGTTCTCGTAACGAGTATAGATAGCTGATGTGTAAAATCGAGTTTAAAAATTAAAACAAGAAATACCCTAGAACTGACTACTACACACTCTCGGGCAGTGGACCCGTTCGTATATAGTATAGCTAAAAGGTAAGTCCAGGATCGACAGGGACTAAAACTAAGTACATGTTGACATTAAGTAATTCAAGTAAATAGGGGGGTTGTGACCGAATTGTCACTTTGCAAAAATTAGTAAATAATTAGTAATCCCAAAGGATTAATCGAAAAGAGAATTTGTTTTAAACAATAATTTAAAAGGTCATCCATCTAGATTTCGCTCAACAACATGTTTATATTTCACATAAATGAAGTTCAAATCCAAATTAAGTTGATTAAATAACCGAGACTCAAACAAAGCACCAACCCCGTACCCGTCAAGTTAATGACATCATTTGACTCTCTTGCTTAAACTAGTTTCGTTACAAAGACCGGTACCCCAAGACATCTTTTATAACTTCCCTAATCAAATAATTGGTTTGGTTATTGAAATAACAATTATACCTATCGATTGTACCCAACCGTTAACACATTTCTTCCTATTATCAAGAACGATTATCTACCGTACCCGTCATAGATCCAATCGTTTGTACCCAAACAATCAAAATGAAATATATGTAATCAATAACTACCATTAAAGACACACATAAATCACCAATCAATTCAAGATAAATAATAAGGAAGAAATACGCTAAGATCTCGATATAACGTTAAATGAAATCAACATTGAATTAATAAAATTGTGCAATCTTTACATATTGTCTCACTCCATCAAGATGGATGATGAAGTGATTAGCCACTCATATTAAAATAAGAATAACAATTAAAATAAGAAGAATTCATTGTTATCTAATGATAATAATCGAAAGCTACGAATGAAAATGATCAAATCGTGTTTGAAAACCTAGAAAATGATGAAGATCTGAAAATATCTCCAAATAGGGTTCCCAAAAACGGCTGCTAAAAGAGAAGAGGAGTTTTGGGATATTTTTCAAGCTATTTATATGCCCTCAAAATTCTGCCAGAATTGGGCCTAGTTGCGGCGCAACACATGTTGACTTTTGGCTTTTGGCTTTGACTTTCGTTGACCAAACTGGCTTGAACTTGAACCCATTACGGCGCAACTAGGATAGTTGCGGCGCAACTTATTCTTCTGCTTTTGGGTTGCGGCGCAACTCGTCATTGACTTGCATTGACCTTTGACTAATGTTGACTTGTGGCTGGCCAGGAAGGAGAGGCATTGCGCGCAACTGAGGGTAGTTGCGGCACAACTTAACTCACTGTAATTGGGTTGCGGCGCAACTCAATGTTGCGGCGCAATTGGCCTACTTTAGCTTTGACTTTTGTTGACTTTCTGCAATCTTCATCCAAATGCTTCCGAAATCCTCTGTTAGCACTTAATTCATCTCAACAATGTTGTTTTCTCCAGATTTTTGCTTAAATACCTGTCAGTACCCTGAAACACTAACAAATACCATAAACGCACCAATTGTATACAAAAACGACTCATAAACCATGCAGAATCAACTAAATACGTTGTGGGAAATGGGTATAAAATACGACATATTAAATCCTCCCACACTTAAGCTTTGCTTGTCCTCAAGCAATTCCAAACTTCAAAACTCAATTTACCTTGGCACAAATGGGAATAACATTACCGTAATCAAAAAGAAGCTAAACCATCATTGAAAATGAAACGAGATGGTTAGGCAGTTTTAATCTTAAATGAAAACTGGAATGTTTGACAATACTTGACTGATATACAAGCCTTAATAACACGACTAAGCACAAAAGAATCGAATCAATTATATCTCGTCTATCCTACTCCAACTAACTTACACTTGGGGTTGAATATTTGAATTATCACTCAATGCCAAGTCGTGAGGCATAATCTTTTAACCATAGGCTTGTACTAGGTTCGTTCCTTCACCGCCATGATGCAAGCACCACAACGTCTATCAAAAGAGGACTTAAAGGGTTTTTATGAACTTTAAAGCTAAACAAGGTATTTGAAAGGGTATGGAAATTTGGATAAACAAAGGGTGTTAAAACAAATAACACAACATTTAACAAAGTTTTACATAATAGTCTAATCCATTAGATCCCATGTCACTAGTTGCCAACGGTCCAAAACCCGAGAAGTTGTCCAGACAATACCCCCAATACACGATTAAAAACCGACACCATTATGGTGTATGACACTAAACAACTCAATCAACCAATTCTAACCATGTTGGCTTAAACAAACGCGCCAACCCACAAATAACAACTTAAGATGATAGCATTAAGATCCTTTCGTTGGTGTAATCGATGTATCAACTTACACAAATGATTTGACCAAAAGTGAGAAATACCAATTGACAGCCCAAGCTCTTTTCTTTTTTTTTCTATATTTTTTTTTCTTTTTCTGTTTTTCAATTCTTTTATTCTCTTTTTTTTTGTGAGCTACTTTTACTCTGACTAATTGGTATTCTCTTAAATAACATTTGAAACAGTGACAAATCATATACTCATATGCTGAAATGAATGATTCAGACTTTATCCAAACAAACATGACGAAATCAATCTATTCTCAGTAACCGAGAATATTCCAACCCGACATAAAGGACAACCCCAAACCATCCACTAGCATAGGCAACCAATGACCCACCAGGACTTCGACTATCGGTATGGCTAGGAAAAGGTGCATATATAAAGGTGGAGTTAATAACAAAGAACAGGCTAGTGACAACATGTTTTCTATTGTTTCTTGCACTAAAAGTAAGTGCAACATAAGGGTTAAAACAGGGGATTCACTAACCAGTGTAGTTAGCTACTAAGCACATTAACAAAACATGCACATAACAAATTTTTACGAAACAAAGGGTGAACATACAAAGAACAAAGGTTTTATCCTAAATTTGCCTCTTCTGATAAATAACACGGAAAGATCAACCAGGACAAGTTCTAGAATCAACGCAATCACCGGCACACTCATAGCAAATGAAATAATCCAGAAATGGAAAATCAACCTCAAACTTGCACATCATAGTTCAGAGCTCTAAAAGTAATAAGTCTTTTGTCGGTTCTTTTATGTCTAAACAAGTGATAGTTCAATATATAACGAGCAGAGTTACGCCATAATAAGTCAAAAGTCTCAAGTCTCAAAGTCTCAATGTCTCAAAGTCTCCAATACTCACAAAAACACGTCAAATAAGCACGTCAAATAAGTACAACAACAAACACATAATCACATACATACAACAAGACATGAGCATATAATATGGCACAAATAACTCTATACGCATAGGCTCAATATTGAACATATCAGAAATCGACAAAAGTGTTTAGGAGAAACAAGTATACTTTTCACCCCAAAACTGATTAAAAGAGGGGCTACGAAACTCACCTTAATTGGAGTGAATCGTGGAATGAAGAAAGAAGAAAGTAAGTAGACTATGTTGTGCTTCGTGGAACCTTTTCAAAGAAAGTAATAATTGATTTAGTTAATATGTTCTTGTTAGAAGATAGATGAAAGAAAGTTCGTTTTTGTAATATTCATTACCCAAATTAGATTGTTATCATGACATTTGTTTAATTTACATATATATATATATATAAATAACTTCTACACATGAGATTAGGTATGTACACTGGTTCCTATCAAACAAGGATGTAGTGTAAACACTGGTTCCTATCAAACAAGGATGTAGTGTAAACACTGGTTCCTATCAAACAAGGATGTAGTGTTGTAAATCCATACATGTACACCGGTTCCTATCAAACAAGGATGTAGTGTAAACACTGGTTCCTATCAAACAAGGATGTAGTGTTGTAAATCCATACATGTACACCGGTTCCTATCAAACAAGGATGTAGTGTAAACACTGGTTCCTATCAAACAAGGATGTAGTGTTGTAAATCCATACATGTACACCGGTTCCTATCAAACAAGGATGTAGTGTTGTAAATCCATACATGTACACCGGTTCCTATCAAACAAGGATGTAGTGTAAACACTGGTTCCTATCAAACAAGGATGTAGTGTAAACACTGGTTCCTATCAAACAAGGATGTAGTGTAAACACTGGTTCCTATCAAACAAGGATGTAGTGTAAACACTGGTTCCTATCAAACAAGGATGTAGTGTAAACACTGGTTCCTATCAAACAAGGATGTAGTGTAAACACTGGTTCCTATCAAACAAGGATGTAGTGTAAACACTGGTTCCTATCAAACAAGGATGTAGTGTAAACACTGGTTCCTATCAAACAAGGATGTAGTGTTGTAAATCCATACATGTACACCGGTTCCTATCAAACAAGGATGTAGTGTAAACACTGGTTCCTATCAAACAAGGATGTAGTGTAAACACTGGTTCCTATCAAACAAGGATGTAGTGTTGTAAATCCATACATGTACACCGGTTCCTATCAAACAAGGATGTAGTGTTGTAAATCCATACATGTACACCGGTTCCTATCAAACAAGGATGTAGTGTAAACACTGGTTCCTATCAAACAAGGATGTAGTGTAAACACTGGTTCCTATCAAACAAGGATGTAGTGTAAACACTGGTTCCTATCAAACAAGGATGTAGTGTAAACACTGGTTCCTATCAAACAAGGATGTAGTGTTGTAAATCCATACATGTACACCGGTTCCTATCAAACAAGGATGTAGTGTAAACACTGGTTCCTATCAAACAAGGATGTAGTGTAAACACTGGTTCCTATCAAACAAGGATGTAGTGTTGTAAATCCATACATGTACACCGGTTCCTATCAAACAAGGATGTAGTGTAAACACTGGTTCCTATCAAACAAGGATGTAGTGTAAACACTGGTTCCTATCAAACAAGGATGTAGTGTAAACACTGGTTCCTATCAAACAAGGATGTAGTGTTGTAAATCCATACATGTACACGGTTCCTATCAAACAAGGATGTAGTGTAAACACTGGTTCCTATCAAACAAGGATGTAGTGTTGTAAATCCATACATGTACACCGGTTCCTATCAAACAAGGATGTAGTGTAAACACTGGTTCCTATCAAACAAGGATGTAGTGTAAACACTGGTTCCTATCAAACAAGGATGTAGTGTTGTAAATCCATACATGTACACCGGTTCCTATCAAACAAGGATGTTGGTGTTAGAAATCTATATGTGCACTTAATCAAAAGGATGTTTAAAAGAATGATCAAAGATGACTTAAAGCTAAGAACTACTGAAATTCCAGCCCTCTGTTATAGACTTGTAATTCGACTTCTGGACCTTTTTGGATAAATTCAACGGTTGAAAACGTTGGTCTATATGTTAGGAAGCTACTGACAAAGAACCATGATGATCCGACGGTTTGATCTCCGGGGATCGGAGGTTTTCTGGGCTGCTGTAATGAAAAACGGGTTTTGAGTTGTTTTGGTATTTTCTTTCTCAAAGTCACTTATGACTTATTAATGATTATGAACTTGAATTTGTATGTGTTTTGTGCATAGGAAGTGAGAAAGATAGTACTATATATAGGAAAAATAGAATGAAGGATATGCATTATATGCATGCATGTATTATTTAGTTTTTCATTAGTTAATTGCTAGGTAGGCTCCCATGTTTGTTTTCTAATCAATTTAGGTGTTTGGAAGCTTATACTTTCCAGCAATTAAAGGCTTTTTGAAACTTAATTACATATTGATTGAATGAATAATTCAAAGATAGATTGAATTAGATACTAAAAGACAATTTGTGAGTTGTTTAGTTCAATTAGTGTGTTAGGTACTTGTCTCCCACTAAAATTCGTGGTTTAGCTGGCCACTATGAGTAGGATTGATGATTAAATTCATATTTATAGTTGTAGATATTTCTCTCATCTTTCCGTAGACAGCTTACTCGTCAAAAACGGATATCGGACGAAGAAGTTATAGTCAAAACATTACAGCAACGTTAATTTATCATTTTTACACATTTAAAGTTATATTTAGTTTTGGACATATTGAGTGATATAATATAATAGGTAGATATATATATATATTATATATATAGCTAAGGGATTAGGTAGAGATAATAATTTTGACATATTGAGTGATATAATATAATAGGTATATATATATATAGAGGTAGTTATCTAGCTAAGGGATTAGGTTCATGATCAATAAACAACAAGAGATATCACGCGTATTTCTCTTTTACATAAAGTTATGTCGGCTTTTGTCCCATTAATGGAATTATTGGATAGCCACCTACACTGTTGAAACCGTAGATTATACTAATGCTTTGTATTTACATTCTTCGTGTTACCACAGTCACTTAAACATCAACTATAATATAACCTTCATAACACGTATGGGCCAATATCATGGCCTCATAATATGGGCCTAATCACATCGAATCATTTACAATATCTGAATCCATCTAAATATTGTAATTAGCCCAACTCATATATATATGCACAAAAATAGTCGAAGTTTTCATATATTCATAAAAGTTTGCCATCATCATATATAACAAGTAACGGACCAAAATGGCAAATGTTACATTATTACCCCGTTAAAAGAATTTCGTCCCGAAATTCAACTGGTACTAGTCCCATTAAACAACTGGGGGTATTTAGTCTTGAAATGATCTTCTCGTTCCCAAGTATATTCAGGTCCTCGCTTTGAATTCCAACGAACCTTAACAAGGGTATACTTGGTTTTCTTTAATTTCCGCACCTTGCGATCCACAATCTCCAAAGGCTCTTCAACGAAGTTCAACTTATCGTCAATCCGGATTTCGTCCATAGGCACATGACGTTCCTCCTCAGTCAGACATTTTCGGAGGTGCGACACATGAAATACGTCGTGAATTCCTTTAAGTTCTTCTGAAAGTCTCAATCGATAGGCTACCTTACCAACCCTTTCCAGTACCTCAAATGGTCCGATATATCTTGGTCCGAGCTTTCCGCTTTTCACAAATCTAACCACTCCTTTCCAAGGGGAAACCTTGAGAAGTACACGATCTCCGATACTGAATTCCAAAGGTCTACGCCTGACGTCAGCATACTTCTTTTGTCGTTCCCAAGCTAATCTAAGTCGCTCTTTAATTTGAATTACTTTCTCGGCAGTCTCTTCAATAAGCTCAGGCCCAACCAACTGACTATCCCCAAAGTCAGCCCACGCGATAGGTGATCTGCACTTCCGTCCATACAATGCCTTGAAAGGTGCCATATTGATACTCGCGTGATAACTATTGTTGTAAGAGAATTCTATCAAATGCAGATGGTCATCCCAGTTACCACCAAAGTCCAAGACACACGCTCTCAACATGTCTTCTAAAGTCTGGATCGTACGCTCACACTGGCCATCGGTCGGAGGATGGTACGCCGTACTCATGTCTATCCTAGTTCCAAAAGCCCTTTGAAACTTTCGCCAAAAAGATGAATTGAAACGAGTATCTCTGTCCGAAATAATCGAAACTGGTACACCATGCTTCGATACGACTTCCTTTACATACTTCCTCACCAATTTCTCTGTGGGGTCTTTCTCGCGAATGCCCAAGAAATGTGCAGACTTTGTTAGTCTATCAACGATTACCCATATCATATCATGACCCTCCTTAGTCCTGGGTAATTTTGTAATAAAATCCATAGTTACACACTCCCACTTCCATTCAGGAATTTCTGGTTGTTGGAGCAATCCAGCAGGCTTTTGATGCTCCGCCTTCACTCGTAAACACGTCAAACATCGACTTAAAAACTCAGCAACATCCTTCTTCATGCTAGGCCACCAATACAACTCGCGTATGTCGAAGTACATCTTGTCAGTGCCCGGATGTACCGAGTACATTGAATTATGAGCTTCGTTCATAATTAATGTCCGTAAATCACCAGTGAAAGGGACCCATAGTCTATCCGTGAAATACAATCCACCATCGTCCCTTTTATCTAAATGTTGTTCCATACCTCGCAATTCCTTCTTGAGAAGTTCTTCATCGCCAACAACCACCGTCTGTGATTCTATGATCTGATCTCTAACACTTCTATGCACTGTAATACTCATAACACGTACTCGTCTAGGCTTAACTCTTTCCTTACGGCTTAAAGCATCAGCCACAAAGTTGGCTTTCCCCGGATGATAACGAATGTCACAATCGTAATCACTGAGTAACTCAAGCCATCTACGTTGTCTCATATTCAAATCTTGTTGAGTGAAGATATGCTGCAAACTTTTGTGATCCGTGTAGATTACACACTTGGTTCCATACAAATAATGCCTCCAGCACTTTAATGCAAATACCACTGCTCCTAATTCCAAGTCATGAGTTGTGTAATTCTTCTCATGGACCTTCAATTGTCGCGAGGCGTATGCAATCACTTTGCCTCTTTGCATGAGCACACAACCTAACCCTTGACCCGACGCATCGCAGTACACCACAAAGTCATCAGACCCTTCTGGCAGACTCAAAATAGGCGCGTTACACAACCTATCCTTCAGAATCTGAAACGCTTCTTCTTGTTTCTCGCCCCAGACATACGGTCTATCTTTCTGCGTTAATTGCGTAAGCGGCAATGCAATCTTAGAGAAGTTCTCAATGAACCTTCTATAGTAACCAGCCAGACCAAGGAATTGTCTGACTTCAGTCGGTGTCTCTGGTGTTCTCCAATTCTTGACTAAATCAATCTTGCTAGGATCCACGTGTATTCCATCCTTGCTCATGACATGTCCCAAAAAGTGTACCTCCTCCAGCCAAAATTCACATTTAGAAAACTTCCCGTACAGTTTTTCCTTCCTCAATAAGTCCAATACCTTTCTCAGGTGTTCGGCATGATCTTCCTTTGTCTTTGAGTAAATCAGAATGTCGTCGATAAACACAATTACAAACTCATCTAAATACGGTTGGCACACCCTGTACATCAAGTCCATGAAGACTGCTGGTGCGTTAGTCAATCCAAAGGGCATCACAGTGAATTCATAATGTCTGTAACTCGTTCTAAAAGCGGTCTTTGGTATGTCGTCTTCGTGTACACGCAATTGATGATACCCTGAACGTAAATCAATCTTGCTAGGATCCACGTGTATTCCATCCTTGCTCATGACATGTCCCAAAAAGTGTACCTCCTCCAGCCAAAATTCACATTTAGAAAACTTCCCGTACAGTTTTTCCTTCCTCAATAAGTCCAATACCTTTCTCAGGTGTTCGGCATGCTCTTCCTTTGTCTTTGAGTAAATCAGAATGTCGTCGATAAACACAATTACAAACTCATCTAAATACGGTTGGCACACCCTGTACATCAAGTCCATGAAGACTGCTGGTGCGTTAGTCAATCCAAAGGGCATCACAGTGAATTCATAATGTCTGTAACTCGTTCTAAAAGCGGTCTTTGGTATGTCGTCTTCGTGTACACGCAATTGATGATACCCTGAACGTAAATCAATCTTTGAGAAGCACTTTGCACCTTGAAGCTGGTCGAACAGATCGTCAATCCTAGGAAGAGGATAGCGATTCTTTACCGTTAACTTATTCAGCTCACGATAGTCGATACACATACAAAAGGAACCATCCTTTTTTTGACAAATAAAACAGGTCCTCCCCACGGCGAATGACTAGGTCTAATAAATCCTTTGTCTTGAAGTTCTTATAGTTGAACGGCCAATTCTTGTAGTTCAGTCGTTGCTAGTCTATAAGGGGATTTTGCTACAGGAGCTGCGTTAGGAATAAGACTAATGCGAAAATCAAGTTGTCGAGACGGAGGTAAGCCGGGTAGATCATCAGGGAAAACATCCTGATAGTCGCGAACGACGGGAACATCAATCAAGCTAACCTCCTTAACAGATGCACTCATAACAAGACCCTTATAAGACTCAGACTTCTCGCCCTGGACTTCTAGTATTTCACCACTAGGTAAGGGAAATCTAACGATTTTTGTACTACATAGAATCAACGCGTCGACCAAAGACATCCAGTCCATGCCAATAATAACGTCAAAACTCCCCATTTCAAAAGGTACCAAGTCAATAAGGAAAGCATGATTATTAAGAACTAATGTGCACGAACGGATGACTTGGTCTAATCTGACTAACCCACCGTTAGCCATTTCTACATCGAAACATATATACATAGGGCTCGGTCTAGTACTCAGTAAAGGAACAAAACTATTCGCTACAAAACTATAATCAGCTCCCGAATCAAAGAGAACGGTAGCATAATGACCATTTAGAAGAAAAGTACCTGCAACAACGTTCGGGTCATTGCGAGCTTCAG
This sequence comes from Erigeron breviscapus, assembly GCA_034093135.1. Taxonomy (NCBI): domain Eukaryota; kingdom Viridiplantae; phylum Streptophyta; class Magnoliopsida; order Asterales; family Asteraceae; genus Erigeron; species Erigeron breviscapus. The sequence continues at coordinate 234,655,698 of CM067167.1, read as the reverse complement.
CAGCATTCAGCACGAAAGCACGACCTCTAGTAGCCTGAATTTGATTACCTCTATTCTGATTGGGTCCAGTAATCTGTAGCTGGTTAGGATGAACCGCCACTTGAACCTGTTGGCCAACCCATTGGGGACATGTGTTTCGGTAGTGCTCAGTAGACCCACATTCATAACATGCCCCACGAACTCCAGTTGGTCCCCTTTGATTCAATGGTACAACCTTCAATGGTACCCTATTCAATGGTGCCACCTGAGTCCTTGGTTCCCTACAGTAGTTTGCCAAATGCCCAGTCTTATTGCAGTTGTAGCATGTTAAGCAATTCTGATTTGTTGCATGATGAAGATTGCACTTGGTACACTTAGGGTGAGGACCCACATATTCCTTTTTGCCAGCATCAGTCACTGCAAATACCTTGCCTCTGTCCTGTCTCTTCCCATCAAATCGCCAAACTTTCTTACTACTACTCGCCCCACTGTTTTCCTTCCTTTTTGTTCCAACAGCAGTAATAGTTCTACACTGAACCAACTCCTCTGTCATAGCCTCAGACCTTAATATAGCCTCCTCCAGGGTAAGTGGGTGAACAGCAGCCATAGTCGACCTAACCTGAGGAATTAACCCACGAAGATACTTTTCTATACCCTTGTTCTCAGGTTCAACCAAATGTGGAATGAGCCTTGACAGTTCATTAAAACGGGTAGTATATCTAGCATGATCAGCACCAACCATCTTATGTTCCAAAAACTCTCGTTCTAGCCTCACCAGTTCAGTTGCTGTACAGAACTTCCTCATCATCAACTCTCTGAAGTTGTACCAAGACATCGCCTCTGCCGCTAATCTGCCTCTGACTCGCACTGAGTGTTCCACCAAGACAAAGCATCTTTAGTGAATGAGCCTGCCACATACTTAACCCTTTGCTCAGGGGTACATTCGTTAATACCAATCACAACTTCCATCTTTTCTAACCATTGGATAAACTTGACTGCTCCACCTCTACCATCATACTCTTGCACACCACAGTCTTTGAAGTTCTTGTAAGTACAGGTCCTGACGCCGCTTCTAAGTCCCCTCGGTACATTTCCAACACGAATTCCTTGATCAACGTCTTCATAATATTCACCGCCCTGATCATCCTCTGCATCCTCATACTGAGGATCCTCATACTGAGCATCCTCATGCTGAGCATCTTCATTCTCTGCATTTTGTGCATTTTGGGTATTTTGGGCATTTTGTGCAAGTATAGTATTAACCACTTGAGTAATCATGGCTGGGTCTGCTTGCATTCCAACTGGCTCGTTAGTGGTTTCATTTTCAGTTCCATTGCGACCGCGTCCACGACCACTACCTCGGCCGCCACCGCGGCCTACCTCACGACCAACGCCACGGCCAGCACCTCGACCTACACCTTGTCCAACGCTACGACCAGTACCTCGACTCACACCTTGTCCTACGCCAGGCCCAGTGCCACGACCAGTTCCACGGCCAGCACCTTGACCTCCTGCATGTCCAATACCACGACCAGCACCTTGACCTTCTGCATGGCCAATACCACGACCAGCACCTTGACCATCACCACTGCCTCTCCCATTGCTAGCACCAGCGCCAGATCTTGTCCTTGCCATTGTCCTATATCCACGTAACGTTAATCGGAGAAAAATACGCTCGACGATGTTAATGTCACACGTTGCACTCAGTAAGCTCTCTCGACTTATGATCTAAGGGATGCTATCTAGAACTTAAACTAGTCATGCAGTCCACGTCAATGCAATACATATATATATATATATAATATATATATATATATATATACTAATAATATATAACCCTAAATCGCAGTTAAAATGTGGTCCGAATCTAACACCTACATCCGATGCACTAGTGGTGTATGTATACAGGGTGTACCAGCGGCTAACCCTCCACACCCCTAGTACATCTAATGCAAGGTCGGATCATGGTACTGGTATGCTATCTAGGTATTGGCAGGGTATGTATACAGGGTGTACCAGCGGCTAACCCTCCACCCAACCAACACCCATTAAGCAGCCCAGGGTTGCTACCACACTATAACTCCCAGTGCAATCCATGAGGTCAAAAACTGTCGTAAAATAGGAGATAATCGCAGAACGTTGATCAGGCGTTTCCTTGCTATCGTCCTGCAATACTAGTTAGTGCCATCACTTCATCTTTGCCCTAATACACATAAATAATCACAATAGCACCAAAAACACACAGTCACCAAATGACAGCCACAGTCAAAATAAGCACAGGGATAATGAATCTCAAAAGAACATGAACTCAAAGTATAAGTGACGTTAGCACGTCTAGAATGCATCTATGCTTCCTATCGTAAATGCTATACGGGGTTCTTAGGTTATAGTCTAGGCTTTTTCACCTAATTCTCTACAACCACGGCTCTGATACCATTCTGTAACACCCCACCGTTGGCGGAAACATGAGGTGTCATGAAAAGTACAGCACGACATGGAATTACATAGATACTACTAAATGAAATAGAATATAATGATATATTCTCAAAACATAAGTCTTAATACAAGAGTTTCAAGTCACACAATGCTAGGAGAGCTTATTACTAGTACGTCCATAACAGAAAATAAACCAAGGCATGCAGCCTTAAAGTCCGATATAAGTAAAGGAGCACTAATCTCCGAAGTCCAGCCTAGAATTTAAGTCTTTATCCTTGATTTTCCTGAGTACCTGAAAAGTATACTAAAACGTGTCAACACAAAGGTTGGTGAGTTCGTAGGTTTTATATCAAAAGTCTAGTCAAAGTAATAAGTCTTTTGTCAGTTCTTTTAAGTCTAAACAAGTGATAGTTCAATATATAACGAGCAGAGTTACGCCATAATAAGTCAAAAGTCTCAAGTCTCAAAGTCTCAATGTCTCAAAGTCTCCAATACTCACAAAAACACGTCAAATAAGCACGTCAAATAAGTACAACAACAAACACATAATCACATACATACAACAAGACATGAGCATATAATATGGCACAAATAACTCTATACGCATAGGCTCAATATTGAACATATCAGAAATCGACAAAAGTGTTTAGGAGAAACAAGTATACTTTTCACCCCAAAACTGATTAAAAGAGGGGCTACGAAACTCACCTTAATTGGAGTGAATCGTGGAATGAAGAAAGAAGAAAGTAAGTAGACTATGTTGTGCTTCGTGGAACCTTTTCAAAGAAAGTAATAATTGATTTAGTTAATATGTTCTTGTTAGAAGATAGATGAAAGAAAGTTCGTTTTTGTAATATTCATTACCCAAATTAGATTGTTATCATGACATTTGTTTAATTTACTATATAAATAACTTCTACACATGAGATTAGGTATGTACACTGGTTCCTATCAAACAAGGATGTAGTGTAAACACTGGTTCCTATCAAACAAGGATGTAGTGTTGTAAATCCATACATGTACACCGGTTCCTATCAAACAAGGATGTAGTGTAAACACTGGTTCCTATCAAACAAGGATGTAGTGTAAACACTGGTTCCTATCAAACAAGGATGTAGTGTAAACACTGGTTCCTATCAAACAAGGATGTAGTGTAAACACTGGTTCCTATCAAACAAGGATGTAGTGTAAACACTGGTTCCTATCAAACAAGGATGTAGTGTAAACACTGGTTCCTATCAAACAAGGATGTAGTGTAAACACTGGTTCCTATCAAACAAGGATGTAGTGTAAACACTGGTTCCTATCAAACAAGGATGTAGTGTAAACACTGGTTCCTATCAAACAAGGATGTAGTGTAAACACTGGTTCCTATCAAACAAGGATGTAGTGTAAACACTGGTTCCTATCAAACAAGGATGTAGTGTAAACACTGGTTCCTATCAAACAAGGATGTAGTGTAAACACTGGTTCCTATCAAACAAGGATGTAGTGTAAACACTGGTTCCTATCAAACAAGGATGTAGTGTAAACACTGGTTCCTATCAAACAAGGATGTAGTGTAAACACTGGTTCCTATCAAACAAGGATGTAGTGTAAACACTGGTTCCTATCAAACAAGGATGTAGTGTAAACACTGGTTCCTATCAAACAAGGATGTAGTGTAAACACTGGTTCCTATCAAACAAGGATGTAGTGTAAACACTGGTTCCTATCAAACAAGGATGTAGTGTAAACACTGGTTCCTATCAAACAAGGATGTAGTGTAAACACTGGTTCCTATCAAACAAGGATGTAGTGTTGTAAATCCATACATGTACACCGGTTCCTATCAAACAAGGATGTAGTGTAAACACTGGTTCCTATCAAACAAGGATGTAGTGTAAACACTGGTTCCTATCAAACAAGGATGTAGTGTAAACACTGGTTCCTATCAAACAAGGATGTAGTGTAAACACTGGTTCCTATCAAACAAGGATGTAGTGTAAACACTGGTTCCTATCAAACAAGGATGTAGTGTAAACACTGGTTCCTATCAAACAAGGATGTAGTGTAAACACTGGTTCCTATCAAACAAGGATGTAGTGTAAACACTGGTTCCTATCAAACAAGGATGTAGTGTAAACACTGGTTCCTATCAAACAAGGATGTAGTGTAAACACTGGTTCCTATCAAACAAGGATGTAGTGTAAACACTGGTTCCTATCAAACAAGGATGTAGTGTTGTAAATCCATACATGTACACCGGTTCCTATCAAACAAGGATGTAGTGTAAACACTGGTTCCTATCAAACAAGGATGTAGTGTAAACACTGGTTCCTATCAAACAAGGATGTAGTGTAAACACTGGTTCCTATCAAACAAGGATGTAGTGTAAACACTGGTTCCTATCAAACAAGGATGTAGTGTTGTAAATCCATACATGTACACCGGTTCCTATCAAACAAGGATGTAGTGTAAACACTGGTTCCTATCAAACAAGGATGTAGTGTAAACACTGGTTCCTATCAAACAAGGATGTAGTGTAAACACTGGTTCCTATCAAACAAGGATGTAGTGTTGTAAATCCATACATGTACACCGGTTCCTATCAAACAAGGATGTATGTAAACACTGGTTCCTATCAAACAAGGATGTAGTGTAAACACTGGTTCCTATCAAACAAGGATGTAGTGTAAACACTGGTTCCTATCAAACAAGGATGTAGTGTAAACACTGGTTCCTATCAAACAAGGATGTAGTGTAAACACTGGTTCCTATCAAACAAGGATGTAGTGTAAACACTGGTTCCTATCAAACAAGGATGTAGTGTTGTAAATCCATACATGTACACCGGTTCCTATCAAACAAGGATGTAGTGTTGTAAATCCATACATGTACACCGGTTCCTATCAAACAAGGATGTAGTGTAAACACTGGTTCCTATCAAACAAGGATGTAGTGTAAACACTGGTTCCTATCAAACAAGGATGTAGTGTAAACACTGGTTCCTATCAAACAAGGATGTAGTGTTGTAAATCCATACATGTACACCGGTTCCTATCAAACAAGGATGTAGTGTAAACACTGGTTCCTATCAAACAAGGATGTAGTGTAAACACTGGTTCCTATCAAACAAGGATGTAGTGTAAACACTGGTTCCTATCAAACAAGGATGTAGTGTTGTAAATCCATACATGTACACCGGTTCCTATCAAACAAGGATGTAGTGTTGTAAATCCATACATGTACACCGGTTCCTATCAAACAAGGATGTAGTGTAAACACTGGTTCCTATCAAACAAGGATGTAGTGTAAACACTGGTTCCTATCAAACAAGGATGTAGTGTTGTAAATCCATACATGTACACCGGTTCCTATCAAACAAGGATGTAGTGTAAACACTGGTTCCTATCAAACAAGGATGTAGTGTAAACACTGGTTCCTATCAAACAAGGATGTAGTGTAAACACTGGTTCCTATCAAACAAGGAGTGAGAAAGATAGTACAATATATAGGAAAAATAGAATGAAGGATATGCATTATATGCATGCATGTATTATTTAGTTTTTCATTAGTTAATTGCTAGGTAGGCTCCCATGTTTGTTTTCTAATCAATTTAGGTGTTTGGAAGCTTATACTTTCCAGCAATTAAAGCTTTTTGAAAGTTAATTACATATTGATTGAATGAATAATTAAAAGATAGATTGAATTAGATACTAAAAGACAATTTGTGAGTTGTTTAGTTCAATTAGTGTGTTAGGTACTTGTCTCCCACTAAAATTCATGGTTTAGCTGGCCACTATGAGTAGGATTGATGATTAAATTCATATTTATAGTTGTAGATATTTCTCTCCTCTTTTCGTAGACAGCTTACTCGTCAAAAACGGATATCGGACGAAGAAGTTATAGTCAAAACATTACAGCAACGTTAATTTATCATTTTTAGCACATTTAAAGTTATATTTAGTTTTGGACATATTGAGTGATATAATATAATAGGTAGATATATATATATATAGGTAGTTATCCAGCTAAGGGATTAGGTTCATGATCAATAAACAACAAGAGATATCACGCGTATTTCTCTTTTACATAAAGTTATGTCGGCTTTTGTCCCATTAATGGAATTATTGGATAGCCACCTACACTGTTGAAACCGTAGATTATACTAATGCTTTGTATTTACATTCTTCGTGTTACCACAGTCACTTAAACATCAACTATAATATAACCTTCATAACACGTATGGGCCAATATCATGGCCTCATAATATGGGCCTAATCACATCGAATCATTTACAATATCTGAATCCATCTAAATATTGTAATTAGCCCAACTCATATATATATGCACAAAAATAGTCGAAGTTTTCATATATTCATAAAAGTTTGCCATCATCATATATAACAAGTAACGGACCAAAATGGCAAATGTTACAGGTAGCCAGGCACAGATCCTGTACCGAAAATCGAGCCAACAACCTGCTCAGCAAATGTAGGTTCTGTCGAACCTGATCCTCCAGCATCTGCTCCAGCCTGTGTACCTGCAAAAGATCCAAAGCTAACAGGGTTATCGGGCCCCGTCCCTCCAAGATCATGGGAAGGAGGCATCTCATACTGACGCTCTGGTGGATAGAAGAATCCACCTTCGGCTCTGTGCTCAGGAATGAAGATGCTAGGGGGGTTGTAGTCTGGAATCGGCTGAGGTGGATGATACTGCTCACCCCTGTACTGGGTCTCCCACATGGGCTGATATCTATCCTGATCATGCATCATACGACCCATACCTGAGCCCATCCACCTAAAATCATTGTCTACCCTCGACTGAAACTGCTCATGGGACTTCTGATAGTTCTGCTAAGACTCCCACATGTTACTAATCATAGTCCCCAAAGAAGAAAAATCCCATGGACCTGCATGGGTGGCAGCAGAAGAAGATGGTCCCTCAGAAGGTGTAGTGGTGGCACGACGCTTAGTTCGTCGTGCGGACTCAAGCGGCTGCTCAGGTGCATCAGCCATCTCAGCATCATCATCATCATCTGAATCCTCCTCATCATCATCAGAATCAGCATCACCAAAATCAATCAACTCCGGAATATCATGCTTATGGGCTAAAGGCTTAATCAATTTCCACCTCTTCAAATCATTCCAAGTAAAGGGCTTCATAGGTTTGCAGTTCAAAGCGACTGCATTATCGGCACCTTCAAAATACCTCACCATTTTTAAAATGAAATGACCGCAGACTAACCCTCTATCCCGAACACCTTTCGTCCCCATATGTTTTGCCAACACATAGGGGGCACATGCCTTCCTATTCAAATCTCCCTCATCGAACAACCTCAACAACCACAAATCCTCCATATAAAGCTTATCCGGGTGATTGGTCCTTTGGACAAAAGAATGGACCAACATCTTATGGAACAAGCGCAGAATAGGCGATTGGATTGTATTCGCCCCACAAGCCGCTTTCCAAGCGCGACCCCCAGAAACCCGGTTATAGTAATCCCTGAAATCACCTGCTTCCCTAGTAAAACCAGAAGTAGCCCTAACAGAAATGGCTAAAAGACGCTCAAAAGCAGGGTCATCCAACGTCTCTTGGGTGTACATCCCCGTGCACAACCCAAACTCAGCAATAGTGAGGGTTCTATTAACACCCCCGCAATGAAAGAATATAATTGGCTCAGTAAACACATCCTTCACCTTCTCTATGTTCTCAACCGAGATAGTTGAGTAAAACTCTAAACACCATTCCTTACACACTACTTCCCGATTCCTAAATATGTCAAACCATAAACTAAATTCCTTCGCCACGGGATTACCATCCATGTCATTTGAACTACCCATCAACTGCATATACCTACTAATGCCCCCACGAGCATTCAACGTATCCAACAAACTCGACTCCATATACCGAGGTTCAACTATGTCTTTCTGATAAATAGAAGCTAACCTGTTGGTATATTCAACTTTTTTCTCAGGAGGGGCTCTAGGGAATCGTAACCATGGGTGAGTAGGAATTCCCATAGCAGTCGCTTCGGGAGTCAGACCACTCTCAATTGGGGCAGCAGCCGACGAGGCTCTTCCCTTGCCTCGTCCTGCCCGGCTAGAAGAAGCGGGTTCCTACACATACAAGAAACAATTAAACACTGAAACCCGACATATAAGCATGTATATATAAGCATAAACGACACAGGTCTGGAAAAGGTCTAGTTGCGGCGCAACTTATCTGTCTGATTTGCAGTTGCGGCGCAACACCTGTGTTTCTGGGTTGAGTTCGAGCAGCAGCAGGGTTAACAAAAATAATTCCAAAACACTAGATAACATCTTAAATCTTAGGGTTTAGCATTTAATTAAGAAAAACCAACTTTAATTAACCCTAAGTTAATTTGAATGACCCAATCCAGAAAACAAATCATCAATCCTTCAATCAAATTATCCCAACCCACATTGTTCTTTAAACCAAATAATCTCAAATTCGACCTCTAACAAGTAATGAAAGCATAATATCAAGCAAAATCGAATTGAAACAAGAACAAATGGTAAGAATTGAATAACAAACAAATAATGAAATTGGAGGGTGGATCAAACTAACCTTTCCAGATCGAGTCATGGTGATGATTAAAGAGAAAAGTAGAAGAAAATAGATTTGGATCGGTAGGGGTTTGAGAGAAAAAAGAGTAGGAGCTCAATTATTGAATAAGTGTGTGTGAGAAACAAATTGACCCCGATTCCCTTTATGTATCTCTGTTGACCCAGTTTGACCCGGGTTGCGGCGCAACGCCTTATTTTTGAACTGAAACAATTTTCATTTTTATTTTTTTTCGATTTTTCTGAACATGACACGTGACAAGACACGTTGCGGCGCAACTGAAAAACAGTAAGATAAGTTGCGGCGCAACTCCCCCACACACACTTACCTTTTGTTTTCTTCCTTGAAAACGACTTACCGGAAGGCATGAGAGCGGCTTCTACCTGCAATTCTTATTAAAACACATTACCAATGACAATTAAACAATAATGAAAACAAGAAACACGGGTTGCCTCCCGCGAAGCGCTTAATTTATTTACGAGTCTTTAGCTCGACTCATGGTCCTTTCTTCATCAATTCCTTTCGAAAAATGGAAGCTCGTCAACGACGGCTCCCACATTTTCCTCTTCTTCATGATAAAGCTTCAACCTGTGACGATTAACAATAAAAGTAGCTCCATCCGATTTAAACAATTCAACAAAACCAGATGGATAGACATGTTTGATCACAAAAGGGCCGGTCCACCTAGAAGTCAACTTAGGTTGCTTGAACTTATACTTGGAAAGGAATAACAAGACTTTATCACCGGCTTTCAAATCCTTCTCTCTAATCCTACGATCATGCCAAACCTTAGTTCTCTCTTTGTAGAGCATGGAATTCTCATAAGCATTCAACCTCAACTCATCTAACTCATGCAATTGCAACATTCTCAATTCACTACTTTCAACTAAGTCCATATTGCAATTCCTAAGAGCCCAATAAGCTTTATGCTCTATTTCTAATGGCAAATGACACGTCTTACCATAAAGCAACCTATAAGGTGTAGTCCCAATTGGAGTCTTAAATGCGGTTCTAAAAGCCCATAACGCATCATCCAACTTCTTAGACCAATTCTTAGGATTATCACCTATGGTTTTCTCTAAGATTCGTTTTAAAGCCCTATTAGTGTTTTCTACTTGGCCACTCGTTTGAGGGTGATAAGAAGTAGAGAAACGATGATGAACACCATACCTCTTCAACACCTTAGCAAGTTGGTGATTCGCGAAATGAGTTCCACGATCACTGATTAAGGCCTTAGGACAACCAAAACGACAAAATGTTTGCTTTAAGAAATCAATGACAACCCTTGCATCATTAGTTGGCAAGGCCTTAGCCTCGGGCCCATTTCGACACATAATCAACTGCCACTAAAATGTAAAGACACTTATTTGAAGGCAGAAAGGGTCCAATAAAATCAATTCCCCAAACATCAAATACCTCACAAACCTGAATGAAGTTCTGTGGCATCTCATCCTTCTTTGAAATGTTACCTTGACGTTGACAAATTTCACACGTCTCCACTAAAGTTTGAGCTTCCTTGAAGATTGAAGGCCAATAAAATCCTGCATCAAAAACCTTCTTACCGGTTACAGATGGTCCGTAATGACCACCGGTTGGTCCATAGTGGCATGCATCCAAAATCTTCCGGGTTTCAGCACCGGCCACACATCTCCTGATCAATCCATCTGCACACATTCGAAACAAATACGGTTCTTCCCAGAAATAATGCTTAATCTCATAAAAGAACTTCTTTTTCTGTTGATAAGTCATTTCCTTAGGAAGAACACCTGCACATAAATAGTTAGCAATGTCTGCAAACCATGGATCTTCTTCCACATCCACCTGCATTAGAAACTCATCAGGAAACGCATCATTAATATCATGCTCCTTTAACTCCTCAAGGTGAGGGTTTTCGAGCCTACTTAAATGGTCGGCTGCCACATTTTCAGCCCCACTCTTATCTTTAATCTCAATATCAAATTCCTGTAAAAGTAAGACCCAACGAATTAAACGAGGCTTAGCATCTTGTTTCGAGAACAAGTACTTTAAAGTCGAGTGGTCGGTGAACACAATAGTCTTATTCAAAACCAAATAGGGTCTAAACTTATCAAAGGCATAAACCACGGCTAATAACTTTTTCTCGGTCACGGTATAGTTCTGTTGAGCCGGGTTTAAGGTCTTGCTAGCATAGGAAATAGGGCGGAAATGCTTATCCTCCCTTTGGCCTAACACGACCCCTAAAGCATAATCACTAGCATCACACATTAACTCAAACGGTAATGACCAATTGGGTGGAGACATAATGGGTGCATTGGTCAATTTAATTTTAAGTGAGTTAAATGCATCAAGACATTCTTTATCAAAATTGAAAGGGACATCCTTTTCTAATAACTTTGTCATCAGCCGGGTGATTTTTGAAAAATCTTTTATAAATCGACGGTAAAACCCGGCGTGACCCAAAAAGCTTCTAATTGATTTGACATTAGTGGGTGGAGGCAATTTAGCTATAACATCAATTTTTGCTTTATCTACCTCTAATCCCGCTTTTGAAACTTTGTGTCCCAAAACAATACCTTCTTTCACCATAAAATGACACTTTTCCCAATTCAAGACCAAGTGTGCCCTTTCACACCTTTCAAGCATTTTATCAAGACTTTCAAGACAATTTTCAAAAGAACTGCCGAAAACCGAAAAGTCATCCATAAACACCTCCATGGATGTTTCGATCATGTCCTGATATATGGCAATCATACATCTTTGAAAAGTACCAGGGGCATTGCAAAGACCAAATGGCATCCTTCTATAGGCATAAGTGCCAAAAGGGCAAGTAAAAGTGGTCTTCTCTTGGTCCTTGGGGTCAATGGGTATTTGGAAGTACCCAGAGAACCCATCCAAAAAACAAAAATACTCGTTACCGGCGAGCCGTTCGAGCATTTGATCAATAAAGGGCAAGGGAAAGTGGTCTTTGCGGGTAGCATCATTTAATCTCCGATAATCAATACATACCCTCCACCCCGTGACAGTCCTAGTGGGAACCAATTCATTTTTGTCATTCAAAATTACGGTCATCCCACCCTTTTTCGGTACACAATGTACCGGACTCACCCATGAACTATCCGAGATGGGGAATATGATTCCCGCATCAAGCAACTTTATAATCTCCTTTTTAACCACATATTTCATATTTGGATTCAATCTTCGTTGCCTTTGCACAACCGGTTTCACATTATCAACAAAGTTTATGGTATGTTTGCAAAATTCTGGACTTATACCCGAAATATCGGAAATTTTCCATGCAAAGGCCTTTTTATGGGCCTTTAGTACGGTCATAAGTCTAGATTTCTCATCCTCCATTAATGAGGATGAGATGACAACGGGTAAAAGAGATGTACCTTCCAAATATGCATACTCAAGATGGTCCGGAAGTGGCTTGAGCTCCAAGTCGGTAGGAGGGTTCTCTACCGAGGTTAGCACCCGTGTGCTATCATTAACCGTGATCTCTTCATAGGTCTCGTCTTCCGGTGGAGTTTCATCAACACTTAATGCCATAATCTCTTGCATCATATCTCCAACCAATTCTTGCTCCTCTTCACTGCAAGCTAACAATGCTTCACCTTCTTCCATGTCCAAGAAATCCATGAGCTCTTTCTCCAAAGCATCTTCTTCTTCAATCACATCTAACCTGAAACAAGTTTCATCACAAGAGTAAGGATGCTTTAGTGCTCTATCAACATTAAAAACAACTCGGTCATTACCGACCCCTAGGGAAATTTCCTTAGCCTTAACCCGGATGATAGCATCCGCGGTCATAAGGAATGGTCG
>CM067167.1:234603778-234641912 GCA_034093135.1 Erigeron breviscapus | reverse complement strand
TTCAAAGAGAAACCCATTGAAATAGCCGGAGGGCGAATAGCTGTGCCCCGGTCCGCCGGTATATTTCTTCTTCTCTCCCCGTAAGGACGGGCATTCGGATCAACCGGTTGTTCATCACCCATTCTTCTACCCCTTGGTTGTTGGTTAATATTACGGTTAACCCGAGGGAATACAAGTACACTTGGTTCAGGTGTTTGAACTTTCTCTTCTTCTTCTGAATCTGAATCTTCACCTGTTTTGAAAAACTCCGATGATTTATTCAATTGATCGGCCAACTGATTAACCAACTGATCTTCCAAGTTCTAGGTGGGTGGAATACTAGTTTCGGTTTCTAAATTTATTTTGACTGGTGTGGATGGTTCCCGGTTATCTCTTGACACAAGTCGACGTCTGACTTTCCCTGGATTAGACAATGGGCTAAGCAAAGGTCGGCCAGAAGCTCTTGTGTTCATCAACTAACAAGAACCTGCACACTCACCACAAACAAACCGTCAACCGCACCTGTGGTATAAATGAAATGAAATAAAATACAAACTATCTAGTAAAGCAATAACTTTCTCACAAATAAATGTGAAAAAGGATCGAACTACAAAATAAACAACTACTTAAAATTAAGTCCCCGGCAGCGGCGCCAAAAACTTGATGTGTAAAATCGAGTTTAAAAATTAAAACAAGAAATACCCTAGAACTGACTACTACACACTCTCGGGCAGTGGACCCGTTCGTATATAGTATAGCTAAAAGGTAACTCCAGGATCGAACACAGGGACTAAAACTAAGTAATTGTTGACATTAAGTAATTCAAGTAAATAGGGGGGTTGTGACCGAATTGTCACTTTGCAAAAATTAGTAAATAATTAGTAATCCCAAAGGATTAATTGAAAAGAGAATTTGTTTTAAACAATTATTTAAAAGGTCATCCATCTTGATTTCGCTCAACAACATGTTTAGATTGCACATAAATTAAGTTCAAATCCAAATTAAGTTGATTAAATAACCGAGACTCAAACAAAGCACCAACCCCGTACCCGTCAAGTTAATGACATCATTTGACTCTCTTGCTTAAACTAGTTTCGTTACAAAGACCGGTACCCCAAGACATATTTTATAACTTCCCTAATCAAACAATTGGTTTGGTTATTGAAATAACAATTATACCTATCGATTGTACCCAACCGTTAACACATTTCTTCCTATTATCAAGAACGATTATCTACCGTACCCGTCATAGATCCAATCGTTTGTACCCAAACAATCAAAATGAAATATATGTAATCAATAACTACCATTAAGACACACATAAATCACCAATCAATTCAAGATAAATAATAAGGAAGAAATACGCTAAGATCTCGATATAACGTTAAATGAAATCAACATTGAATTAATAAAATTGTACAATCTTTACATATTGTCTCACTCCATCAAGATGGATGATGAAGTGATTAGCCACTCATATTAAAATAAGAATAACAATTAAAATAAGAAGAATTCATTGTTACCTAATGATAATAATCGAAAGCTACAAATGAAAATGATCAAATCGTGTTTGAAAACCTAGAAAATGATGAAGATCTGAAAATATCTCCAAATAGGGTTCCCAAAAACGGCTGCTAAAAGAGAAGAGGAGTTTTGGGATATTTTTCAAGCTATTTATATGCCCTCAAAATTCTGCCAGAATCGGGCCCAGTTGCGGCGCAACTGGGCATTGCGGCGCAACACATGTTGACTTTTGGCTTTTGGCTTTGACTTTCGTTGACCAAACTGGCTTGAACTTGAACCCATTGCGGCGCAACTAGGATAGTTGCGGCGCAACTTATTCTTCTACTTTTGGGTTGCGGCGCAACTCGTCGTTGACTTGCATTGACCTTTGACTAATGTTGACTCGTGGCTGGCCAGGAAGGAGAGTCATTGCGGCGCAACTGAGGGTAGTTGCGGCGCAACGTTGCGGCGCAACTACTCAGAATTGGGTTGCGGCGCAATTGGACTTCTTCAGCTTTGACTTTTGTTGACTTTCTGCAATCTTCATCCAAATGCTTCTGAAATCCTCCGTTAGCACTTAATTCATCTCAACAATGTCGTTTTCTCCAGATTTTCGCTTAAATACCTGTCAGTACCCTGAAACACTAACAAATACCATAAACGCACCAATTGTATACAAAAACGACTCATAAACCATGCAGAATCAACTAAATACGTTGTGGGAAATGGGTATAAAATACGACATATCAATAGCATTTTTAGGAACATCTTCATCGCGTGCTTTAAGTTGATGATGAATGAAACGAAAATCCATCTTAAAATAATGCAAAACTGCTTCCAAGTGATCGAATAGGACATCAAATCTTGACAATGGGTACTCATCCTCGATTGTTACTTTATTGAGCTCACGAAGAGATAAACACACGCGCATATTGCCATCTTTGATTTCATCGAAAAGGATAATTATACCTCTCGGGAACGACTAAAACGAATAAAATCCTCAGAAAAGACATTGAGGAAATCCTAAACAACAAGAATATTCTCCATAGACCGTGATTTCCATTCGGCGTCGATGATCCAAACATAAGAGACTTGACTGCCATACAATGATTATCAAAATGCACGAGCGAAAGTACCAACAGAAATCGACCGCTTCATTTCTTCCGTCGAAGACAATTGTATTCTCTCAATAGGGATATTTAACTAGGTTGCCTTCTCCTCCCCTAAAATTTGGCGTTGTTCACACTTAGGCGATCTATTCTCAAACATTGTATCATGCGCTACCGAAGGAAAAGAAAATAAATTGGCTCAAAAGATTTTAGATTAGGTTTTAACTTTTATAACTACCATACTTATCATTTACAAGTTCATTGCTACCATAATATCCTCACGTTCTCACTATGTCAATTTCATCTTAATATCTATCAACATGCATCAAGTATTCAAATACTCATTCAAGAAAACATGACAATCATGATTAAAAACACATTCGCCATACTCCGTATAGTCTTTAACATAACACTTGCACAAATCATATCTAAACCTGGAATCACAATTTCCACAACTTTATACTAACACATGACATGCATCCATCACATTAAACCACTAATTTTAAACATATTAATACACAACTAGATCTCATTGCAATACCTCGTATGGTCTTTCTCCATAATAATGATGTCACGGGTCTAACTACCAATGGTCTTACACCAAATAATAACGATGTCATGGGTCTCACTACCCAATGGTCTTACACCAAATAATAACGATGTCATGGGTCTCACTACCCAATGGTCTTACACCAAATAATAACGATGTCATGGGTCTCACTACCCAATGGTCTTACACCAAATAATAACGATGTCATGGGTCTCACTACCCAATGGTCTTACACCAAATAATAACGATTTCATGGGTCTCACTACCCAATGGTCTTACACCAAATAATAATCACAACACATTTGCATAGATTCAACATTCACCGAATATTCAACATACTTTTCTTTATAAGCGATAAACCACTTCTTAAACTTGTAAATCATTTCAAATTATAACCAATTATTCAATCAAAACTTATGTTCTATCATATTCACATCTCAACAAGCAAAGACACATTTTAAATCACATTGTCAAGCAAGATCTCCAACCTATAGCTTCATACTAGCATACTTCTATATTTAACGGGCTTAACTTGAGCTATTATAATATGCGATGATAATAATGTTGCAGTCATTATTATGATTACATATTATAACACCTCAAGTGAAATTCGCTAAATACTTCTATATGTCACTAGAAACCAAACTATACACATAAGCCAAGTCACGTCTATGGTTTAAGTCTAGGTATCCTTGTAATCATAAAATACCTAAATCCCTTAAACCTCGGCTCTGATAACCAACTTGAAAGGACCGGACTCGACTTGACCATTTTTTTTTTAATAACATATCTTTATTATATTAACTCTTTTTCATACTTAGAACAAATATACAAGACTTGAACATAATCAAAACAACTCTTTAAACAAAAAGACTCGAACAATATGCAACCATTTCGCCTTCAAACATATATTTACCAAAATCAAATTTTAACTAAGAGTTGTAATCTTAACCATTGAATAGTAGACTTTTTTCTCTTTCCGATGATATTTATTTGTCAAAAACGGACTTACGGTTCAAAAGTTATCACCATTTTAAGTAACGAAGCAAAACCGAAAAATGTGGCAGGAACATCAGCTAGTGCGACCCACCACCTATCAGGTGTGGCCCACTACAGCTTTTCTGATGTAACATCCCAAACTTTTCGAGTTTGACCATTTGACTATTCCGTTAGTTAACGTTAGGTTCGTCAAGTTTATGTGCCTTAATTGGTTTATGTGTGATTAATGTGCTATATGTGTAAGGTTTTAATGCCTTAATAATTCATGTGTTAATGTATTTAAGATGATTAAATGTTCTTAAGTGTTAGTAAGTATTCCCGTTAGGTTGTTTAAGCCTTAGATGTAAAGTTGTAAAGTTGAGGGGCCTTAGTGTGAGCTTTAGAAAATGTGTCCAGCTGATTAGGGGGTAATTAGACCCTAATCCCTTTCATATCTTAGTTCCTAAACTCACTTTACAAGCCCTAGGCCGCCCCCTCCCTTCCCTTGATCAATTCTTGCGTGTTACGATCATTTCTTGGTGATTTGAAGAGGCTTTGATCCATAGTTTGCATCCTTTGTGTAATCTCCAGGTATTTGAGGTATTATTACATTGATTTCATGTCCCTTCAATCCCTTGATTCATTTCATAACTGATCTAGGTCTTTAGAGGGTTGATTGGAGTCATAATCGTGTGTTTTAATCGATTCGGTAACCTAAAACGTTTGTTATTGTGATGCAAATCAAGTAGAGATTAATCAATGATTTCATTGCATCATTATGGTCTTAAAATGATAAATTTTGAGGTACAAAAGTCGTTCATAAGGTTTGGGATCATTTGGGTTGTGTTTGGTTAAGTTTTGGACGTTAAACAATGAGGTTTGTGCAGATTCGGGGTCAGTTGCGACGCAATACCTAAGTTGAGAAGCAACTAGAATACAGTGACTTAAGTTGCGACGCCATTTGACCATTGCGACGCAATAGCGACATAATTTTTAAATGGCCATAACTTTTGAACCGTAACTCCATTTTTGACAAATAAGCTATCCACGAAATCGTGAGAGAGTCTACTTTCTAATGGTAATGCTTTCAAAATATGATTATGAGGTCAAGTTTCCTGAAAGGTTAATTTAGTGAGTGAATGTCGAGTTCCGTCGAGTAATGTAAGCTCTAAAGTATTAAACTAACCTCCGATGCATCAAGCATTGTCGTGGTCATATTTATAGGTATTTAGACATGATTCATGACCATAAGTAAGTGGGTATTTGTTTAGCTCATCTATTGGTCATTTAATGATTATAGGTAGTCGGGAATACTTGCAAAGCTCGGTAACTTACGTTATCACTTGTTGTGCTCTTCAGCGAGGTAAGATAACATCTTTTGTCACCTGATGGTACAACAAAACCCGTTTTCATAAGTTAAACCTTCCAAATGTTTATGATGCTTAAAAGTAAGTTAAAGGGTGCTTATGGGAGGTTGTTACGGGATATGTGGCTTATCATTTATGATGTATGATATGCATTTGCAAGTTGCAAAGGTAAGATGTAAGTTTTTATGAAATGAAATGTTGGCATGATATTGTTATACGATTATGAAATGATGATGTGCTTATGTTATATGTTGTATGCATGGCTTGAACACCTAGTCACTAGACTTATGATTAGGATTGCCATGTTCACGTGCACGTTAAGGACCCTAAAGTAAAAGACGAATTATGTGATTAGTTTAGATGAAAGTGTAGCCTAAGCTAATATGATTAAGAAGTCTCGAGCATATGTAAAGTCTTGTGTTAAGCTTAACCCGTGTTAGCTCTAAGGAGCTAGTGCGTACGTGGTCACGTGGTTTGGGAATCATGATACCTCCCGTGGCATAGTTACGTTTGAGTATTCCGGGTGAAGTAACTAACCACCATTGCATAAAGGCATAAACGGTTTATTCAGTTGGAAATGACTTTGTCAATTCCTTAACGACGCCGATAGACCACCTTATGGTTTACCCATCAAGTCAGGTGTGAGGACCCCATGTATGGTCCAAGACCGCCTACACACAAACCCACATCCCTATGTAAGTGGCATAAGTCACTTAGCCTACTTCTAGGCAAAGAAATAAAGAAAGAAAGATAAAGAAAGTAAAGTTAGGCACAATTAGGAATACGATGATCCTAATGTGTATGTTATGATTGTTATGCATGTATGTGATATTAACAAGTAATGATGATTTTGTTAATATTTTTAATTGGCAAATGTTTTCAAATTTATGTTATCTTACTTAGCTAATTTTATTAGCTAACACTTGTTCTTTGAAAATGTTGTGCCTTCAGGATAATCAAGCTTGAGCTAGGTGAAGATTAGCTTGATGAGATTGGGTAGAAAGAATAAAGAAGACTAGCAAAGACTTTTGAATGCTTAGACTTCCCATTAGCCTTATGTTTTGGCTATCTCATTTACGTTTAAAGACTTGTAATAATGTGGCATTTATGTTGGTGCCAAGACTTGGATTTACTTTTATTATTTTGATGATGCTTATTAGTAACACCATTTATAAAGGTACCATCCATTACGGATGGGGCAGATTTTAAAGTGATCTTTTCCGCTACATTTTAAACGCCGTTTGGCAAAGTTTTTGAAAATCCATGTTTTTAAATGTCGGGTGTTACATGGTGGTATCAGAGAAATGGTTTAAGTGAACCAAAAATTAGACCAAGACCTTAGGATTTTGGACTTAAACCGTATGAGAAATGATAGGCTTAAGTAGTAATGCTTTAGCTTTATGATGAAGATGCTTTTAGGACGGGTTGGGATGAGTGTGTGAGTGTAGGTTTATGGCTAGTATACGATTATGTTATGCTTGTGTAATTAAGTAGGCCTAACCTTACTTTGTTCTCACCCGATCCATCTCTAACATTCGTCACTATATTGTAGAAAGATGGCTAATACCCGTGCTAACAGTCAAAGAGATGGAGCTAATGCTAGCGATGCTCCGACTAATGGAAATGGGGCTGGAAACGGGGCTGGAAATGGGGCTGGAAATGGGGTTAATCAAAGGCCACCCCGTAGGCCAAATCGAGAGTTTCGTGTTGGTGATCAACCAACAAGATCTGAAATTGATCGGGCTAACCCAATACTTAAACAAATTCCCACTCAAGCTCAAATGTTTGAGGAACTAAGGGCTATCCGAGCCCAACTAAGAAGGACCGAGGAAGAACTTGTTCAAGTGAGGGCTGAAAGAGAAGGTAGCTCACACGGGGAGGAGAATACGGCTTCTAATCACTCCAACCGTGTTGAGTCATCCTTAGTGAGGTCACAAGATGCCCCGGTAAATGATAGAGTTGTTGCTCATGCTGATAATGGAGATAATGTGATTCCTTTTGGTTATGTTCCTCGACCAAGGGAGTTCAAGTTTGAGAGTTTTAAGAGGTGCGGTGCCAAGGATTTTGATCGCACATTGGATGCTGTGGGATGTATGGAATGGCTTGAAGATACTGAAGTTGTCTTTGCTTTTTGTGACTGTCCCGAGGATAAGAAAGTGTTGTGTGCCACAAGAATGCTGAAAGTTGGTGCACGTGATTGGTGGAGGGGCACCACGGTTTCTATGGCTCCTGCTGTGAGAAGGAGAAGTTTATGGAGGAGTATGTGGGTACACGTGAAAGGAGGCTACTTGAGAAGGAGTTTCATGCTCTTACAGCAAATGTTGGAGGCATGGCCGAATATGCTCGTTCGTTCATGTCAAAGATTAAGTTTGTGGAGCACTTGGTCCCTAGTGAAGAAGATAAAGTTGCTGCTTATGTTGATGGAATTCCAGCTAGCTATAGGGGTATATGTAGGCAACATGCCACTCTTGCGGGTGAAATTAAGGAGTCTAAGAAGCTGGATGATGACTTCAAGAGTGAAAAGGCTGTGGTGAAGACTAATGATGATAAGCAATCAAGTTCAAAAAGGAAGCATGATGGATCGTCTGGATCAAGTAGAAAGTTCAAGAAAGGTTCATCTTCAAGGGGTGGAAGCAGCAATAATGCAAAGCAAAAGAATTGGTGTGGTACTTGTAAGGCGCCTCATTCGGGTCCATGTTCAGATAAAACCCGTAGGTGTGATACTTGTGGTGGTACGGGTCATCCTGCTTCAGAGTGCAAAGACAAGCCGAAGTGTTACCGGTGTCACCAAACCGGTCATTTTATCAAGGATTGCCCACAAGGAAAAGACGATGGAAAGAAGACGGCTGCCCAAAAGCCAAAAGCTCGAGCCTTTCAGATGACAGTCGATGCCGCCAAGGAGAACGATGAGGTAGTAAGCGGTACTTTTCTTGTTAATTCAAAACCTGCTTTTGTTCTTTTTCATTCGGGTGCAAATAGGTCTTTTGTGTCTACTTTGTTTGCTCCTAAGCTCGAAAGAGTCACTACTCCCCTAGATTGTTCTATAGAGGTTGAAATTGCTAATGGTACCATTAGTGACATCCAAGAGGGTAATGATGATTGTTCCATTGAGATAGAGGGTTGTTCCTTTCCGGTCCAGTTATTGCCTACTACTCTTGTTGGGTTTGACATAGTGATAGGTATGGATTGGTTGTCTCAAAATGATGCTACTATATTATGTTCTCAAAAGATAGTTCAGTTTTCTACTCCAGATGGTAAAGTCATTACTGTTTATGGAGATAAGAAGAAAGGGAGCATAAAGATCATTAATTTGATGAAGGCTCTCAAGTGCATATGACAGAATAAGAACCACATCCTTGCCTATGTTATTGATGTACGAAAGGAGAAGTCTTCCATTTCTAATGTTGATGTGGTTCTGAATTTTCTGATGTCTTTCCTGATGATCTTCCCGGTGTTCCTCCCGACCGAGAGGTCACTTTTCAGATTGATCTTGTACCCAGTGCTACTCCTGTCGCGAAAGCACCATATCGTTTGGCTCCTACAAAAATGAAAGAGCTAATGTCTCAGCTCCAAGAGCTACTTGATAAAGGTTTTATACGACCTAGTTCCTCGCCTTGGGGAGCTCCGGTTCTCTTTGTCAAGAAGAAGTATGGTTCTATGCGCATGTGCATAGACTACCGTGAGCTGAATAAGCGAACGGTTAAGAATAAGTATCCTCTCCCGCGCATTGATGATCTCTTTGATCAGCTCCATGGTGCTTCATACTTCTCTAAGATCGATTTGCGGTCCGGCTATCATCAACTAAAAGTCAAAAAGGAAGATGTGGCCAAGACAGCTTTTCGTACACGTTATGGGCACTATGAGTTTCTTGTCATGCCGTTTGGGTTGACAAATGCTCCTGCTGCTTTTATGGATTTAATGAATCGGGTATGTCGCCCATTCTTAGATCATTTTGTGATTGTCTTTATTGACGATATTCTGATTTATTCTAAGTCTGAAGCCGAGCACCGTGAGCACTTAAGAGCCGTTCTTGAGGTTCTTAGGGAGAAGAAGCTTTATGCAAAGTTCTCCAAGTGTGAGTTCTGGCTTCGAGAAGTTCAATTTCTCGGACATTTCATTTCTTCTGAAGGTATTAAAGTTGATCCCGCAAAGATTGAAGCTGTCTCTAAATGGGAGCAGCCAAAGACATCCACGGAAATCAAGAGTTTTCTTGGCTTAGCGGGCTATTGTAGAAGGTTTATTCAAGATTTCTCCCGAATAGCTAAGCCTATGACTGAATTGGCAAAGAAAGGGGTGAAGTTTGTGTGGACTAAAGCTCAAGAAAAGGCCTTTCAAACGTTAAAGACAAAGTTACGTGAATCTCCTGTCCTAGCCTTACCCGAAGGTACCGATGATCTTGTTGTTTATAGTGATGCTTCTATTTCAGGTTTGGGTTGTGTTCTTATGCAAAGGGACAAAGTTATTGCGTATGCTTCACGTCAGTTGAAGCCTCATGAAAAGAACTACCCGGCTCATGATCTTGAGTTAGCTGTTGTGGTGTTTGCATTGAAGCTATGGAGGCATTATTTATATGGCACTAAGTGTACATTGTACACCGACCATAAAAGCTTGGAATATGTGTTTACACAAAAAGAAATGAATGTAAGACAACGGAGATGGATTGAACTTCTGAATGATTATGATTGTGAAATCAAGTATCATCCCGGTAAAGCCAATGTGGTGGCGGATGCATTGAGTAGGAAAGTGCAGAATTTTTCTTGTAGGTTGATGAGTATGGTTGTACAAGCCAAGTCTGGGTTACTTGACCGCATCAAGGAAGCCCAAGTTAAGGCTTTGTTGAAAGATAATATCGACAAGGAAAGTATTGGAAAGAAGAAAAGACTAGAGATGGAAACGAACAGCCGTGGTTTTCGGACATATAAAGGTCGGATTTGGGTACCATTGCTTGATAGTAACCGAGAGTTGATTCTTGAAGAAGCTCATAGGTCAAGGTATTCAATTCACCCCGGTGCTACAAAGATGTATGCAGATTTGAAGCCCATCTATTGGTGGCCGAATATTAAAGGAGAAGTTGCTCACTTTGTTGAAAGATGTTTGACTTGTGCACGTGTAAAAGCTGATCACAAAAAGCCATATGGAATGTTGCACCAATTGGAGATTCCGGAATGGAAATGGGATCATATTACTATGGATTTTGTGACCAAGCTACCTAGGACACCAAAGGGAAATGATATGGTATGGGTTATTATGGATAGGTTGACAAAAAGTGCTCATTTCTTAGGGACACGTCAAGATGTACCATTGACCAAGATGGCGAAATTGTACATAGATGAGATCGTTTCAAAGCATGGTGTTCCTTTGTCTATTGTCTCAGATCGAGACACGAGGTATGTATCTAGCTTTTGGAAAAGTCTTCAATGAGAGTTAGGTACTAGAGTAAACCTGAGCACCGCTTATCATCCTCAAACTGATGGGCAAAGTGAAAGAACGATACAAACCTTGGAAGATATGTTAAGAGCTTGTGTTTTAGAGTATGGTAGAGCATGGGATGATCATTTGAAATTGATTGAATTTGCTTATAATAACATCTATCATGCAAGTATTGGAATGCCACCGTTTGAAATGCTTTACGATAGGAGATGTAGGACTCCAAGTTGTTGGTTGGAGCCCGGTGAAAAGCAGTTTACGGGTCCTTGTTAGGTCAAGATTTAGTCCAGATTTACTGGACTGGCTCCAGACTGGACTACTGGAACCTTACTTAGGTTTATTAAGAAAACTTGTTTTGCTGGTCTCGCTCCAGACCCGACTACTGGAGCTCACTGAAGATCTGACCAGAAAACATATTCTACTGGACCTACTCCAGACTTGGAATCTGGAGTCCCTCTGAAGATTTGTCCAGAAATAATTGAAGACTAGTGAGCATTTACTTGTACAGGTAATCTGGAGCATTCTCCAGATTAGCTCACTGAAGACTTCACCCCAGTCCAGATCTACTCTACTGAAGACATTCTGACTGAAGTCAAAGACTGAAGTCTGAAGGAAGAAGACTTAACAAATGGCGGAGTCCACTGGAAAGTCTTACCAGATCTGCACACTGGAGGATTGTTAGTGTTCTAGATCCTGCAAGTCTGAACACTAATATCGAGGATTGACTTTAGCCTTTAACACACTTTCCAAAGAACAATCCACTTGTTCTTTAACAAAAGTATACGTGTGTTAAGGTGGTTGGATAAAAGGATACACGTACACTTGATGTGACTTTATCCTTATTCTTATCTAATACATTTAATGTTCTTGTCGGATCATTAAATGTATGCCAACCATATTTGTACGGCACAAATTCACTGGTGAATTTGTTGCCTATAAATACTAAGTCATTCCTTGAACAAAAATACTTTTTAGCATACACCTTGCAAGAAAGTGAATTTGTCTAAAATACTCTCGATCTTAAACAGGGATACTTCACAACTTTAAGTATCTCGATCCTAAAGAGCTATTTGACAAATATAGATCATTTGTAATCATAGGTTGTTAGGATACTCACTTAATTGTGTTATCTTGATTCCGCAACAACCTTGTATTTTATTTAAACATCAATAAATGAAATACCCATGAAACATACATAATGGTCCACTTTATTTGTTTATTGCTTTAAGTCTTGTATTACTTTGTTTATATATCTTGCATATTTATTTACAAGTAATACTAGTCCATATCTAGTGATTATTAGACTTGTTGTATTTTACACTTTCTATTGGTTAACCATCTCGTTAATTAAAGGGACTCACATTTGGTATCAGAGCAGAAGGCTAATCATTGCCTAGATCTGTTCTTGATGGCTAACCAAGAAAATACACAAGGTTTTAGTCTTGGTCCCGATCCTAATGTAAATTTGCATGATCAAAATGAACCACAAAACGTTAATAACACTAATCCTCCACCTCCTCCTCCTACTCCTGCTTCTCCACACGTGCATGTGCACTACTCGAATAATCCTGTTCCTAAATTCAGTGGGAACAGTGATGAATTTGGTACGTGGAAGGCTAGGATGGTTTTGCATGTCACTGGTATTGAGAGGAACATGATGAAGATCTTAAACGAAGGTCCTTATGTACCTACATCACCTCTCAATCCACTTCTTGATCCTTCTGGATCTAGAAGGGGAAGGGAAAAGAGGGAGGAACATTGGTCTGAAGAGGAGAGGAGACTGGTGAATCTTGACACCCTCCTTAAAAACATGATCCTCGGGGCTGTTCCAGAAACCCTCATTCCCACACTAGTTCTTTTTCCTAGTGCCAAAACCATGTGGGATGAGCTTCTTAACCAACATGAAGGAGGAGATGACACCATTGTCACCAGAAAGGTCTCCTTAAACAAGAGGTATGAGTCATTTTTTGCTCAACCTAACGAGTCTCTCACTGGTACTTACACCAGATTTATGAGTATCATAAACCAATTGAGAGGTCTTGGGGTTGAGAAGGACAAGGATATACTTCTGGAGAAATTTTGTGACATTCTGCCCACCAAATGGTCTCACATGATACTTGTTTTACGACAAGGTAAAACTCTGCACACACACACTCTCTCAACTCTATATGGAGCCTTCAGGTACACTGAAGAAAATCAAGCTCAGAGAGTGGTTGCAGAACAAGATGCTTTTAACCATGCCTCCAGTACTCCTAAAGTGGTTAGTTATTCTGAACCACCAAGTACAGCACTGATATCTTCTGAGAATGTATTTTCTATGAAGAAGATGGTGTCTGAACTTATGGATTCTGGAGAGTCCAGTCAAATCTCTCCAGACTGTTGTGATGAAACTGAAGATGATGACCTTATTGCAATGATTGCTAAAACGTTTAACCGTTTCAAAGCAAGAGCAAATAAGCCATCTGGACAATTTGCATCCAGTTCTTCCACTGACAAGACCAATTTGACATGCTTTAAGTGTGGCAAAAAGGGTCATTTCATGAAAGAGTGCAGGTCCAACCAGTTTGCATCCAAGCCTGGTCCATTCTCTTCTAATAATAAGCCTGATGATAGCTATAAAATGAAATATAAAAAGCTTAAGGCCCAAATTGCTCTCATGGCACAACAAATTGAAGACAATAATAAGTGCATGATTGCTACAACTGAAGAGAAGTGGGTTCCTTCTGATGACTCATCTGTTGATGAAGAAGAAGAAAGAGATTGCTGTTACATGGCTCTGGAAGTTGATGAGCACCTGGTGAAGGAAGATGTCACATCTGGACGATGGGTGGACATTGTTATTAAAAAGGTTAGTGATTATGATAATGCAACTGACCAAGAACTAAAACTGGACATAGCTGAAGCTTTAAATTCTGATTTGATTTTTGTAGAAACTGTTAGATCTGATTGTGTAAATGGTCTAGAAACAGATTCTTCTGAAATAAATGCTTTAAAATCAAAATTAAAAGAGCTTCAAGACATTGAACTGGCATTTCAAGCCCAGGTTCTGGTAACTGAACAATTGATTCAAGAAAAGCAAGATCTTGAGATCATTTTAGAGAAAGAAAAACTGGTAATAAAGTCATGGCTAGAAACTAAAAAGCCATATGATGCTTCAGTTAAACAATTTCCTGCTCAAAAACGTGCATATTTAGATGGAAATACAAATGTTGCATCATTAATACCAGTAATCGATCGATTACCAGAGGTGTTAAGGCCCACAACTGTTTATGATATGCCTGAAACACCCAAGACCAATTTGACATGCTTTAAGTGTGGCAAAAAGGGTCATTTCATGAAAGAGTGCAGGTCCAACCAGTTTGCATCCAAGCCTGGTCCATTCTCTTCTAATAATAAGCCTGATGATAGCTATAAAATGAAATATAAAAAGCTTAAGGCCCAAATTGCTCTCATGGCACAACAAATTGAAGACAATAATAAGTGCATGATTGCTACAACTGAAGAGAAGTGGGTTCCTTCTGATGACTCATCTGTTGATGAAGAAGAAGAAAGAGATTGCTGTTACATGGCTCTGGAAGTTGATGAGCACCTGGTGAAGGAAGATGTCACATCTGGACGATGGGTGGACATTGTTATTAAAAAGGTTAGTGATTATGATAATGCAACTGACCAAGAACTAAAACTGGACATAGCTGAAGCTTTAAATTCTGATTTAATTTTTGTAGAAACTGTTAGATCTGATTGTGTAAATGGTCTAGAAACAGATTCTTCTGAAATAAATGCTTTAAAATCAAAATTAAAAGAGCTTCAAGACATTGAACTGGCATTTCAAGCCCAGGTTCTGGTAACTGAACAATTGATTCAAGAAAAGCAAGATCTTGAGATCATTTTAGAGAAAGAAAAACTGGTAATAAAGTCATGGCTAGAAACTAAAAAGCCATATGATGCTTCAGTTAAACAATTTCCTGCTCAAAAACGTGCATATTTAGATGGAAATACAAATGTTGCATCATTAATACCAGTAATCGATCGATTACCAGAGGTGTTAAGGCCCACAACTGTTTATGATATGCCTGAAACACCCAAGACCAATTTAGACCCAGTTCAATCCCCAGAGGTTAAGACTGGAGCTGTCCAGATGACTGCTCCAGTTAAAAAGGTGAAGCAGAATAGACCTTTACCTCAGACCAATCCCTTACCAAAGCCTTTGACTGGAAAGGCTAAGGTATCATCTGAAGAAAATATTTTGTCCAGGATAGAGAGCCAGATTCAAATTCTGACTCGTCAATCACAAAGTTTTAATGCAAGATTAAACTTTCTTGAGGGTACTTCATCTGGCCCTAGACAAAATACAAAACCTTTTTCAAAGAAAGACAAATTTATTTCTCCAGTTGAGAAAAATGAAAAGGTTTTAAAACCATCAACCCCAGTGGTCTTCTCTTCTAAGACCACTGTTGAAGTAAGTGAACTAGACCAGATTGCCCCAGGGACCTATAAGGGAGGGTCCAGTGAACCCATCAGTCGATGGGTTCCCAAATCTAACTGATAAAATTCTGGTGTATGTGTAGGGCGATCGAAAGAAGCTTATCTGGTATCTTGACAGTGCTGCTGGCAGGACGATGACCGGATGTAAGACCCTACTGGAGGAGTTCACCATTTCTGATGGACCCTCCATCACATTTGGAAATGATGGTTGTGGAAAGACTGAGGGATATGGTGTTCTGAACAATGGACAAGTCAAGTTCAGACGAGTTGCATTTGTGAATGGTTTGAAATATAACTTGATCAGTGTAAGTCAACTGTGTGACGATGGCTATCAAGTCTTATTCAATGTTGCTCAGGGCATCGTATTCAACAAGGACTGGAAGGTAGTGTTGATTGCTCCCAGAAAAGGGAATGTGTACGTGATGGATATGGAAAGCTCTCCTTCAGAGCAGTGTTTCTATACTCAAGCTGATGAAGACACAAACTGGTTATGGCATAAAAGGTTATCCCATTTAAACTTCAAAAACATTAACAAGTTGTCCAGAAAACAACTTGCAGATGGGATACCTTCAGTCTCCTTCAAAAAGGAAAGACCATGTCCAGGATGTGAGATGGGTAAGCAAAAGCGTACCAGTTTCAAGACGAGTTGCATTTGTGAATGGTTTGAAATATAACTTGATCAGTGTAAGTCAACTGTGTGACGATGGCTATCAAGTCTTATTCAATGTTGCTCAGGGCATCGTATTCAACAAGGACTGGAAGGTAGTGTTGATTGCTCCAGTTAAAAAGGTGAAGCAGAATAGACCTTTACCTCAGACCAATCCCTTACCAAAGCCTTTGACTGGAAAGGCTAAGGTATCATCTGAAGAAAATATTTTGTCCAGGATAGAGAGCCAGATTCAAATTCTGACTCGTCAATCACAAAGTTTTAATGCAAGATTAAACTTTCTTGAGGGTACTTCATCTGGCCCTAGACAAAATACAAAACCTTTTTCAAAGAAAGACAAATTTATTTCTCCAGTTGAGAAAAATGAAAAGGTTTTAAAACCATCAACCCCAGTGGTCTTCTCTTCTAAGACCACTGTTGAAGTAAGTGAACTAGACCAGATTGCCCCAGGGACCTATAAGGGAGGGTCCAGTGAACCCATCAGTCGATGGGTTCCCAAATCTAACTGATAAAATTCTGGTGTATGTGTAGGGCGATCGAAAGAAGCTTATCTGGTATCTTGACAGTGCTGCTGGCAGGACGATGACCGGATGTAAGACCCTACTGGAGGAGTTCACCATTTCTGATGGACCCTCCATCACATTTGGAAATGATGGTTGTGGAAAGGAAAAATCGAACGCTGATAGAAGCTGCCAGGAGTATGCTTGTTGAATCTGGACTGTCTACCAGTTTCTGGGCGGAAGCAATTGCAACTGCTTGCCACACCCAGAATCGATCAGTGTACATTAAAAGACACAAAAAGACAGCCTATGAAGTCTTAAGAAATAGAAAACCAAACATTGGTTATTTTCACGTTTTTGGATGTCCAGTTTACATCCTGAACGACTCCAGTCAGCTAGGCAAATTTGATGCCAAAGCTGATGAAGGGTATTTCTTAGGCTATTCAGCCATTCGCAAGGCCTTCAGAGTCTATAACAAGAGACTGGAGAAGGTCCATGAGTCAATTCATGTAACATTTGATGAATCAAATGCATCAATCAACAAGAAGCTAGTCCCTGTTACTCCCCCAGTAACACCAATTGTCTTTTGTGAATCTGATCCTATAAACGACAAATTTGAAGATTCACCAGACTCAGCTTCCAGTCATCCTGATCTGGAACCTGTTCAGAAAAAGAAACTCTCCAGTAGTACTCCATTCTATCCCTCTATTATTTTCAAACTACCCTCTGAAATTAATATTGGTTCAGATGTGCGTACTACTCCCCCAGTAACACCAATTGTCTTTTGTGAATCTGATCCTATAAACGACAAATTTGAAGATTCACCAGACTCAGCTTCCAGTCATCCTGATCTGGAACCTGTTCAGAAAAAGAAACTCTCCAGTAGTACTCCATTCTATCCCTCTATTATTTTCAAACTACCCTCTGAAATTAATATTGGTTCAGATGTGCGTACTACTCCCCCAGTAACACCAATTGTCTTTTGTGAATCTGATCCTATAAACGACAAATTTGAAGATTCACCAGACTCAGCTTCCAGTCATCCTGATCTGGAACCTGTTCAGAAAAAGAAACTCTCCAGTAGTACTCCATTCTATCCCTCTATTATTTTCAAACTACCCTCTGAAATTAATATTGGTTCAGATGTGCGTACTACTCCCCCAGTAACACCAATTGTCTTTTGTGAATCTGATCCTATAAACGACAAATTTGAAGATTCACCAGACTCAGCTTCCAGTCATCCTGATCTGGAACCTGTTCAGAAAAAGAAACTCTCCAGTAGTACTCCATTCTATCCCTCTATTATTTTCAAACTACCCTCTGAAATTAATATTGGTTCAGATGTGCGTACTACTCCAGTATCAGTGTCAGTTGAGAATTTACCAGAAATGTCTTCTGGTGAAGAATTTCATGATGCAAATCGTGATTTAAATGACTCAGATGAAGATACTGAAGTAATTTGGCAAGACCCTCCTCCAGAATCAACTCCAGAGGAGACTCAACTGAATTCTTGCACTGATATTGTTGTCAGTAACAATCCTGGTCAGTACTCCAGATGGACAAAAGCTCACCCTATTGATCAGATCTTAGGTGACTCCAGTCGTGGTGTTCAGACCAGAAGAGCCTCCAGTAATCAATGCTTATACGTCAGTTTTCTATCTTTGATAGAACCTAAGAAGATTGACGAGGCTCTGGAAGATCCAAACTGGGTGACTGCTATGCAAGAAGAGCTTCACCAGTTTGAAAGGAACAAGGTCTGGTATCTGGTTCCTTTCCCAGTTGGAAAGAAAGAACCAATTGGAACAAGATGGGTCTTCAGAAACAAAGTAGATGAAGATGGCCACGTAATAAGAAACAAGGCCAGACTGGTAGCACAAGGCTACTGCCAGTCAGATGTCGACTTTGATGAATCTTTTGCTCCAGTGGCTAGACTTGAAGCGATCAGAATTTTCTTAGCATTCGCTGCTAATCATCAGTTCAAGGTCTACCAGATGGACGTAAAGAGTGCTTTCTTGAATGGGAAGCTTGAAGAAGAAGTTTACGTCAGACAACCTCCAGGTTTCGTTGATGACAAGCATCCACATTGGGTATATCGTCTGGACAAAGCGCTATATGGCCTCAGACAAGCCCCACGTGCCTGGTATGATACTCTGACTAAACATTTGTTGAAAAATGGTTTTAAACGAGGTGCAATTGACAATACCTTGTTCATTCTTCATGAGAAAGGTAATCTGTTAATGGTACAAATTTATGTTGATGATATTATTTTTGGGTCTACTGATGAAAACATGTGCCAGAAATTTTCTAAAATCATGTCCACTGAATATGAAATGGTTTGAAATATAACTTGATCAGTGTAAGTCAACTGTGTGACGATGGCTATCAAGTCTTATTCAATGTTGCTCAGGGCATCGTATTCAACAAGGACTGGAAGGTAGTGTTGATTGCTCCCAGAAAAGGGAATGTGTACGTGATGGATATGGAAAGCTCTCCTTCAGAGCAGTGTTTCTATACTCAAGCTGATGAAGACACAAACTGGTTATGGCATAAAAGGTTATCCCATTTAAACTTCAAAAACATTAACAAGTTGTCCAGAAAACAACTTGCAGATGGGATACCTTCAGTCTCCTTCAAAAAGGAAAGACCATGTCCAGGATGTGAGATGGGTAAGCAAAAGCGTACCAGTTTCAAGACCAGACAGAATTTCAGCATTACTGAACCTCTTCACATGCTTCATATGGACCTTTTTGGTCCAGTGAACGTTCAGACTCGTGCTGGTAAAAGATACACCCTGGTGATCATAGATGAGTTCTCCAGATATTGTTGGGTGATCTTTCTGAGGTCCAAAAGTGAAGCTGCTGCTGAAATCATCAGTCTTATCAAGCAAATTGAGCTCAAGTACAGTCGAAAAGTGTGTCAGTTAAGAAGTGACAATGGAACAGAATTCCAGAATGCAACTCTGGAGTCATTCTGTACTGACACTGGCATCTCCCAGAACTTCTCTTCAGCCCGCTCTCCAGAGCAAAATGGAGTTGTGGAAAGGAAAAATCGAACGCTGATAGAAGCTGCCAGGAGTATGCTTGTTGAATCTGGACTGTCTACCAGTTTCTGGGCGGAAGCAATTGCAACTGCTTGCCACACCCAGAATCGATCAGTGTACATTAAAAGACACAAAAAGACAGCCTATGAAGTCTTAAGAAATAGAAAACCAAACATTGGTTATTTTCACGTTTTTGGATGTCCAGTTTACATCCTGAACGACTCCAGTCAGCTAGGCAAATTTGATGCCAAAGCTGATGAAGGGTATTTCTTAGGCTATTCAGCCATTCGCAAGGCCTTCAGAGTCTATAACAAGAGACTGGAGAAGGTCCATGAGTCAATTCATGTAACATTTGATGAATCAAATGCATCAATCAACAAGAAGCTAGTCCCTGTTACTCCCCCAGTAACACCAATTGTCTTTTGTGAATCTGATCCTATAAACGACAAATTTGAAGATTCACCAGACTCAGCTTCCAGTCATCCTGATCTGGAACCTGTTCAGAAAAAGAAACTCTCCAGTAGTACTCCATTCTATCCCTCTATTATTTTCAAACTACCCTCTGAAATTAATATTGGTTCAGATGTGCGTACTACTCCAGTATCAGTGTCAGTTGAGAATTTACCAGAAATGTCTTCTGGTGAAGAATTTCATGATGCAAATCGTGATTTAAATGACTCAGATGAAGATACTGAAGTAATTTGGCAAGACCCTCCTCCAGAATCAACTCCAGAGGAGACTCAACTGAATTCTTGCACTGATATTGTTGTCAGTAACAATCCTGGTCAGTACTCCAGATGGACAAAAGCTCACCCTATTGATCAGATCTTAGGTGACTCCAGTCGTGGTGTTCAGACCAGAAGAGCCTCCAGTAATCAATGCTTATACGTCAGTTTTCTATCTTTGATAGAACCTAAGAAGATTGACGAGGCTCTGGAAGATCCAAACTGGGTGACTGCTATGCAAGAAGAGCTTCACCAGTTTGAAAGGAACAAGGTCTGGTATCTGGTTCCTTTTCCAGTTGGAAAGAAAGAACCAATTGGAACAAGATGGGTCTTCAGAAACAAAGTAGATGAAGATGGCCACGTAATAAGAAACAAGGCCAGACTGGTAGCACAAGGCTACTGCCAGTCAGATGTCGACTTTGATGAATCTTTTGCTCCAGTGGCTAGACTTGAAGCGATCAGAATTTTCTTAGCATTCGCTGCTAATCATCAGTTCAAGGTCTACCAGATGGACGTAAAGAGTGCTTTCTTGAATGGGAAGCTTGAAGAAGAAGTTTACGTCAGACAACCTCCAGGTTTCGTTGATGACAAGCATCCACATTGGGTATATCGTCTGGACAAAGCGCTATATGGCCTCAGACAAGCCCCACGTGCCTGGTATGATACTCTGACTAAACATTTGTTGAAAAATGGTTTTAAACGAGGTGCAATTGACAATACCTTGTTCATTCTTCATGAGAAAGGTAATCTGTTAATGGTACAAATTTATGTTGATGATATTATTTTTGGGTCTACTGATGAAAACATGTGCCAGAAATTTTCTAAAATCATGTCCACTGAATATGAAATGAGTTTGATGGGTGAATTAACATATTTTCTTGGACTCCAGATTAAGCAAAACAAAGATGGAATTTTTATTAATCAGGAAAAATATGTTAGAGATCTTTTAAAGAAATTCGATATGAATTCTTCACCATCTAAACCAACTCCAATTTCTGCACCACTGACACTGGACTCGGATCCAGATGGCAAACCAGTGAACACCACTGTCTTTAGAGGCATGGTTGGTTCACTGATGTATTTAACGGCCAGTAGACCAGATATTATGTTTTCAACATGTTTATGTGCCAGATATCAGTCTAATCCAAAGGAATCTCATATGCTCGCTGTAAAGCGCATACTGAAGTACCTAAAAGGTGCTCCCAGTCTAGGTCTTTGGTACCCCAAAGGCTCTGGAATGGATCTAATGGGTTATTCAGATTCAGATCATGCAGGTTGCAAGATAGATAGGAAATCCACAACTGGTGGATGTCATTTCCTAGGTGGCAAACTGGTCAGCTGGACCAGTAAGAAGCAAACTTCAGTTTCATTATCCACTGCTGAAGCTGAATACGTGTCTGCAGCCAGTTGTTGTGCTCAGATACTCTGGATGAAGAGCCAGTTGCTTGATTATGGTATTAAATATTCAAAAACTCCAATCTTTTGTGATAATACCAGTGCCATCGCTATCTCCAACAATCCAGTCATGCACTCCAGAACCAAACACATCGATCTAAGGTACCATTTCATTCGCGATCATATTATGAAAAACCACATTGAACTCCATTTTATTCCCACTGACAAACAACTCGCTGACATTTTTACTAAACCACTGGATGTAAAAACTTTTGAATATCTTGTTGGTGAGTTGGGAATGTTAAACCCTTAAATCTGGAACCTTGGTATTGAACGCCATTGTGTACTACTAAGGATCTTTGATTTAAAGATTCAAAAATTTATTTCTGGATCAACATTCCAGGGAAGACTTGAAAAATATTTTCTCTTAAAAATGTTTAAGTTCAAGGGGAATTAATTTTCTCACTGGACAAATTCTTCAGAAAATATTACTGGTGCTTTGTAAATATGTCCCTCTCACTGGTATGGACAGGTTGAAGTGCGTGTTTGAGTTGACTTATGTCTTCTTGTAAATGTGTCCCTCTCATTTGTCTGTATTAGTTGACGTGCAAGTTTGAGGTTTCCAGTCTTTCAAAAATTGGTTTTCACTGGTACTTTACTGGAGTGTCCCTCCAGTGTACCATCAGTACATGTTCACTGGACTAATCCACCAGTGATACTGGACGGTCCTGTCAACCTCCAGATGCACTGAAATATGTCATAATATTTTCAAAATACTTGATCTTTGTATGTGCCACGTAAGCAAACTTTTTCAAAGATATTTATCTTATAAATCCTACGTGGCATGTAAGTTGTTCAAAACAATGATGGTCTTTTTACTTTGGGAAAACAAAAAGGTACAAGTTGGTTAGTTTTTGTGGGCGGTGAACCATCAACCATTTATGGGTGATGTGATACAATTAAATGCGGATCTCAAAACACGATCAAAAATGTTATTTGATAAATTCAAATTGAACGTTTGAAATCCACATTAACTCTCCTATATATACCCACTTTCACTTTCAACTTACAGTTACTTCGAACATTTACTCCCAAATTCTCAAATTCCTTCATTAAATTTCTTCATTCAATTTCATTCTTAAATTTCTCATATTAACTGCTATTCATTAAATTCT
Source organism: Erigeron breviscapus (assembly GCA_034093135.1). Lineage (NCBI taxonomy): Eukaryota > Viridiplantae > Streptophyta > Magnoliopsida > Asterales > Asteraceae > Erigeron > Erigeron breviscapus. The sequence goes on along the minus strand of CM067167.1, from coordinate 234,619,012 downwards.
TCATAATCCTTAAATATTCAATTTCAATTTCATCTTCTTCTATATATCAAATGGCTCCTAGACAATCAAATTCACCAAGAAATCTACTATCCGCCGAATATGCTCCGGCTGCTGATGTAGTTAGAGCACCACATATCAACCTTGAAGCAAGGGTTTTAAGGATGAATATGAATAACTGGATGGCAAAACTCACGCTATCCAGTGTCCATGATCCACAATCTATAATTGGGAGATTAAACACCTTTTTTCTCTCATGTCCATTGTATGGTGCCCTAACTTTAAATCCAGAAAAGATGTATCATGATTATCTTTGTGAATTCTGGTATACAGCCGAATACAATGAGGCTAATTCTTGTATTGTTTACTCTCTTGAGCAAGGGACCAGACCCTTGACTCTTTCAGTACATTCTCTCAGAATGGCTCTTCAGTTAAACTATCTGGATGAGAATGAGCTGGCAATGCCACTCCCTTCTGGTGTCAATTTCAGGGAGGTATGCAGATTAATGGGGCATACAGAGATAGTTGATGAAAATGGTCAGTTGTTGAGGAAAGGGACCATTTACATGAGTAGACTGACGGACTCGTGGAGATACTTCTTCACACATATCGTCGAGTGTCTTGGAGGTAGTTCTGGAGGACTGGATCAAATCAATCAAACACACCTCCAGATTGCCTATTGTTTATGGTTTGGGCTAAGGGTTGATTTCGCCCAAATATTCTTTGATGATCTGGTTGATCGTATAAAGGCGAAGGGGAGAAAGCCATTCGTGCCATATATTCGCTTTCTTTCCCTAATATTCAAAAATGCACTTGGAGAGGGGTATGACTTTGAAACTACTCATTTTTCAATGAGTGAGTATATGAGAGACCTGGCAAATTTAAAGTCCAGAGATGGAGAGGTAGATATTCCTCCAGCAATGCTGACACTTCAACGAATTGAAGAAAATGTGGCACCAGTAAGGGTACAAGTTGTTGATGTACCTACTGGTAGTGAAGAAGTTCAGGTTGTTGAAATGGTACAGCCTATTCAACAAGTGGCTCCAGTTGGTGGACCAGAAACAGTTGAGCTCTCCAGACGACCAAGAACACATAGGCGTCTAATGAGAGGTGGAGTTCAGGTAAACCCATTAACCCATCCTGGTGATATTATGAATATTGATGGGTCTCCCATCTTTGAAGAAGAAAATATTGATCCTTCTGTACAATCTGAACAGAGAGTGGACACTGAAGTCCAGGCTGTTGTACGAGAAGAGGATATTGAAGTTGTTCAGACTGAAGAACAAGCTTCTGGTATGCAAGAGGCTGAACTGGATTTAAATGTGGAAGCTGGTGAACAGATAGATGTGGTTGGTGCTTCTTTTTGGGACGAGGCTGACTCTCCTATTTCTGGAGATCAGAATTTGGATGTAAATATGGATTTTTTGGGCGAAGATGTACAGGTTATAAGTTCACCAGAAATGCCACCTCCTCCACCAGAAACCGAAACACCTACACCAGATATGCCACCACCAGAACCTTCAATGCCACCACCACCTCCACCATCAATTCCTCAATCAACCTCATACTTCACACCAACACAAACTCAATCACCAGTACAACCAACCGAACCAAGTGTGCCAGTCTCTAATGTTGAATCTGAAGAGGACTGGACACAAGTGCCTATGATGACCAGAGTGACATCTCATCTGGAACAACCCAGTGGTCTCTCCACTTCTTCTTCCACCGAGGTCCAAGGCCTTCTTAGTAGGGTGGCGGACCTGGAGAGATCACTCCAGTCATCATCCCAGGTCATTTCTGACTTCAAATCAATGTTGTCAAATAATATGGCGTCAGAAATGAACCTTTTTGCAGGAAATGAAAAGTTGGTGTTTGAAAAACTGGATGAGTTGGTACTGGCCACTAATCACAACTCTGGAAACATTAGAGTGGCAGTCCAGGCTTTGGAGTCCAGACTGGTAAATGCTGTTGAGACTGCAGTGGAGAATAAGGTTGTGCAACCACTGGCAGGTCTTAAAGACGAGGTTGAGAAGATTGTTACAAGAGTTGGTGCTCTGGAAAGCAGGCCTACATTTGACCAGACTGAACTGGTCAACACCCTCAGTGACGAAGTGGTTAGAAAGGTCAGGGGTGATTTACTGAAAGAATTATCTGATGAAGTATCTGGATCAATCCTAAGGTCATTTCAGGATGTGATATTGCCAGAAGTTGTAAGGAAGATTGAAGTTGAGCTGCCCAAGGACTTGCCAGTAGAAATTGAAAATCTTAAAAGGGAGGTCCAGGCACTTCAGACTGGTATGACTGCCTCATTGCCAGAACAAGGAAGAAGAAAGAGGTAGTAAGGGCAGTCGCTACTGAAAGCGTTGTTCAAAGAAGGCAAGTGACTGGTACTGATGCCAGTGCACGTTTGGCCCAGAGAACATTGGAAGAAGCTACTGGTACTGAAGCCAGTGAGCCCCAGTTCGAAAGCTTCTCAGACATTCCCACCACACTGAAGGCGGTTAAAGGGAAAGAAAAGGTAGTGTCTGGTGAAGAACAAGAACAAGTTGTTGAAGATGTTGATAATGAGACATCCAGGAAGTTAAATCAACAGTGTATCATGATAGAAATATTCAAGACTAATCAACGAAATGAACTGCTGGCCCATCATAGGGATATGGCACAAATGGGTACTCTGGACTCCTATAACGCTGGTAGGTTAGGCGTAAACATTGAAGTCTTTAAAAGGATGAAGGAGGATCCCAGAGTTCAACAATGTCTTGATGCACTGGACGATGTCCATATACGCTCATTCTATGCTGAAGAGGAGCAGGTATATGACTCGTTGATCTATGGTGTAACCATTCCAGAGTTGATCAGACAGAGAAAGGAGGAGCTGGTAAGCCTCCAGAAAAAGATCAGAAGAAATGCTGGTGCTCTGGAAAGCAGGCCTACATTTGACCAGACTGAACTGGTCAACACCCTCAGTGACGAAGTGGTTAGAAAGGTCAGGGGTGATTTACTGAAAGAATTATCTGATGAAGTATCTGGATCAATCCTAAGGTCATTTCAGGATGTGATATTGCCAGAAGTTGTAAGGAAGATTGAAGTTGAGCTGCCCAAGGACTTGCCAGTAGAAATTGAAAATCTTAAAAGGGAGGTCCAGGCACTTCAGACTGGTATGACTGCCTCATTGCCAGAACAAGGAAGAACCTTTGGTTCGCTTGATAGGCACATGCTGGAAGAGTTATGGAATGATCTGAAGTCAAGGACTAGAGATCATTCCAAGGGGGAAGAATTGAGATCTGGTGTTCAAGAAGGGTTAACAAGGAAGAAGAAAGAGGTAGTAAGGGCAGTCGCTACTGAAAGCGTTGTTCAAAGAAGGCAAGTGACTGGTACTGATGCCAGTGCACGTTTGGCCCAGAGAACATTGGAAGAAGCTACTGGTACTGAAGCCAGTGAGCCCCAGTTCGAAAGCTTCTCAGACATTCCCACCACACTGAAGGCGGTTAAAGGGAAAGAAAAGGTAGTGTCTGGTGAAGAACAAGAACAAGTTGTTGAAGATGTTGATAATGAGACATCCAGGAAGTTAAATCAACAGTGTATCATGATAGAAATATTCAAGACTAATCAACGAAATGAACTGCTGGCCCATCATAGGGATATGGCACAAATGGGTACTCTGGACTCCTATAACGCTGGTAGGTTAGGCGTAAACATTGAAGTCTTTAAAAGGATGAAGGAGGATCCCAGAGTTCAACAATGTCTTGATGCACTGGACGATGTCCATATACGCTCATTCTATGCTGAAGAGGAGCAGGTATATGACTCGTTGATCTATGGTGTAACCATTCCAGAGTTGATCAGACAGAGAAAGGAGGAGCTGGTAAGCCTCCAGAAAAAGATCAGAAGAAATGCTGGTGCTCTGGAACTGGAATACAGAAAGAGAATTACTGGTCTGCCCAAGCTAACTGCAAAGCAACTGAAAGCTATAAAAGATGGTGATCTGAGCACCTTTATTCCTCTGGATACCACTCATAGAATTACTAGACAAGATTACCAGTCCACTGAAGGACAGCAGAGTGGTGTATCCAGGGAAACTGAAGAAATGATCCAGTTGGCTAAGCAAAGGGCGAAATATGACGAAATGATGATGTTCAGGGCCAATGCAAGAAAGATAGTGAATGCTGAAATCATGCTGGCTGAAAATCATCAAGGTATGACCAGGTTTAATGTGAAGTTGACCAGGGAGGGTAACTTCACTGATGAAAGGAAGGACACTTCAGTCCAAGCTTTTGGATGGAGTGAACTAAAGGAGATTGGATTAACTTTCAAAGGCAAGACTGATCTCTCTCCAGATGTGAAGGCTTTTATGAAAAGAATTGAGAAAATCTGGAAGAGAATTCAAGAAATGGAAGCTGTGTTGGGTCTGAGACCACCAGTGTCTGTTCCATTATCTCCATCTCCTAAGAGGAAGGCCACTGAAGATGCACCAGGGCATTCATCAAGAAGAAGGGCCTGAACTCTTATCATTATACTTGTTGTAATTATTTTCCTTTTTGATGAAAGTAATAATAGTTACAAGTTTTTACTTTTACAAGTAGAATGACCAGATTTAGTCTAAGTTAGAACTTAAAAGATGAAACTGAAAACACTCATGATCTATAAAGTGTTTTCCAGACATACAAATTTGTATATCTATAAGTCTGAAAAATACTTGCATTATTTCTAAACAAATAGGGGGAATTTGTTAGGTCCAGATTTAGTCTAAGTTAGAACTTAAAAGATGAAACTGAAAACACTCATGATCTATAAAGTGTTTTCCAGTAACTTAGATTAGACTTAAATCGACCAAGTGTTTTCCAGTAACTTAGATTAGACTTAAATCGACCAAGTGTTTTCCAGACATACAAATTTGTATATCTATAAGTCTGAAAAATACTTGCATTATTTCTAAACAAATAGGGGGAATTTGTTAGGTCCAGATTTAGTCCAGATTTAGTCCAGATTTACTGGACTGGCTCCAGACTGGACTACTGGAACCTTACTTAGGTTTGTTAAGAAAACTTGTTTTGCTGGTCTCGCTCCAGACCCGACTACTGGAGCTCACTGAAGATCTGACCAGAAAACATATTCTACTGGACCTACTCCAGACTTGGAATCTGGAGTCCCTCTGAAGATTTGTCCAGAAATAATTGAAGACTAGTGAGCATTTACTTGTACAGGTAATCTGGAGCATTCTCCAGATTAGCTCACTGAAGACTTCACCCCAGTCCAGATCTACTCTACTGAAGACATTCTGACTGAAGTCAAAGACTGAAGTCTGAAGGAAGAAGACTTAACAAATGGCGGAGTCCACTGGAAAGTCTTACCAGATCTGCACACTGGAGGATTGTTAGTGTTCTAGATCCTGCAAGTCTGAACACTAATATCGAGGATTGACTTTAGCCTTTAACACACTTTCCAAAGAACAATCCACTTGTTCTTTAACAAAAGTATACGTGTGTTAAGGTGGTTGGATAAAAGGATACACGTACACTTGATGTGACTTTATCCTTATTCTTATCTAATACATTTAATGTTCTTGTCGGATCATTAAATGTATGCCAACCATATTTGTACGGCACAAATTCACTGGTGAATTTTGTTGCCTATAAATACTAAGTCATTCCTTGAACAAAAATACTTTTTAGCATACACCTTGCAAGAAAGTGAATTTGTCTAAAATACTCTCGATCTTAAACAGGGATACTTCACAACTTTAAGTATCTCGATCCTAAAGAGCTATTTGACAAATATAGATCATTTGTAATCATAGGTTGTTAGGATACTCACTTAATTGTGTTATCTTGATTCCGCAACAACCTTGTATTTTATTTAAACATCAATAAATGAAATACCCATGAAACATACATAATGGTCCACTTTATTTGTTTATTGCTTTAAGTCTTGTATTACTTTGTTTATATATCTTGCATATTTATTTACAAGTAATACTAGTCCATATCTAGTGATTATTAGACTTGTTGTATTTTACACTTTCTATTGGTTAACCATCTCGTTAATTAAAGGGACTCACAGTCCTGAAATCATTGAGATCACAGCTGAAAAAGTTAACATTGCTAAAGAAGCACTTCGTGTAGCTAGAGAACGTCAGAAAACCTATGCCGATAAGAAAAGAAGACCGGTTGAGTTCAAAGTTGGGGATATGGTGATGCTAAAAGTTTCTCTATGGAAAGAAGTTATTCGTTTTGGGAAGAAAGGAAAGCTAAGCCCACGTTTCATTGGACCTTTCAAGATTTTGAAGCGTATCAAAGATCTAGCATATCAGTTGGAATTGCCTCCAGAATTGGATGGAATTCACAACACATTTCATGTTTCATATTTGAGGAAGTGCTTGGCTGAGGAGTCTAGTGTTATTCCAATTGAAGATGTGAGTATTGATCCAAAGAAAAGAATGGTTGATGAACAGGTAGCAATACTCGGGAGAAAGCAAAAGAAGCTTCGCCGGAAGGTGATTGATCTCGTGATGATCAAATGGAAGCATAATCATGGTGAAAGTCTAACTTGGGAGACCGAATCCGTGATGAAGGAGAAGTATCCAGAGTTGTTCATTTCTGAAGAGATTCCGAGGACGGAATCCTTTTAAGGGGGAGGTAATTGTAACATCCCAAACTTTTCGAGTTTGACCATTTGACTATTCCGTTAGTTAACGTTAGGTTCGTCAAGTTTATGTGCCTTAATTGGTTTATGTGTGATTAATGTGCTATATGTGTAAGGTTTTAATGCCTTAATGATTCATGTGTTAATGTATTTAAGATGATTAAATGTGCTTAAGTGTTAGTAAGTATTCCCGTTAGGTTGTTTAAGCCTTAGATGTAAAGTTGTAAAGTTGTGGGGCCTTAGTGTGAGCTTTAGAAAATGTGTCCAGCTGATTAGGGGATAATTAGACCCTAATCCCTTTCATATCTTAGTTTCTAAACTCACTTTCCAAGCCCTAGGCCGCCCCATCCCTTCCCTTGATCAATTCTTGCGTGTTACGATCATTTCTTGGTGATTTGAAGAGGCTTTGATCCATAGTTTGCATCCTTTGTGTAATCTCCAGGTATTTGAGGTATTATTACATTGATTTCATGTCCCTTCAATCCCTTGATTCGTTTCATAACTGATCTAGGTCTTTAGAGGGTTGATTGGAGTCATAATCGTGTGTTTTAATCGATTCGGTAACCTAAAACGTTTGTTATTGTGATGCAAATCAAGTAGGGATTAATCAATGATTTCATTGCATCATTATGGTCTTAAAATGATGAATTTTGAGGTACAAAAGTCGTTCATAAGGTTTGGAATCGTTTGGGTTGTGTTTGGTTAAGTTTTGGAGGTTAAACAATGAGGTTTGTGCAGATTCGGGGTCAGTTGCGAAGCAATACCTAAGTTGCGACGCAACTAGAATACAGTAACTTAAGTTGCGACGCAATTTGCCCATTGCGACGCAATAGCGACAGAATTTTTAAATGGCCATAACTTTTGAACCGTAACTCCGTTTTTGACAAATAAGCTATCCACGGAATCGTGAGAGAGTATACTTTCTAATAGTAATGCTTTCAAAATATGACTATGATGTCAAGTTTCCTTAAAGGTTAACTTAGTGAGTGAATGCCGAGTTCCATCGAGTTATGTAAGCTCTAAAGTATCAAACTAACCTCCGATGCATCAAGCATTGTCGTGGGTCATATTTATACGTATTTAGACATGATTCATGACCATAAGTAAGTGGGTATTTGTTTAGCTCATCTATTGGTCGTTTAATGATTATAGGTAGTCGGGAATACTTGCAAAGCTCGGTAACTTACGTTATCACTTGTTGTGCTCTTCAGCGAGGTAAGATAACATCTTTTGTCTGTGTGTAAAGTAACCGTTTTCATAAGTTAAACCTTCCAAATGTTTATGATGCTTAAAAGTAAGTTAAAGGGTGCTTATGGGAGGTTGTTACGAGATATGTGGCTTATCATTTATGATGTATGATATGCATTTGCAGGTTGCAAAGGTAAGATGTAAGTTTTTATGAAATGAAATGTTGGCATGATATTGTTATACGATTATGAAATGATGATGTGCTTATGTTATATGTTGTATGCATGGCTTGAACACCTAGTCACTAGACTTATGATTAGGATTGCCATGTTCACGTGCATGTTAAGGGACCTAAAGTAAAAGAAGAATTATGTGATTAGTTTAGGTGAAAGTGTAGCCTAAGCTAATATGATTAAGAAGTCTCGAGCATATGTAAAGTCTTGTGTTAAGCTTAACCCGTGTTAGCTCTAAGGAGCTAGTGCGTACGTGGTTACGTGGTTTGGGAATCATGATACCTCCCGTGGCATAGTTACGTTTGAGTATTCCGGGTGGAGTAACTAACCACCATTGCATAAAGGCATAAACGGTTTATTCAGTTGGAAATGACTTTGTCAATTCCTTAACGACGCCGATGGACCACCTTATGGTTTACCCATCAAGTCGGGTGTGAGGACTCCATGTATGGTCTAAGACCGCCTACACACAACCCCACATCCCTATGTAAGTGGCATAAGTCACTTAGCCTACGTCTAGGCAAAGAAATAAAGAAAGAAAGATAAAGAAAGTAAAGTTAGGCACAATTAGGGATACGATGATCCTAATGTGTATGTTATGATTGTTATGCATGTATGTGATATTAACAAGTAATGATGATTTTGTTAATATTTTTAGCTGGCAAATGTTTTCAAATTCATGTTATCTTACTTAGCTAATTTTATTAGCTAACACTTGTTCTTTGAAAATGTTGTGCCTTCAGGATAATCAAGCTTGAGCTAGGCGAAGATTAGCTTGATGAGATTGGGTAGAATGAATAAAGAAGACTAGCAAAAACTTTTGAATGCTTGGACTTCCCATTAGCCTTATGTTTTGGCTATCTCATTTACATTTAAAGACTTGTAATAATGTGGCATTTATGTTGGTGCCAAGACTTGGATTTACTTTTATTATTATTTTGATGATGCTTATTAGTAACACCATTTATAAAGGTACCATCCGTTACGGATGGGGCAGATTTTAAAGTGATCTTTTCCGCTACATTTTAAACGTCGTTTGGCAAAGTTTTTGAAAATCCAGGTTTTTAAATGACAAGTCATTTACCCAAGTTGCCAAAATGCATCTGTTTGACCATCGCGACAATACACATTACTTTCAATTTCAAAACTTGACTCAACTACTTGACATTACCATATACGAATGACACAAAACCATATCAAGAGCCAAGAGTTCAAAGGGGCCACTACAGGTCCTATCCACATTACCATTTTCCGCATTTAGCTAATACATTCAATATTCATAAATCAACTTCAAACTTCAAGTACTTGCCTTTGTTTCCACTCATTTTTCCTAAATACACCTCTGGAAGTATAATAATCTATGCGTAGTTTACAACTGTATATTGCACAATGAATAAGTATATTTGAGAAAAACGTTATGGAAATAGATACCACCTTTTTAACAAATCAACATATATTATTGTAAATTTGTAAATTACTCGCGAATATCGAAAGTTCTTTCATATGTCAGTGAAAAGTCCCAACCATCCAGCTCTTACTGTAAGCGCTACGAGGATGCTTCCAGTGACAATAAAAAACACATATTTTATGACTTTTTTTAACGACGAAAAAAATTGACAACACCCCTGGATGATGTGTCCAACCCGAGTTTAAATCCAGGTTTTTAAATGACAAGTCATTTACCCAAGTTGCCAAAATGCATCTGTTTGACCATCGCGACAATACACATTACTTTCAATTTCAAAACTTGACTCAACTACTTGACATTACCATATACGAATGACACAAAACCATATCAAGAGCCAAGAGTTCAAAGGGGCCACTACAGGTCCTATCCACATTACCATTTTTCGCATTTAACTAATACATTCAATATTCATAAATCAACTTCAAACTTCAAGTACTTGCCTTTGTTTCTACTCATTTTTCCTAAATACACCTCTGGAAGTATAATAATCTATGCGTAGTTTACAACTGTATATTGCACAATGAATAAGTATATTTGAGAAAAACGTTATGGAAATAGATACCACCTTTTTAACAAATCAACATATATTATTGTAAATTTGTAAATTACTCGCGAATATCGAAAGTTCTTTCATATGTCAGTGAAAAGTCCCAACCATCCAGCTCTTACTGTAAGCGCTACGAGGATGCTTCCAGTGACAATAAAAAACACATATTTTATGACTTTTTTTAACGACGAAAAAAATTGACAACACCCCTGGATGATGTGTCCAACCCGAGTTTAAATCCAGGTTTTTAAATGACAAGTCATTTACCCAAGTTGCCAAAATGCATCTGTTTGACCATCGCGACAATACACATTACTTTCAATTTCAAAACTTGACTCAACTACTTGACATTACCATATACGAATGACACAAAACCATATCAAGAGCCAAGAGTTCAAAGGGGCCACTACAGGTCCTATCCACATTACCATTTTTCGCATTTAACTAATACATTCAATATTCATAAATCAACTTCAAACTTCAAGTACTTGCCTTTGTTTCTACTCATTTTTCCTAAATACACCTCTGGAAGTATAATAATCTATGCGTAGTTTACAACTGTATATTGCACAATGAATAAGTATATTTGAGAAAAACGTTATGGAAATAGATACCACCTTTTTAACAAATCAACATATATTATTGTAAATTTGTAAATTACTCGCGAATATCGAAAGTTCTTTCATATGTCAGTGAAAAGTCCCAACCATCCAGCTCTTACTGTAAGCGCTACGAGGATGCTTCCAGTGACAATAAAAAAAAATATACAAGAATTTGGGGGGAAAATCATATATAAACTCAATTATAGCAAAATCCCCAAATTGGAATTCCCATGAACCCTAATTCTTAAAGATGAATAAAACTAGGTTATGGAATCCTTACCTTGAAGAAATAAGAGTTGAGATTAGGGATTGAAATCACTACTTTTTCTTCCTCCTCCTTTATAAATGTCGACACACACACACATAACCCACATACTCCATCACTACACACACACACACACACACACACACACACACACACACACACACACACACACACACACACACACACACACACACACACACACACACACACACACACACACACACACACACACACACACACACACACACACACACACACACACACACACACACACACACACACACACACACACACACACACACACACACACACACACACACACACACACACACACACACACACACACACACACACACACACACACACACACACACACACACACACACACACACACACACACACACACACACACACACACACACACACACACACACACACACACACACACACACACACACACACACACACACACACACACACACACACACACACACACACACACACACACACACACACACACACACACACACACACACACACACACACACACACACACACACACACACACACACACACACACACACACACACACACACACACACACACACACACACACACACACACACACACACACACACACACACACACACACACACACACACACACACACACACACACACACACACACACACACACACACACACACACACACACACACACACACACACACACACACACACACACACACACACACACACACACACACACACACACACACACACACACACACACACACACACACACACACACACACACACACACACACACACACACACACACACACACACACACACACACACACACACACACACACACACACACACACACACACACACACACACACACACACACACACACACACACACACACACACACACACACACACACACACACACACACACACACACACACACACACACACACACACACACACACACACACACACACACACACACACACACACACACACACACACACACACACACACACACACACACACACACACACACACACACACACACACACACACACACACACACACACACACACACACACACACACACACACACACACACACACACACACACACACACACACACACACACACACACACACACACACACACACACACACACACACACACACACACACACACACACACACACACACACACACACACACACACACACACACACACACACACACACACACACACACACACACACACACACACACACACACACACACACACACACACACACACACACACACACACACACACACACACACACACACACACACACACACACACACACACACACACACACACACACACACACACACACACACACACACACACACACACACACACACACACACACACATACACACACACACACACACACACACACACACACACACACACACACACACACACACACACACTCACACACACACACACACACACACACACACACACACAACACACACACACACACACACACACACACACACACACACACACACACACACACACACACACACACACACACACACACATATTTATGACTTTTTTTAACGACGAAAAAAATTGACAACACCCCTGGATGATGTGTCCAACCCGAGTTTGAATCCAGGTTATACCGTAAAGTGTTTGTTATCGTATTGGATGGGTAATAGCATTACAAAGTTCACCTCCAAATGTATTTGTAAAGATTTGAATCCTTGCTCCCAGGACGAAATCCCTTAGGTAAAACGCCCCGAGGCTAAGGGGAGTGAGGCGATTAGCCCGGGCGCCCACACGCGAGCCGCCGGCTAATTGTCGGGAACACCACCCCGCCGAGCAGTTTGCATTTTAGGCGGAAAAAATGGGCCGGCACCTTGGTGCTTCACTATTGCCAATTTCAAAAAATGGAACGTTAAAAAACGGTTCCTAATTTTTTTAAAAAAAACTTTTTTTCTTTTTCTTTTTTAACTTTATTTTTTATTTAAACAACTTTTTACATTTCAACTCACATTTTCTTCTTCTACTTCTTCTACTTCTAACACCCCGGGATACCGTCCACGCCCAAATACTACAAATCAACCGGAATTTAACGATCTCAACTTGCTAAACAATCCGGCTTTATTCCAATTGCTTCAACCTAACCAACAAATGGGGACACAGATGGATTTTTGCTAACTGGAACACGCCACAAGAAAGATACGACTTCGGTTCGTCTTTGGTTCCACAAAACACACCGGGACGACACTTTGATCGCCAATGTCTTATTGATATGCCACCGCGAAGTCGTCCACCTTCTCCCGGTGTTGAAGTCGTCCAAGAAACACAACCCGAAGTCGGCGGTTCACCAAAAAGAAAAGGAAATCGTCAACACAAAAAGAAACCCGCCGACGAACCACGTGCGAGACAACCGACTATTGCATGGACATCAGAGGATGAAATGAGCTTAGCCAAAGTTTGGCTCGAAGTTACCGAAGAGCCGAAGAAAGGTATATATTTATTCTTATTATAAAAAAAATTTGTTTTTTTTTTGGTGTTTTTTAAATTTTCGGCTTTTTTTAATTTTTTTTCTGTTTCTTTTATAATTCCGAAAAAAATTTCTATTTTCTTTTTTCAGTTTTTTTCTTTCTTTTTCTGTTTTTTAAAAGTTTCCAGTTTTTTTTTTTTAATTTTTGCTATTCTTATTTTATTTTTTTTAAAATTCAGTTTTTTTTCCAGATTTTTTATTTCTGTTTTTCTCATTTCGATCTTTTTTACTGTTTTTTTTAGTATATAAATGTGTTTCGGTTATATTAAATGTTTTGTACCCTAATAATGTTTTTTTTCCTGTAGCAATCTTTCAAAAGGAACGGACGTATTGGGTAAGAATTTGTGAGAAGTTGCTCGCACTCGAAGGCAAGGAGGTTGGTTACCGTGATGACGACAGGGTGGAACCAAAATGGAGGAGAATGCGTCCAAACATTCAAAACTTCAACCAAATCTATACTCGTTGTACCAATGCAAACAACCATCAAAGCGGTGAGAGTGATGCCGACGTGGTGAAAAGTGCCCTCGCCGAGTACTATGGAATTTATGGAAAAACTTTTGCGTTTTTGCCGATTTGGGACAGAATAAGACATGGTTCCAAGTTTCACTATGTGACCAACTTTGATGTCAACAAAACTCGCGGTCAACCAAGTGCGAAAAGGTCAAAAACATCATCCTCTAACGATCCACATAGCCAAGGTGGTTTTTGTTTATATATTTTAGACAATGCGTTTTAAATTTTATATATTATTAACTATCGATTTTGTTTTATATATTTCAAGGTTCGGATGCTCGAGTCAATATCGACCTTAACTTTCTTGATGACGATGATGAGTCGGTGTTCCAAGAGCGTGTTGGTGGTAGAGATGCGGCTAGGAAAGCTTCAGGAGGCAAAGCAAAAGGAAAGGCTCGGTACAACGAGACATTTAGCCATTTGTCGGTGAAGTTGGACGGTTTGATGGACATTATCAAAGAACACGTTGGTATGGGAAAGGAGAAAATCAGTTGGCTAAAATGAAGCTAAAGGCGAAGGAAAGTACGATCAAGCTCGCCGAGTTGAGAGTGTTGACCACCAATTACAGTCACCTTGGCGAACCCGAACGATCCATCTTGCTAAAGGCGCAACAAGACATCAAGGAAAATATGGATATCATTAATTTTATTTATGTCATTGTGTTGTCTATTTTAAGTTTATTGTCTTGTTTTATAAATGATGTGAGACTTTATTAATCTACTAATGTTTTTTAGTTTAATAAAAATGCAATTTTAGTTTTATTTGATTTTAAAGGGGAAAAAAAACAATGATTAGAAGATAGCTCACGGGAGACCATACCATTCTCACTAAATTTGCATAGGTTACTGCCTCAATCAACTTATGACATGCATCAAAAAAATAAACCCCAAAGCTAAAATTCAAAATACACCATTATGATAACATTGCTTCTAAATTTATATACCCAACTCTATATACAACTAAATTAATAAGGTATATTCAACCTTGTCTCAGGGAGCCTCTAATCTAATAAAGTGTTAAAAATTGTTAGAATCAAAATCCGGGATCTCAAAACCGAAAGACAAATCCCTAAAATCAATAAAAAGATTAAAAGCAAGTGAAAAGAATCTTAGAGGACAATAAATGGTACGGATAAAGTAACCTGAGATCCAAAGTGCCACTATAAAATTTAATAATTCAAAATAATAG
>CM067167.1:234596278-234598778 GCA_034093135.1 Erigeron breviscapus | reverse complement strand
TCTACATCAAAAATATTATTTAGTTTTTAAAAGTTATAATAAAATATATATTTCCACTAGTAGACTACGATATTAAATGAGACCAAACAGAATATTAAGCTTGTGTTCAATATTTCCTCTATAAATACTCTATGCATCCCCTTCAATCCTTTATTCACCACCACCATCACCTTTTATAATAAAACCAAACACACTCTTAGGTGAAACCCAGTATTTCTTCACTAAAAATGGGCATCAAAAAATCAAACAAACTTTCACAAGCAGCATTATTAAAGCAAATACTGAAAAGATGTTCAAGTCTAGGCAAAAAACATGGATATGATGATGATGGACTTCCACTTGATGTCCCAAAAGGCCATTTTCCTGTCTATGTAGGCGTAAAGCGCACTCGATATATCGTACCGATATCGTATTTAACTCACCCTGAATTCCAAAGGTTGCTCCAACATGCTGAAGAAGAATTTGGGTTTCATCATGAAATGGGTCTCACTATTCCTTGTGAAGAAGTCGTTTTTCAATCACTCACTTCTATGCTAGGATGACGTGTTTCAGACTAGTGGTTGATTAATGATGGGTCGAGAGTATCGCATAAAATTAGTGGTTGATATAGTGTACGGAGAAATTTTTTAGATGTGGCGCTTTGACGCTGACCAAAAATGATGGTGGCGAAGACTGGTGGTGACTACGCGAGTGCCGTTAGTACTATTGTTGGATATGTTGGAAAAATATGGGTTTTTGCAGAGCTAAAGTTTTTAAATCCAGAAAAACGTACAACTGTTGGTGAATGAAGCACAAGTTGTTTAAACGTTTGATTTCTGAGATGGTGATTTTGAGCTCTGGGAAAAGGGATTTCCTTTTTTTTAACCATATTTATTTGTTTTCTTTTATTTTTTGGCTGACTCTTACCCAAAATATAGAAATTTAATAAGTTTATGTTTTTAGTATTTTGGGTTAGATGATTGAATGAATGAATTTGTACAAATGAAATGTTGTAATTTTCCTCATTTGAGGTGTAAATTGTTTTACACCCATTTGAGAGTGACTAAATGTTTCCCTAATATTATGAGATATTTGGTGGTTTTTAACAAATTGTTGTTGGTGGATATTTTTACTTGTTATATATGTGATGATCTTTCCTTTTACCATCATTATTATTCTATATTGTATATTGTATATATATATATATATTGTAAGTAACTCGATGCGATGCTCGGTGATCTAAGAAAGCCTATACCTTGCTTGTTGTATTTGCATAATTTCATGCAAATCAATGTAAATGTTTGCGAAAAATAGAAATATATTTTTTCTATTAGAAATAGTGCATACACATAACATCAATTAATTCTGACACAGGGTAACACGACCAGAAAAAAGTCAACCCCACCAGAGCATTAGCGGCGACGTCGCCGCTAATGCTTGCCACGTGGCACCTCGGTATCATTTCTCCCAATCTTATTATCGCCTTCGCTAATGCTTGCCACGTGCCACATCAGGATCATTTCTCCCAATCATATTATCGCCTTCGCTAATGCTTGCCACGTGGCACATCAGTATCATTTCTCCCAATCTTATTATCGCCTTCGCTAATGCTTGCCACGTGCCACATCAGGATCATTTCTCCCAATCTTATGATCGCCTTCGTTAATGCTTGCCACGTGCCACATCAGGATCATTTCTCCCAATCATATGATCGGACGTAAAGGTGCAAACTTTGTCCATGTCGGATAATGCTCTTCCATGGATAATTTTGCACAAATTTTGTTAATTAAATCATGTACAGATGGTTGTAATTCTACTACTTCAATATTATAAGTTCAAAAAACATTTTCCTTTTCTTGTTTCCGAATTTTTTTAAAGTGATTGTTTTTATAACATGTTTTTAATTGATTGAATTTTTTTTTTCCATATTACGTTTTAAATTAGAACATTGTTCTAAAATTAAAATTATAAATTATATTTTGATATTAGTTTTAAAAGTGATTGTTTTGAAAGTGATTGTTTTTAGAACATTGTTCTAAAATAATATTTTACTTTTAGGGTTTTGTATTATAGATTTTATAGGTATATAGAAATTAAAAAAAAAAAAAAATAAAGAAAAGCTACCAACAATACAAACATAAATAAAGAAGTTCATAAAAAATACAAACTAATCACTATCACTATCACTATCATCCATATATTGTCTATAATCCCAATCCCCCAAGCGCTGTGTAGGAAATCCCGACGTGCTAGACCCGGCCTGGTCTAAGGGTTGACCGGGGGCCAAGGGTTGAAGAATTGATCCACGTAATCAGAGCCCGGCGACTGTGCTGCAGATGGGCCCGACGACTGTGATCCAGCTGGGTCGGCCTGGTCTTGGTGTTGCTGGGCTGGGGCGTCCAAAAGAGGGTCATCTGGACGCGGGACCTGGACATTCAGTCCTCGGGTTCCCCTAACAATACGCCCAACCCCGCGGGTATGTCCCGATCGGGCCCCGAAAGTGTCCAAAAATGCCTGCGTT
>CM067167.1:234483778-234591278 GCA_034093135.1 Erigeron breviscapus | reverse complement strand
TAACGATATACTTATTTAATTAAACTTAAAAGTACCAAATTGTATGTTATTTAAAGAAGTTGTTTCGGCAGTTTGATGGACTAGCAATGAAATTCATAAACTTTTTCAAGATTTGCAGAAAAGTTGTAAAAAGGACTGTAGATATAGTATGTTAATAACTATAAATATATTTTAATAACGATATACTTATTTAATTAAACTTATAAGTACCAAATTGTATGTTATTTAAAGAAGTTGTTTCGGCAGTTTGATGGACTAGCAATGAAATTCATAAACTTTTTCAAGATTTGCAGAAAAGTTGTAAAAAGGACTGTAGATATAGTATGTTAATAACTATAAATATATTTTAATAACGATATACTTATTTAATTAAACTTATAAGTTACCAAATTGTATCTTAGAATGTAAAGAAGTACTTGTTTCGGCAGTTTGATATAGTTCCTTAAATCCACTATAAAAAATTTCAAATCTTTTCATCCAAAAACTTATGTTATAGCTTCATACCATCCTCACCTTCATCCATTTCTCACGAATGCAAAATCCACTTTCACCTCATTTGTTTCCTATCATTTTAAGGTCTCGTTAGATGCATACACAAATAGTACTCGTAGTTGCCAAGTAATCATTTATTACAACACTATCCACAAAGTTTTTTTGGATAATATTAACAAAAGTGTGATTTTTGGTCAAATTAGTTTCTTTTAAACATGAACTTCCTTGGAAATGGGTCTCGATTTACGCCGTGTTCGGGTCTAAAAATTATATATGTTGATCCCATGATAAAAAAGAGTCATGGGGTATAAATTTTATGTTTTAAAACTTCCAAAATCAAAAGTAATATGGAACTCTTCGAAACATTTAGTCCGTAGCTTCCTTATCCGCGTTGATTGTTACTTAGATATTAAGCTCGTCAAAATTTACTCCGTACTTCCGTAGTACTACTTCTGCTCTTTTTTTTTACACGGACTTTTTTTATTATTATTATTTTGAATATGACTTTTATTTATTAATTTTTCAAAATGAATATGATTTGTAGTAAATTAGACCTGCATTTATTTTAGTAATAATAATAATAATAATAATAATAATAATATAATAATAATAATAATAATGATGCCTTGTGTGCTTTTAATGTGAAAATGGATATTGACCTTTTGAGCAATCCATGTGAGATCGCTGCCCCCAAACTCATGAAGAAACTGGCAGATATATATTTCACACGTGTTACCCAAATGGCGGAATCCACTTTTTCCTTATCCTCTCGACAGATGGCATTATGGAAATCTCAAATGGAGGAGTGCACTTCGGATTGGCTTAGGGTGGTTCCAATATCTGGACTGGGACAGACTATGAATGCTAGGACTTACCGGTGTGTTCTATGTTATCGGCTAGGTATTCCTCTATTTACTGTTCCTACGCAGTGCTCAGCTTGTTCCAAGGTATTTCCGGGGGATATTTATGGGGACCATGCTATATCATGCGCAGGTATTGTTGGTATTAAACATCGACATAACCTGGTACGTGATACCCTTGTTGACATCTGTTCTCGGTCTGGGGTTTCAGTTCGTAAAGAAGTTGATATCGGACTTATTGGAGGAAAAGACAACCATTTGCGCCCGGCTGATTTGTTGCTTTATTCGTGGGACGGAGGGCTTGATGTATGTGTCGACTTGACAAGGTCATCGCCCTTGACACAGACTGGTATGGTTGACTTTGTGCCTGGTCGTGCGGTGATTGAGGCTGCACAACGTAAACGTGTCAAGTACGAGGCTAAGTGTGCGGATATTGGATATGGGTTTCTCCCCTTCTCATTCTCTTCCTTTGGGGAACTCGAGAAGGATGCGGTGACCTTATTAAAGCGAATCCGAAGGTTCTCTGTGGCTCAAGACACTAGTGCACGTGCTGCTACTCATATATTTAGTAGGATTAGTTTTGCTATTGCTAGAGGGGTGGGGGCTCAGATAGTATCTCGGCTTCCTACCAATTTCTTGTAAATCCTCCGAATTTATAATAATAATTATAATAATAATAATAATAATAATAATAATAATAATAATAATAATAATAATAATAATCATAATAATAATAATAATAACAACAAAAACAGAAATTGTCATGGTCTTGTTTATTTGTCCGTTTGAATGTTGAAATTATTAAAAAGAAAAGGATATTTTTCCTTTCTGTCTATAAATAAGACAATATTAGCAGTTTTATCTTCTAGCTGTATTGTGGAATAAATATATTTATATGTATTATCAAAATTAGAATAAATCACCGAAGAAGACATGGGCAGCAAGGAGAACCACCTGATTGATAGGTGGGCTGCACCATGGCCCAGACTTGTTGGGCTACAACTGCATTAATTGACATAGTGACCAACTGGTAATTGCCCAATTTGTCTAACCCTACTCAACCCTACCCTACCCCACAAGCTTAGTTCAACTTAGATTTTAATCTAACGTTCTGGCTGTATAAAATTTTTAGTCAATAGTTATGTGAAATATCTGTAAATGGGCTCTTGATCTAGTGGTTCACAAGAGGTGGGACGCTTTGTATCTTAAGAAGTCCAAGGCTCAACTTAATACATTGATGTTTAATTATCAACATGATATAAAAACTAACAATAGGTAAAAAGAAAGATTATGTGAAATATCTTATTACCATTTATAAATCTTTAACCTGCATGAGTAAATTAAACATGACAAAATTAGCACATTGGTTCCGCATTAGCATGAGTTGGTTCTCTCGTAACTTGCCTAGTATGAAGCAGTCATGCTTTATGCATCCATATGTAAATATACGATACGATGTTCTCGTATACCTTAGGGGGGAGGGAGTGAGTGAGGGAGCTCGCGAGATCGAAGGGTACTCGGACGCCACTGCAGCGAGATGGGAGAAAGGCTGGAGGTGGCGAGATGGGAGCTCGGAGAGGGTTGGGAGGGAGATGGGGGAAGAAGGATTGAAAGTGTAAGTTTTCAAACGGTCATGTGACCGTTACAGGGATTGAAACTGTAAAGTTGCACGCACCAGGGACCATTTGTGTCAACCAGCTTAAACTTTTTTTTTTCTTTTTAATTCTCCTATATATATATAGCCGAATTTCACCTTCCAAAAACACAACCAAACCTCATTTTTACTCTTTTTCAATTCAAACACAAACAATAACATAGTTTCATCATATGGATCCATTATCTTCATCATCATCGTCATCCGAAGAGATTTCATCGGCTTCCGAATTTTCATTTCCTTTTTCGTTGTCGGATTTATCCACGGGTAGTAGCCTATCTTTTTTGCAATGCGTTCTTGACACGGTTGAAGACGACACGGCAAGCTCCACCGCAACCCGCGCCTACATCGAGCGGTTTCGACAACGAGCTCACGAAACTCTTATGCGTGACTATTTTGTTGAAGAACCGAAGTTTGGCCCGGTTTGATTTCGTGAAAGATTTCGAGTGAGTCAAAGGTTGTTTTTAAAGATTGTTAGTGATATTGAGCAACGGTACGTGTACTTTCAAGAGCGTGTAGATCGGTAGGGGAAAAAGAGCTTTACGGCCATACAAAAATGCACATCCGCGGTGGGACAACTCGCAACGGGCAACTGTTGGAGTCAAGCTGCTCATACATTACAAGATTTGAAGATGACAAACAATTTATGAAATACTTAAGTCTTTGGTTCTGGAGCTGAGTCAGCTTGGACTGATCCAAGCTGAGTCAGCCTGATCCTTGAGTCAGCTTGGACTGATCAGCTTGAGTCAGCTTGGACTGATAGCTTGAGTCAGCTTGGACTGATCAGCTTGATCAGCTTGGACTGATCAGCTTGATCAGCTTGGATGATCAGCTTGATAGCTTGGTCTGGAGCTGAGTCAGCTTGGACTGATCCAAGCTGAGTCAGCCTGAACATCTTCACTAGAAGATGGTATCTTTCAAGCTGCATCAAAAGAAGAATAAGCACTTGGTCTAAATCGAAGATGAAGAACAAGGATAGAAGGCCAAGCTGATGGGTGGAAGTCAGCTTGGTTCTTGCAGTCAGCTTGGAAGGTACATGTTCAGCCTTGAGTATTGCAAGTGCTCCAGAGTTGTTTTTAACTTTCTATATTCATCAATCAACTGGATAAACATCAGAAAGGACATTCTAGAAGTGTCAGTTGTTGATTGTAAACATTCTATAAGGTGTCCATTGTATTGTTGTTGCACGATCATTCTTGGTAAGCAAGTAGGGAACAAAAAGGACAATGTCACTATCACCAGGTACTGATCAAGCAGAGACCATCAGATCAAGACACGTGGAAGATAATGGACGGCATCCAAGGCATGGTTGATGCCAATATAAACCAGCCTTAGAGTCTCAATAATGTGTGCATCCATTACATTAACTCTCACAACGATTAAAGCTATCAGCTTGGATCCGTGTTGTACTCAGCTTAGGCTAGTAGAGTTAATATACAGAGTTGTAACTTGCTATTCAACCAAGTAGTTAGATTTGTAGGCTAATCTGTTCCACAACTACTTGTAATTCTTTTTATTCATCAATAAAAGAATTAGTTGAAATCAGCTTACACTTTGTTCTTGGACTGCACTTTACTTTACTCTCTTTATATTCTGTTATTTATCTTTACTGTTTCATTAACATTAAGTATCTCAAGCTGAATATGGAAAAATACTTTAAGATAATTTACATTCCGCATTAAAAAGTATTTTCAAGCTGATTAAGTTAAAAGTTGTATTCACCCCACCCCTTCTACAACTCTTTGAGATATATTAAACCATCCTGTTATCTCCTTGGGGACCTATCAGGTGGTACCAGAGCAGGGGTTTTGTAATACACTTAACTTGATCCCTCTCATTTAATTTTATTTTGGTTTAAAACATGTCTCAACCTATGTATACTGATAATGGTTCTTCCACTAGACCACCCATGTTTGATAAGACTGATTTCAGTGGGTGGAAATGAAGAATGTCCCTTTTTCTTGAATCAATTGATAATGACATGCCTGACATACTTGTTGATGGACCTTATGTTCCAAGGGATACAGTAATCACACCAAGGCCAGCTTCAACTGATGGAGCTGAGCCTGGTTCACCTGATGTCAGAGTTGTTATCAAACCCAAGGCTGATTGGGGTGATGAGGATAGAAGAATGGTCAACTTGGATGTAAGGGCCAGGAACTTTATTGTCCAAGCTGTACCTAAGGACATTTATAGAGCCATTAGACACTGTCCTAGTGCTAAGAAGATGTGGGATACTTTGACTGTTATGTATGAGGGCTGTGCAACTTCTATGGAGTCTACCAAGACTACATTGACTAGAAGGTATGAAAGATTCTTTGCACATAAGAATGAATCCCTCACTGACACTCATACCAAGTTTAATGCACTTGTTAATGACTTGATTGCTCTTGACATACATAAAGATGATGATGTACTTAAAAGCAAATTTCTAGATTCATTACCTTTAAAATGGAATAATTATGTTGCTAGTGTCAAGTTGAGTCCAGTGTACAAAGAACTTAACTTACCAGGTCTCTATGGGTTGCTTCACAACCATGAATGCACTGAAGCTGAAAAGCTGATTGCCATGGGTGATGTTGTGGGAAGCTCAAGCTCTGCACTTGTTGCATCTTCAACTGAGCATCCCAGCCCACTTTGTGATGAACCTGTTCCAAGTCAGTTTGTGAGTGATGTTGTTGAAACTGATAAACCATGTGAATCTGAAACTGAATATTATTCAAGTGATGAAACTGAGAGTTTAGCTAATGAGGTTGCCATGTTGGCTGAAAGACTGAAAAGAAGGAATTTTTCAAAATTTAAAGGAAAAGGAAAAGGAACTTTTAAAAATGACAAACCCAAAAAGCCTTTGGACATGTTAGAAGTAACTTGTTTCAAATGTGGTAAAACTGGTCATATGGCTAATGATTGTAAATCAAAACCCACTCAACAAGCTGATAACTCTAAACCTAAAAGTGGTGCGAAAGATGAGAAATACTCTAAACTCAAGCTAAAATATAAGAAATTAAAAGCACAAGTTTCCAAGCTGAGTGAAAAGAGTCTTGTTGCAAAAGATTGGGCTGAGAGTGCAACTTCATCTGATGATCAAACCTATGAAGATGCTCAATGCTTCATGGTCAAAGAACAGTCAGCAAAGTGTCAAGAAATCAAGGAGATGTGCTTGATGGCCAAAGATGCTACTGAAAATCTTCTTGATGGCATGACCAAGCTGAGAGAAGAAAGTGATCAGCTCACTCAGTCAGCTCATTCTGCATCCACTGTTCAAGAGGTATCTCTTTTTCTTTCTCTTTCTAATGAAGAAAAACTTGCTAAACTGAACAAACTTGGTGATGAGGTTCTTTTACAAATACATTTTAATAAACAACATAAAATGGAAATTGTGTCTTTGAGAAATAAAATTTCAGTACAAACTCTGTCTATTGAAAAACTTCAGTCAGAAATCAAAGCTTTAAAAAGAGTAAATGTTTCTCTTTTACAAGAAGCTAAGGAAGCTGATAAAAAGTATTTGAAAATCAAGCACATAACTGAGTCCTGGTGTACTTGTTCTAAAAGAACTGCCAAGTGTGTCAATGAGCAAGTGCCTCAACAAATTCAGGCTATATTTGATGGTGATTATGACAAAGCTATTGCCATAAGTGAAGTATGTGCAATGGAGCCTTGTTATCAGCCTATACCTCCTACAGCTATTCACACCAAAAGGATTCTTAAAAAGCAGTATGAAAATCCTGGTCTTGGTTTTGTTTATGGTGGAAATTTGAAAACCATATTTGATGGTGTCACTACTATTGAGTCTGTCCCTACCAAGTCTGAAGTCAGTCTGGATTCACCCAAGCTGACTGATTCTCCCTCAGAGTCTAGTAGTGAACTTAAGACCAAGGAGAACTCTCCTAAACTGACTAATCAAAAGAGTCAGAAAGTTAAAAAGAACAAATCTATTAAGAAGAGTCAGTCTGATCAAACCAGTTCCAAGGGAAAATCTAAGACACCCAGTCAAGACTCAGATCAACTTATCTCTAAGCTGATTAAGTCCAGGCTGAGTGAGATTTCAAAAGAGGTTTCTTTTTTAAACAGTCTTTCAAAAGTTGATCAAAAGAAACTCAGAGCTGAGTCAAAGAAAGCTGGAATTGGTAAGGATATTTAAGACAGTCTGAGTCCAAAGTTGTTGAAAATAATTTTCAAGAAAAATCTAAACAACAATGGAAAGTAAAATCTAATGATAAGAGTTCTTCTTCTACTCAAACTGAGTCTGGCACTTCAGTCAGCTCAAGTGAACCCATCTTTGGATGGGTTCCCAAAAAGAACTAACTCTTTTCATGATTACAGGGCATTCACAATGCATTTATCTGGTACTTGGACAGTGGATGTTCCAAGCATATGACCGGATGTAAGTCCCTGCTATGTGACTTTAGGAACAGACTTGGTCCTAATGTCACCTTTGGTGATGATTCTCAAGGAACTACAGAAGGATATGGTTCTCTTACAAATGGTCCTCTCACATTTAGAAGAGTCTCCTATGTCAGTGGGCTGAAGCACAATCTGATTAGTGTTAGCCAATTGTGTGATGCTGGCTATGAAGTGAGATTTCGAGCTGATAGAGGGATTGTTTGTGATCTGGAAGGAAATGTTGTTTTGATTGCTAAAAGAGATGAATCTCTTTACACTTTTGATATGAGCAAGCCTACAGTGTTGATAGAAGTGTGTTTCTTGTCTAAAATTCAAGATGAGTTGAATTGGTTATGGCACAAAAGACTATCTCATATGAATTTCAAAGATATTAATAAATTGAGCAAAAATGGGTTAGTTTCTGGTCTTCCTGCTATCAAGTATGAGAAAGACAAATTGTGCAGTGCCTGTGAGAAAGGGAAGCAACACAAAACTTCTTTCAAATCTAGAACATGTTCAACTATTGAATCTTGTTTAGATTTACTACATATGGATCTGTTTGGTCCAGTTAGTACACCCTCCTTGAGTGGAAAAAGGTACTCACTGGTTATTGTAGATGAATATTCAAGGTTTACATGGGTCTTCTTTCTAAAAGCCAAGAGTGAAGCTGCTGAAGTAATCATTAACTTTATCAAAAATGCTGAAGTCCTTTACAAGAAGCCAGTTAGTTAGCTTAGAAGTGATAATGGGACTGAGTTCAGAAATCAAACTCTGCACTCTTTCTGTATTAGTAAAGGCATCTCTCAATGTTACTCAGCTGCAAGAACTCCACAGCAAAATGGAGTTGCTGAAAGAAGAAACAGAACCCTGATTGAAGCTGCAAGATCCATGCTAGCTCAAAATGGTGTGAAGGTTCATTTCTGGGCTGAAGCTATTCACACAGCTTCCTTCACCCAGAACAGATCATTGATTGTTAAAAGGCATCAGAAGACAGCATATGAAGTTTTAAAGGGCAGAAGACCTGAAATAGGGTTCTTAAGAATGTTTGGAAGTCCTTGCTTCATTCTAAATCAAAGAGACCATCATGGCAAATTTGATGCCAAAGCTGATGAAGGAATTTTTCTTGGTTATTCTACACTCATGAAAGCCTACAGAGTGTATAACAAAAGAACAAGAGTAATTGAAGACACAGTTCATGTGAAAATAGATGAATCAAACTCAATCAGCTCAGCTCAAGAAGATGGTGATTTTGACTTCGAAGAGCTTGTTGCTCCTGATTGTGATCCTCCTACTGATCCTATCATTGAAGATGATGATGCACCTGTTGAGGGGGAGATTCCTATTTTCCATGATCTTGATGTAGAGCTGAATCAGCCTCATGTTTCTACTCAACCTCAGAAAACAAATGAAACAATTTTACCCATCTGTGAGCAAGCTCAAGCTGATAATCCTATCAGCTCATCCAACTCAGTTGTTCAAGATCTCAACAGTGATCAAGTTGAGTCTGTATCTCAAGCTGATTCTCAATCTATTGAAGAGGAAGCTGATCATGAAGTACAAAATGTTCCAGTTCATGCTACAAAGTAGACAAGAAGTCATCCAATTGATCAGATTATTGGTGATCCCACTTCAAAAGTTCAGACAAGAAGAAATGCCACTGGAAATTTCTGCATGTTTGTGAATTTTGTTAGCAATACTAAGCCAACTAAAGTTGAAGAAGCTCTAAGTGATCCACCTTGGGTGAGTGCAATGCAAGAAGAACTCACTCACTTTGAAAGGAACAAGGTGTGGAAACTGGTTCCCAGACCAGCTGATAAGACTATTATTGGCACAAGGTGGGTCTTTAGAAACAAGATGGATGAAAGAGGTATTGTGACAAGAAACAAGGCAAGATTCGTGGCTCAAGGTTACAGTCAAGAAGAAGGAATAGATTATGATGAGACCTTTGCTCCTGTTGCTAGGCTTGAAGTAATAAGAATGTTTCTAGCATACTCAGCCTACAAAGGATTGAAAGTGTATCAGATGGATGTGAAAAGTGCCTTTCTGAATGGCAAACTTGATGAAGAAGTTTTTGTACATCAGCCTCCTGGTTTTGAAAGTTCTAAGTATCCACACCATGTCTACAAGTTGGACAAAGCTCTCTATGGATTGAAGCAAGCTCCAAGAGCATGGTATGATACACTGTCCAAATTCTTACTTAAGAATAAGTTTGAAAGAGGTAATGTTGATAAAACTTTGTTTGTGAGAAAGATAGGAAAGGATATCTTATTGGTACAAATTTATGTGGATGACATTATTTTTGGTTCTACTAATGATAGATTATGCAAAAAAATTTCTGAGCTGATGTCTAAACACTATGAAATGAGTATGATGGGTGAATTAACCTATTTTCTTGGTCTTCAAATTAAACAATCCAATTCTGAAATTTTTATTAATCAAGGAAAATATGTTAAAGATTTACTCAAGAAATTTGGCTTTGACAATTGCTCTCCAATGAAAACACCTATGGGTGCTGCTACCAAGCTGAGTGAAGATATCAGTGGGAAACCAGTTGATATTACAGCTTATAGGGGCATGATAGAATCTTTATTGTACTTAACTACTAGTAGACCAGATATTATGTTTGCCACATGTCTTTGTGCTAGATATCAAACTTGTCCCAAAGAATCTCATCTTCAAGATGTGAAACGAATATTTAGATACCTTAAAGGTACACCCAATCTGGGTCTTTGGTATCCCAAAGACTCAGGGTTTGATCTAATTGGGTATTCAGATTCAGACTTTGCAGGTTGTAAGATTGACAGGAAAAGCACAACAGGAAGTTGTCAATTGTTTGGAAATAGGTTAGTGAGCTGGGCTAGCAAGAAGCAACACTCAGTCTCAACTTCTACTGCTGAAGCTGAATATGTTGCTGCTGGAAGATGTTGTTCTCAAATCCTATGGATGCAGCATCAGCTTTCTGACTATGATATCATTGGGTCCAAAACTCCCATTTTCTGTGACAATACAAGTGCCATTGCAAATACCAACAATCCTGTTAATCATTCAAGGACTAAGCATATTGATGTCAGATATCATTTCATTAGAGACCATGTCATGAAGGAAGATATTGAACTCCATTTTATTTCAACAGACAATCAGCTTGCAGACTTGTTCACCAAGCCTCTTGATGAAGCAAGGTTTAATACCTTGCTGAGCAAGCTGGGAATGTTAAATATGGAATAATCTATTAAGGAAAACTCAAGCTGATTGACCTTAGTTTTGACCTAAGGATGACCAAGCTGAGTCAGCTCAGCTTGGAGTCAGCTTGGATTTTACTTAGTAAGTTATTTTATATTTTTCATTCCTTGTTGTTGTAAATAAAATATTGTTTTACTCTGTTTGTCTCTCTTTCCTCTGTACAAACCACAACCGTTACTCCCTCCATGGTAAAAAGTAACCGTTGGGGTAAGTGTACTTTCTCTCTCCAATCACAAAACGACACACTTTTGGTGGGAAGGCCATATAAAAGCCAACCCGTTTGATCAAATCACTATTCCATTGTATTCTCATCTCTATAATCTCATTCTCAATTCTTTTTATCCAAAAATCATTCATACTCTGTTTTCAGTTCTCTCGTATTTTATCATTCTTTAGTTAATTTCTCAATTAGTGTGTTATCAAATGGCTTCACCTTCTCAAGATAATTATCCTGAACCTAAACAAGTCGACAAAATCGGTACTTATTTGAAGGGAGATAGGGTTCCAGAAATAGAGGGTGCCAAATGGGTTTCTACTCAGATAAAGGTACGACCTCCACAATATGCCAATCTCCATCCACCTTCAAACAAGTCTGATTACTCTGACATGGCAAGGTATATCTTTTATCATCCTATGGGTAAGATTATGCATCTTTCTCCTGGTTTTATAAATTTCAATCAGCTTTTAGAGTTTTGGCTAACAAGCAGGGTAACAACCACCACTCAGGGCAAGCAATGCATTATGGGCACTTTAGACAAGGCATCTCGTCGACTTGTACTTACTCTTGACAGTTTTAAACGAATTTTTGAATTAGAGTACAAGTCTGACCTTGCCTATGAGTCAGCCCCACCCCTGGATGTGGCAAAAAGTGTTTTAAATGACATCGTTTATACAGGGAGGGTTGGTAGTTCTGTTAAAATATCTCATTTTTCTGGTAATTATAAATATTTGATCTCAACTATTGTGAGATCATTTCAAACCAAAGTTGGTGGTTTTGATACACCAAATAAGCTTGAAATGCAAATCTTTTACTGCATGGTCCACAATAGATTAATTGATTTTGGTAAACTAATTTTTGATGATCTTGTAACCAAGGTTTCTGCAAAATCTGAAAACATTTACTATGGCAGAATCTTGGGCTACATTATTGAAAAGTCTTTAAAAGGAGATTACCAAAGGGCAACAGGGGACTTTATAAAAATTTCTTCCCTGGCCTCAAATATTTTTGGACCAATTGAAGTCCACCAGAAATTAACCACTGCAATGCATGATTATTTGGATTTTTGTGTGAACAGAGAGTAGGAGTACCTTGAGGATCAATCTGATTCTCAAGAGGGAGCTGAGGCTGACTACCCTTCGACGCAAGCTGATCAGCTTGAAACTGAATCAGTCTTAGCTATTCAGGGTAGTGTTCAAGGTACAACTTCTAACATCCCTGAAACTCCTCCCCCTCATCGTTCTTCATTTTCTGAGGGTAGGGAAGTGGACCCAGACCCACAAAATCCCTTCCTAACCGACCCCTCACAAAAATCCCTTGTTTTACAAAATGAGCCAAACTCCCAAATCCCCAAAAGAAAAAATCTCTAAAGAGAAAGAAAGTATCAGTTGAGGGGGAGCATGCTGCAAAAGCTGCTAAAGTCTCTTAATCTCAAAGGAGACTACCCCTTGAGGCTGAATCTGCAAGAGAACGTTCCCAAGCTGACTCAGCTTCACCAGTTTCTAAGCCGATTCGCCCATCTGCATTCTCTAAAAAAGGTGCAGATAAGATAAAAGGGAAAAACTGTTACTGCTACATCCTCCCAAAAGGGTGTACGCATTGAAAAACAGACCTCAGCCCAAGGTCAGACTGAGTCCATTATTATATTGCCTTCATCACTCTCCAAACAGAGTGGTAAAATCACTAAAGGGATACCCCTGGACTCAACCCAAGTCCATAAAGAGTCGAGTCTTCCACAGTTGCAAAATCTTGAGCATGTGTACCGAAGATCTCCAAGAAAAGGTACTCAAGCTGACTCTTCTCTTTTACACTTTGGGTCTGCACAGGCTGCCAATGCTCCACCTAGATCACAAGGTGGAGTACAGGCCTCAACATTCTGTCCCGATGAGGCTGTGGTGTAACAAAACATCATAGAAGAGGGACCATCAAATTCTACCCTTAACATTACACCAACTGCAGTCGTCTCTGCACTTGTGGAAACACAAGGGACTGCCTTTGGTCAAAAGGGCTTGATTTGTCAAGTCCTTAATCCGTCTCTTGCAGGTGAGACAGCTACCGATGGTCCTCACGATGTTGGTAGTCAAAGACTCTTCACCACCACAGGGGGTGATCAGTCACTTGGTCAGTCTGGAGCTCACCCATCCTCAAGGGATGTTCTGGTGACTGCCAATGCTGAAGCTGATCAATCATGAAGCAGGCAATGTACAACTTGAATTACATGCTAATTCTCCTCAAGCTGATGCCAAACTGACAACTTATGCTCTACCTTTTGAGACTCACTCTCATGAGGCAAATCGCCCAACAACTCCTCCAGCTCCACAATCTCAAAATTCACCTAATATACCGAACATTGGGGACACCAGTGAGCCCTCTGAAAGGGTTCAGGCTGCAAAGCCAACTATTGGTCCTCCCATTACGGCCAGATCCATATTAAAGGATGTGGTAGCTAAGCTCACTGAGATGAACGACGCCCATAAGGCTGACATCACACAACTTGGTGAATGTATGGATGTGATTCAAGGTAAACATGTATCTTTGCAGGATCAGCTTCAAGATATTATGAGCACTCAGTGGATCTTGACCACCCATCAAGAAGAAATCATGGAAGATATGGCAGATATGGGCAAGATGTTTGCCAAGCTGAGTGGCACAGTAAAGGGTTGGAGTCAAGGGATGACAGAATTAAATGAAGAAAATAGAAACTATTTAGCTGCACTTGCCACTTCCCAAAACAAGATGAGGAAGTCAATGAGGACCAGATTCAAAGCTAATAGGCTGAGACTAAAGAAGCAAAACAAGAAGAAGTCAATGAGGACCAGATTCAAAGCTAATAGGCTGAGAATAAAGAAGCAAAACAAGAAGGTTCTCAAGGACATCAAAGGCATCCAAACCCAGCTTGAAGCAGTTGTAAATGTTCCTTCCAAAGTAGAGAAGTCTGAAGCTGAGCTAAAGAAAAAAGTTGCAGCACTCAGCTCCATAGTTGATGAACTGAAGGCTTCCAGCTCATCTAATACTACAAAACTGACTGAGCTTGATTCTTATTTAAGAAATGATCTCACACTGCTAATCAAGTCAGTCAGCTCCACCTCCTCTGCCCCCATTGATGATGACAAAAAGGGGGAGAAGGAAGAAGAAAGGGAGAAAGTAGTTGAGGAAGATGCTGCTGCTAGGGAAGAAGAAGATACTGAGGTGAATGAAGAAGATGTTGAAGCTGCTGTTGCTATAATGAACATTGGAGCTGATCAGTCTGAAACTCAAGCTGAAACTCAAATTCAGACTGAGCCAGCTTCAACACAAGAAGAAGAAGTTGTTGTGGTGGATTCTGATGATGAAGAGGATGAAGGAGCAGATGTGAAGGTTGTCTTAGGTCTCCAGGCTGATGCAGACCTCATTGAATTTGAAGATGAGTCCTCCTCAGATGACAGTGACAAAGTGCCAATTGGGCCTTATTTTACAGAGAGGAGAGGATCTGGATTAGGCCCAGCTTCCATTCAGCCTATTGAAGAACAAGCTGACCAAAACATTCAGACTGAAGGCACTCAGACTGAAGGTACTTCAAGACAAAGAAGTCAGCTTGAGATTGAAGAGGAGACTGTTAGAATTAATGACGCTGAAAGGAGAAGAAGACAAGAGGCAAAGGATGCCAGAATGGCAAGGATACTGATTCTGGATGACAAGGAAAAATAAAGATACACCAGACTCCAGGATCAACTCAATGAAGAAGAAAAGAGGCAAACTACTTGTGCATGGCTACGAGAACGTCCAGTGAAAGCCTTGATCATTTTTGCGTTGCGGTCATCGAGTTATATCGCAGCGAGTACTTACGTAGGCCAACTAGTAATGACGTTGCACGCTTATACGAGGCGCATGAACGGCGAGTACTATTACGCTTGAAGCCGTTACTTTACAAGACTTGTGGATTTGGCATGCTTTTTTTGGTCCTCCAGGATAGCTCAGCGATATCAACGTTTTGAAGCAATCGACATTGTATCTTAGGGAGCGAAATTGGACGGCTCCTAACTCGTCTTTCACCATAAATGGCCGTTACTACGAACGGGGATACTATCTTACCAATGGAATCTATCCAAGGTGGGTGATGGCGGTTTTTGTTTAGTGTACGTTTAAATTTATAAAAAAGTTCTACAAGTAGATATCTCAAACTAACCACACGCTTACGGGCAGGGGACCCGATCAGATGTAGTATAGTAAGTGATAAGTACAGGATCGTTCGCAGGGACGCTTGCACTACCTAATCTAATAATATGTGTAATTCTAGCGGTTGGGGGTTGTCACGATTTCCTATTAAACTAATAAAAACTGAAAAGTAAATAGAAGCCGCAACCGCTTATTCAGCGAGAGGCTTAGTCTGAAAAGGATTTGAAAAAGCAAATAACAGTAATAAAATTAAAATACTTGTTTGGCATCTCAGATCTCATGATACGACTGGATATTATTCTACCTACTTTCTAGACTGTTGGAAACTTAATCACAGCTCAGATTCTCGTTAGATTCACTTTGCCTAAGTAACTAGTGTTGTCCCTAGACTCACACTACTCTTTAAACAAATTCTCGTTAGATTCATTGTTTAAGCTTTAATCACCTAAGTTTGTGTTACTAATTCATCTTTTAGTATACCCGGCTCTTAAGCCATGACCAGATATTAATTCCCTCCGGTGACCACAGTGCACGTTTCCATGTCACTGGATCGCGTCTGACATTGTTAAGCATCATGTTCAATTTGTCCTAATTACTATGACCCCATCATAATATATATATATAATATCTCCCTTTCCTACTAAAGGAGCTTAGGTGATGATCTCACTTAATCCTACTTGTCAAGAGCTTAAGATAGTTTCAAGAGATTATACACATACTTGCTAATGTCACTATGTTTTTTTCGTATAAAAATTCGTATGTATATTGATATGGTACATTGATTGATCCGTATATATATGTATCTATATTAATCTATTTGTGTTATGTGTGTATGTAGTTTCCAAGAATAGATATTAGGCTTAGAATAATAGATATGTATGTACTTGTGTTTATATTGTAGATGAAAGTTTGTGTGTGAGCATATAATGTGAGTCTCCTCCAAGCCGCCTACAACTTCAAAAGTGGCGAAAGTATGCAGGAAGTACAAAAGTATGACACAAAGTAGAAGAATAATCAACCCTCCATTTAATGCTTAACCCACTCAAATTTTGTAGATTAAGATTGGAGGATGTGTTTGAATTTTGATTTTAACTCAAACATACTCACATATAGAGGAGATATATACATACACACACACACACACACACACACACACACATATATATATATATATGACATATATACATACATATATAGATATATAGATATATTTGAGCGGGAATAATATTGCATAGGGAGAAGGGTTATAATTTACTTAACCCTAAAAGTGTTTTCATTATAAAGCATAACACCACCACAAAAAACTCTTATCTCTCTCTCTGCTTTCACAATGGCAACAACTAATAATGATAATAATAATAATAATACTAACCTTAGTTTTGTTGATGAACTTGATTCTGGGAAATCCTTTTGGAACATCAAGATTCGTTGTATTAAGAAGTGGAGACAAAACTATAGGCAAGATTATATCTTCATCGATGAGAAGGTAACATGTAGTTTCTTACTCTCAATTGTAACTTTTATTATGTGTTGTTCATCAAATAATCTGTTTATCACTCATGTTGCTTTAATTTTCATCAACGTCAATTTCAGGGAAAGCATATCCAAGCCTGTGTGATGAGTGAACTAATTCCAGACTTTGAAGATATTATTCAAGAGGACACTGTTTTTGTTCTTCGTAAATTTGGTGTGGGTGCTCAGGGTGACTTATATCCTGTTGTAGATCTAAAGAAGAAGAACAACTTTTATCGTTGTACCTCTATAACTCCTGTTGAAGGATTCAGTGGTCATCCTTATGGATTTCACTTCTGGAAGTTTGATGACATAAACAAAGGCAAAGCAAGCAAAGTTAAAACAGTTGGTTAGTGTTACTAATATAAGATACTAATACTGTATATATTTAATTTATAAGTTGTAATAATATGAACTTTATTCTGCATATATAGATGTTGTGGGTAGGCTTGCATGGTGTGGTGATTTGGACATCTGGACAACTAAAGCTAAAGAGACTAAAAGACTCATATTCGATCTGCAAGACTTGGAGTAAGGCTCTTTGTTTGCATAATATATGCATATCTGGTTATATGATAGATATAAAGAATGTTTGGAATTTAATGATATTCAATTTACATTTATAGAGAATGATTAGTATTTAATGAGAATATATATTAAAAGTGTATTTAAGGATCTACGAATATATATATATATATATATATATATATATATATATATATATATATATATATATATATATATATATATATATATATATATATATATATATATATATATATATATATATATATATATATATATATATATATATATATATATATATATATATATATATATATATATATATATATATATATATATATATATATATATATATATATATATATATATATATATATATATATATATATATATATATATATATATATATATATATATATATATATATATATATATATATATATATATATATATATATATATATATATATATATATATATATATATATATATATATATATATATATATATATATATATATATATATATATATATATATATATATATATATATATATATATATATATATATATATATATATATATATATATATATATATATATATATATATATATATATATATATATATATATATATATATATATATATATATATATATATATATATATATATATATATATATATATATATATATATATATATATATATATATATATATATATATATATATATATATATATATATATATATATATATATATATATATATATATATATATATATATATATATATATATATATATATATATATATATATATATATATATATATATATATATATATATATATATATATATATATATATATATATATATATATATATATATATATATATATATATATATATATATATATATATATATATATATATATATATATATATATATATATATATATATATATATATATATATATATATATATATGATAGATATAAAGATATATATATATATTTAATGATATTCAATTTACATTTATAGAGAATGATTAGTATTTAATGAGAATATATATTAAAAGTGTATTTAAGGATCTACGAATAATTAGTATTGAATGTCCAGGAATTTAAGGATATAAGAACAAAATAGTGTATTCAATGAGATATATAAAATTCTGCATATTCGAAAAAGTCATTAAATGGAGTTTTTTGTTGCTTTTTTAGGGGTGTTGTGCTTAAATGCACTTTTTGGGATGACTTTGCTGCTGAATTTCATAAGTATGTGACTGCTAATACTCAAACTTCTGAGATGGTTATTGTCATCCTACAACATGTGAGGGTGAAACTGTGGAATGATATGTATACACTTCATTATTGTCACTCTTTTGTTCATATTCTTGGTCACAAGTTAATGTTTTTGCTAATGTTCTTCAAGAGATACTTGGAGTTCAGAATGATAAGTTTGGTACTCGGATTTTGCAAGTCCCCTGGTACGGATCGTCAATAGCTTGATCCAGTTATCTTGAGGTGCGGAATCCCTCACCATAACTTGGTGATCAACAAGAAAGCCCCTAGATCATCTACGGCCTCGTAGATTTTCTTCGGGCTAGCGGAACAACCTTTGACGACTTTAACCTGCAATACCTGCTTGATAATTCGACAAATGTTCAACCCTAAACTCTGTTAGGGTTCGCTTTATATAGGTAACACCCGACATGGGCTTCAGCATGTTAGCCTCGTAAACCTAGCCCAGCCCATCACTTTTACGAGGTCGTAACTGTGATTCGCCTCGTATTTGTCCCTGCAAATACGGGGTCGTATTACCTATATGACTAACCTCGTATTTAACCCTGTAAATACGGGGTCGCATTTCTTCTGTATGAATTGCGAGCTCGCAATTCATACTTAGCAGATTTACTATACATTCAATACTTAAACTTAATCTAGTATTCTATGCATAATACTAAGTTCATTAATGACAATCACATTACAAAGACATATAACAATATAAGCCCAAACAATCTAGACTGCTATTGACATAGACGTGCACTTACAGACTCCCCCTTGGCAATAGCTTCTAGACGTTAACATATCTATGTCTTTGTCATCAATCTACTTCCTCTACTTCTTCTTCTTGCTCCTGCTCTGCTCCTTCTCAGTCTCAGTCTCAGTCTCGAAATCAGAATCTGACTCTGAAGGAGTATGAGTTAACCCTAACCGTTCTTTCTCTTGGTCAAGGTCCACATCTACTAGGTCATCAACATTGGCATTGTACCTTTGCACTTGGGCAATATCACCATCTGGATCAGCCATCTCTTCCAATAAATCATCTACAATCTCAAGATTAGCTCCAGGTTGGTTTATCACATCATCTGCAACCTGTACAACAACTTCAGGCTCTTCTGGTGCATCTTCCTGAACTACTACGTCATGTAACTGCTCAACATTCTCAGCAGCTTCATCACCCTCCGGCTGAGGTCCTTCATAAGCTGATATGACCCCATCAGTAGGTGCTATGTAGTTGGCATTGATAATGGCACCGAACAATGCAACATCTTGTGCATTTGGATCATTGTGGTATCGAGACACAAACTCATCATAACCACGTCGGATGATCGAGCTCACTTGCTTCACTTCTCCTACAGCAGGTAGATTTGGAAGTCGAGCATTGATAATCATCATCACGAACCGAGGGTACATCAAAAACCTCCTCTTTCCCGTGGCTGTGATCTGTTTCTTCATCTCATCGAAGAAGAATTTCGAGAAACTATACGACTCCCATTCTTCGAAAAGCACCCTGAATCAAGTCATGACGGAACTTGGTGAGACCTGTAGCACCACCTTCCTGCTCAACTGTACCCAACCGAAGTATAACAATGAGATCTGCAGCTGTAAACTGTATCAACTGCCCAGCAACAGAGGTATGAAAAATATGTTCGTCCCCAGCACGAACAACATTAGCATTCGCCCAAAAATCTCTTAAATAATCTATATAAATAACTGGCGAATGAGTCAAAACATGATGAATCCTTGATCTTCGGAAGAAAGCAAATATCTCATGATAATACTCTGTGCCTTCCTGATTATCATCATCACGAACCGAGGATACATCAAAAACCTCCTCTTTCCCGTGGCTGTGATCTGTTTCTTCATCTCATCGAAGAAGAATTTCGAGAAACTATACGGCTCCCATTCTTCGAAAAGCACCCTGAATCAAGTCATGACGGAACTTGGTGAGACCTGTAGCACCACCTTCCTGCTCAACTGTACCCAACCGAAGTATAACAATGAGATCTGCAGCTGTAAACTGTATCAACTGCCCAGCAACAGAGGTATGAAAAATATGTTCGTCCCCAGCACGAACAACATTAGCATTCGCCCAAAAATCTCTTAAATAATCTATATAAATAACTGGCGAATGAGTCAAAACATGATGAATCCTTGATCTTCGGAAGAAAGCAAATATCTCATGATAATACTCTGTGCCTTCCTGATTATCATCGAAGTTCATCACATTGGCATTGTACCTTTGCACTTGGGCAATATCACCATCTGGATCAGCCATCTCTTCCAATAAATCATCTACAATCTCAAGATTAGCTCCAGGTTGGTTTATCACATCATCTGCAACCTGTACAACAACTTCAGGCTCTTCTGGTGCATCTTCCTGAACTACTACGTCATGTAACTGCTCAACATTCTCAGCAGCTTCATCACCCTCTGGCTGAGGTCCTTCATAAGCTGATATGACCCCATCAGTAGGTGCTATGTAGTTGGCATTGATAATGGCACCGAACAATGCAACATCTTGTGCATTTGGATCATTGTGGTATCGAGACACAAACTCATCATAACCACGTCGGATGATCGAGCTCACTTGCTTCACTTCTCCTACAGCAGGTAGATTTGGAAGTCGAGCATTGATAATCATCATCACGAACCGAGGATACATCAAAAACCTCCTCTTTCCCGTGGCTGTGATCTGTTTCTTCATCTCATCGAAGAAGAATTTCGAGAAACTATACGGCTCCCATTCTTCGAAAAGCACCCTGAATCAAGTCATGACGGAACTTGGTGAGACCTGTAGCACCACCTTCCTGCTCAACTGTACCCAACCGAAGTATAACAATGAGATCTGCAGCTGTAAACTGTATCAACTGCCCAGCAACAGAGGTATGAAAAATATGTTCGTCCCCAGCACGAACAACATTAGCATTCGCCCAAAAATCTCTTAAATAATCTATATAAATAACTGGCGAATGAGTCAAAACATGATGAATCCTTGATCTTCGGAAGAAAGCAAATATCTCATGATAATACTCTGTGCCTTCCTGATTATCATCGAAGTTCATCACATAGTTATGCGCACCAATGAAGTTTCTTGCCATTTCTGTAATCAATAACAAATAATTAATTACTCAAATAGACATTAAAATTCATATGCATAACAAACACAACTAAAATTATCCCGGTAATTTAGCTATAGATAGATTAACTTATTTTCAAATTTTTATAAAAATAAACTTTTGAAAATCTGTTAAGTCAAAAATACGAGGTCGTATCCCTGTACGAGGTCGTATTACGAGGTCGTATCCCTGTACGAGGTCGTATTTCAAGGTCAAAATACGGTCAACCAAACTCTAAAATACGAGGTCGTATTTTCCAATTTGGCATCGTATTTGGTCCAGGTCGTAAATCGGCATCGTATTCCGAAAGTCAAACCAGTCAAAATAAATTGACATTTACGAGGTCGTAATTAAACTTAGCCCAATTCGACCAATTGCGAGGTCGCATTCTGCCATTTTCAATTACGAGGTCGTAATTAAACTTAGCCCAATTCGACCAATTGCGAGGTCGCATTCTGCCATCTTCAATTACGAGGTCGTAATTAAACTTGCCCAATTCGACCAATTGCGAGGTCGCATTCTGCCATCTTCAATTACGAGGTCGTAATTAAACTTAGCCCAATTCGACCAATTGCGAGGTCGCATTCTGCCATCTTCAATTACGAGGTCGTAATTA
Source organism: Erigeron breviscapus (assembly GCA_034093135.1). Lineage (NCBI taxonomy): Eukaryota > Viridiplantae > Streptophyta > Magnoliopsida > Asterales > Asteraceae > Erigeron > Erigeron breviscapus. The sequence continues at coordinate 234,569,226 of CM067167.1, read as the reverse complement.
AACTTAGCCCAATTCGACCAATTGCGAGGTCGCATTCTGCCATCTTCAATTACGAGGTCGTAATTAAACTTAGCCCAATTCGACCAATTGCGAGGTCGCATTCTGCCATCTTCAATTACGAGGTCGTAATTAAACTTAGCCCAATTCGACCAATTGCGAGGTCGCATTCTGCCATCTTCAATTACGAGGTCGTAATTAAACTTAGCCCAATTCGACCAATTGCGAGGTCGCATTCTGCCATCTTCAATTACGAGGTCGTAATTAAACTTAGCCCAATTCGACCAATTGCGAGGTCGCATTCTGCCATCTTCAATTACGAGGTCGTAATTAAACTTGCCCAATTCGACCAATTGCGAGGTCGCATTCTGCCATCTTCAATTACGAGGTCGTAATTAAACTTAGCCCAATTCGACCAATTGCGAGGTCGCATTCTGCCATCTTCAATTACGAGGTCGTAATTAAACTTAGCCCAATTCGACCAATTGCGAGGTCGCATTCTGCCATCTTCAATTACGAGGTCGTAATTAAACTTGCCCAATTCGACCAATTGCGAGGTCGCATTCTGCCATCTTCAATTACGAGGTCGTAATTAAACTTAGCCCAATTCGACCAATTGCGAGGTCGCATTCTGCCATCTTCAATTACGAGGTCGTAATTAAACTTAGCCCAATTCGACCAATTGCGAGGTCGCATTCTGCCATCTTCAATTACGAGGTCGTAATTAAACTTAGCCCAATTCGACCAATTGCGAGGTCGCATTCTGCCATCTTCAATTACGAGGTCGTAATTAAACTTAGCCCAATTCGACCAATTGCGAGGTCGCATTCTGCCATCTTCAATTACGAGGTCGTAAATAACTATGATTTTATAATCAAAGCAATAGACATACAAAATTTACACATTGATTAACTACGTCATATTTTATGACATGTTTTCATAACTATATGATCTAAATAATCAATGTTTAAACCTTTCACATTCATATATGTTTCTATATCTAAGGTAGCAAAAACCTTTCATATTCAAACAATATATCTATGTCTAAGGCATAATAACTATGTAGCCTTTCACATTCAAACATGACATTTCTATGTCTAAGGCATAATATAGTCAATAACCTTTCATATTCACTTAACGTCTATGACTAAGATTTTCTTAATCTTCTTCATTCACATTAAGTCTATGTCTAAGATTTTCTTAATCTTCTACATTCACTTAAGTCTATGACTAAGATTTTCTTAATCTTCTACATTCACATTAAGTCTATGTCTAAGATTTTCTTAATCTTCTACATTCACTTAATGTCTATGTCTAAGGTTTACTAACATAGTTGATAATCTTTTATATTAAAATAAAATTATTTCTATATCTAAGATCTTCAACTAATTATGACCTTTCTATCATCATCTTGTAAATACTATAAATAGTAAAAACCTGATGATCTTAGCTTTTAATAGCAAGGTCTTGAATATTTCAGTCTTTTGCTTAGAAATCCTTCCTTTGGATCGACTTCTCTGCAAATACACTGAAAAATAATCATTTCGAGACAACAAATATAATTGCCATACCCGAAACTTTGATCCTCTGAAACTTCAGATTTGAGAAGCAAACTTCAAACTCTCTGTATCGTCATAAAAATCAACTAATGCACCATAGCTTGTTGTAGTTCTCCCCCTCAACAATAAATCTCTCCGAATTAAGCATATCTCGAGTCCCTGCTCGCCTTGCCTAACCGGCATGTAATAGAGAGGTAAAATTTCCAACAATCTATCCTGAACGAGTTGACTCCCATGAAAACCAGAAACTTTGAAACTTGAATCACAAATTTCAGGAACATGGAACCTATTTCAAAAGCAATTCTTTGTCTCAAAAAATGTTTCTTCTGATTATGATCAACATCTTCAGACAAAACATATAAACTACAGCGCATGTCAGTAAGCTGTTAACAAAACATATAAACAAGATAAAAATCATTAATGTTATTCTTCATTATTTCATTATTGTAATATACGATAGTAACGACTTAATCTAGAACTACATTCTTCATTTTCTTCTCCAAATTTGTTATTCTTCACTATCATAAGTCATAAACATATGACATTATCTTAGTCTAGAACTACAAATCTTCAAGAACTTGAACTTCTTATTGTTCAAAAATCTAAACCGTAAACTTCTTATTGAGATCTTACGGTTTTAAAATAAGGACCTATAAACTCCTTGTTTATCCGTCAACTTATCAGAAAAATTAGAATCTTAAGATCTCTGTCTTATCATTCTATGGATATTTATCTAGAATCTTAAGATCTGCTCTGTCTTATTATTCTATAGATACTTATCACAAATTTAGAATCTTAAGAACCCTGTCTTATTATTCTATCGATACTTATCTAGAATCTTAAGATCTCTGTCTTATCATTCTATCGATATTTATCTAGAATCTTAAGATCTCTGTCTTATCATTCTATGGATATTTATCTAGAATCTTAAGAACCCTGTCTTATCATTCTATGGATAACCTAACCTAAGGTCTTCCAACAAAGTATCCTTCATTATACAAACTTATAAAGATTCCGTTTCCAAAGCCACTTGTCTTTAACTCTGTAAAAACATCTAACTGAAACCTAATCTCTTATATTTTTGCAAATGAAATTTGATAATGCAAAATCCCAAAACCATATGAAATACTCCTCTGATTGCCTCATCAAACTAGTATTCATCTTGGTTAAACAATTATAAATACTCCTATGATAGCCACATCAAACTAGTATTTATCTTTGTTCAGTATGGATTTGCATGATCCATATCTTGCTTCCATGGTGAAATCTTGCTCGACAACCTACAAAAACGAATATTTGTCCGCTGTCCTGCACACATCTCAACATACACATCAAATCTTCTCAAAGTAATAACATACAATCTGAAGAAATGAATAAAAAGCAAGATAAAAAGAATATACTTAGCAATCTATTATTAACCTAAGTCTCATTAAGGTCAAATAATTCACTGCAAGCACATTCTGATCTTCGCACATAACATATCAAAATTATTTAGAATCTCTGTTCCAAATCTTTTTGATTCAAAAATCTTTCAAAGATCAAATTCAAAACTATGAACATCTCTGTGTTCATTCTAATGAAAATCTTCTTTCTAAGATACAAAATGATTCTTTTAAAGATAAAATTCAAAACTATGAACATCTCTGTGTTGATTCTCAAGAAAATCTTCTTTCTAAGAATCAATGCAAAAGCATTTAACTTAATATCTGTTTATTGAAATTAACAACTCTGTGTTCTTTTCCTTAAACCCATATTCTGTTAATGTGACAAACTTTCTTTTAGCTTTTGATCACAACACTATCGCTTAACTACCCTACTCGTTTATTCAGTGTTCCATAAGAACGTAGTTGAGTCCTCTTGGAAACTAGATTCTATTTTGACTATATCTCTCATGCAATAGGAACTTTTATTTTACAACAACAACAATAATAAATAAAAATAAAAACACTTCACGAAAAATATAACACACGCACACATACACTAAACATAAATGAATACAATAGTTACAAGAGCCAAGTACTTGCATATTTGTGACATTATTTTTTAAGCACTTATGAAAACCCGTGACTTTCGATGAGACCCGTGTAGCGAACTTTCTGATAACCTATCCCAAGTTGGAAGCTTTAGGTAGGCTAGGTATATAAAGACATCCCAAGGACTTACTTGTTCGAATCTGAAAGGCCACATTAGCTTCATATTTTCAACAGATTTATTAGATATTTGCATATCTTGTCACAAATATACATCCGAAAAAGCAATACATACACATATATGTACCCGAGACCTTCTATATAAAGACCAAATATACATAATTATAATGCAAGATCTTTCATAAGATTTAAAGGACTTGTCTATATTAAGAACAGCATTCTCAGCCATATATCTGAATACGTTTCCCATAAGAACATTGTATACATTAAGTTCAGATTATAAGGAAACTTTGGTACTTTGTGCCTATCGATACATCATATAATGGTATCACTGAACTGATCATTTTTAAAGTACAATTAAGTAGGCTTAAGAGCTAAAGTATCGTCACGTCTAATCGTCTTGATGCAGTGACCTTACTCCTTTTATTGTTTTCTTTTTCTGACACTATATGACACACATACATTACGACACAAACACTGACTCATTTTACAAAGTTCCTTTTGAGAGACACTGTCACTATAGATTTCTCATTTCAATCAATTGGACTAACAACTCGAAACGAGTTCGGTCAAAAGCCTTAGTGAACAGATCAGCTAAATTAAAGTTACTCGGCACCTTTTCTAGGACTATTAGTTTCTTTTCAGCACAATCACGAATAAAATGAAACCTTATGTCTATGTGCTTAGTCCTACTGTGCTTAACAGGATTATTGGTTATGGATATGGTGGTTTAACAATCTGTCTTTATGAGAGTACAAAGGAAAACCTAACCGTGATAGCCCGAGCCGGTGAATGAGTATTCACTTGCTGTTATGTAGTCCGATCTCTCCCCTAAGACAAACATCCACTGATGTCTACTTCCTCAAGAACACCAATTTCTTCATCCCTGTGATTAAACTAGTGCACTTCTGGAACTGACATATAACATAACCAACAACAAAAATAGAACATAAATAATGAGAATCTGTACTATAGATCATCCTTTAAACATGATCTTCTATAGTACTTTGTTTATTTCAAAATAAATTTACAAAACAGACATAGGATCCTTTAACAGAAGTAAACTTCGTTAATAATCCCTTGTCTTCCATAATGTGCTTGGAGCTTCTGCTACTGACAGACCATAAACCTGCGGTCTTCCCTAGCAGCTCCTGCACATTCAAAAACAATTAGTTTTTCAAGGGACCCCTAGCCCTGTTGGCTTTGGGTTGATCATTCTCTTCATCTGAAACCATAATCCTTTAGTTCTCCTTAGTGGTTCCTTATGTTCAACACCTTCAAGATGTGCCATCAAGCTCGTCTCAGCTTCGGCGACATCTTCGCTCTCAGCTCTTACTGGTTCTGATGATTCAGGTTCCTCTTCTACCCTCTGATGAACATTACCATGATCATTGGCACATACCATATGATCAAATGAATTATCAGCAAGATCGTTCATTTCTTCATCAAAGTCTTGAATTATTGCCATGAATGCATGATTCTGAACATCGGTACTAGTCGAACCCCAATTATATGTACCATCAGATTGAACAACTAAGGCTCTTGAGTTGTCCGCTTCTCCTGAGCTTCGGTTCCCAGTATTAGCATATTGATGTCCTGAATTCTGACTCACTATAGAACCACTTTGATTGAAGTTCTGACGACCTATAGCTGAATTGTTATCCCGTCTTGGCCTCTGACATTCTCTTGCAAAATGTCCAAAACCATCACAGTTATAACACTTCACCTTGGTTTTGTCAAACCCTACTTTTCCATTCACAATCTTCCTTCCGGTTCTATCTGTGAAACGCTAAACTCTCAATGTTAGCATGGCTAATTGCCAGTTCAGATCCATTTCTTCCAAATCATCTGGATCAACTTGCTTGTAATCCTCCCTAACCAATTCAGGATCAGTTAGTTTTCCTCCAATTAACTTTTCATGAGCAGACACAAATGAAGCGAGCATGCCCAATTGTCCTTCAGCGGATCTTATGCTCATCGGCATCCCTGTGTAACTCGACTTTGGAGAAATACTATTCTGAACCCCATTATGCACTATCATGGCCGATTCTGGAGAAGTTACATACTTCAAGTTGCTATCAGAATCCGTTGACATCTTCATCTTGTCATCATCTCCACTATAGAAGGCAGTAATCCCTCCATTTGAAGATTTTGCAGAAGGAACACTTGATTTGCTATGATAGAGTTCAGCACGCTGAACAAAATCACTGCTACCTGCTTCCTTTGACTTTCGTTTCATGTCTTGACCTCTCAGCATTCGAATGATCTGATCCAAAGTCCATGTGCTGAATTCGGGATTTTGTTGGATTGAAGTTATAAACCCTTCCCATTTAACTGGAAGTGCTTCCAACAACTTCTCGATCACATCTTCTGGATCAGGTTTGTACCCAAAATATGCAAGCTCAACCAGCAGATGACTGTAACGAATTAAAATCTCATCAAGAGGTTCATCTTTGAAGCTAGTAAAGACATAATACTGCTTCTTCAGCAAATCCTTCCTACTCTTCTTGAGATCATCATCACCTTCACAATGCTCTTTGAGTGCATCCCATAAGCCTTTTGCACTATCATACATTTCAAACAAGTGCAAGAATTCCCCATGGAGAGCCATTCGGAGTGATCCTAAAGCTTTACTTTCTGCTTCGTAGTCTTTCTTTTGATCAACAGTCATTTGCTCATACGAAGCTGCTTTCCTACCACTCGAACCAGTAGGTTCTTTGTCATTTTGCACAATAGGATGAACATAACCATTAACGATACATATCCACATCCTCACATCCATTAGCCTGCAATATGACTCGAATCTGCCCTTCCAACTGAAATATCTATCAAGGCTTATCAACTTGGGCGGTGAGTTGGCCTTTTCGATTTCGTGATCCATCAAAATTAGTTGATTCAGCAGAGATTGATAAGTTGCGGGTAATTGAGACGTCATTTTCTCCGAGCTAGCAAAATTCACGAACTGTTTATAAAAACGAGGTCGTAAAAGTTCACGAGGTCGTGAAGAAAAACGAGGTCGCAATTAACTACTCGAGGTCGTAATTGAACTGGTGAGGTCTTAAAGAGCTCACGAGGTCGCAAACGAAACACGAGGTCGCAATTGAACTGGCGAGGTCGTAATTAGCTACCCAGGTCACAATACGAGCTGGATGAGGTAATACGAGCCCGCGAGGTCGCAACAGCTGCTGGAATCCTTAGATCTCTTGAATTCGAAACCCTAAACACCAACAAAAACACCTTCAACTGCTGCAAACCCAAATAGAGGTCACAAACAAGATTTCCGATCGTAAACTCGTGAAAGAATCACGTCTAAACGACCCTAAATCAATATTGTCTATCACCAACAAGCTATAACCTTCCGGTATTTAAACCAAGAGGCTCTGATACCAATTGCAAGTCCCCTGGTACGGATCGTCAATAGCTTGATCCAGTTATCTTGAGGTGCGGAATCCCTCACAATAACTTGGTGATCAACAAGAAAGCCCCTAGATCATCTACGGCCTCGTAGATCTTCTTCGGGCTAGCAGAACAACCTTTGATGACTTTAACCTGCAATACCTGCTTGATAATTCGATAAATGTTCAACCCTAAACTCTGTTAGGGTTTGCTTTATATAGGTAACACCCGACATGGGCTTCAGCATGTTAGCCTCGTAAACCCAGCCCAGCCCGTCACTTTTACGAGGTCGTAACTGTGATTGGCCTCGTATTTGTCCCTGCAAATACGGGGTCGTATTACCTATATGACTAACCTCGTATTTAACCCTGTAAATACGGGGCCGCATTTCTTCTATATGAATTGCGAGCTCGCAATTCATACTTAGCAGATTTACTATACATTCAATACTTAAACTTAATCTAGTATTCTATGCATAATGCTAAGTTCATTAATGACAATCACATTACAAAGACATATAACAATATAAGCCCAAACAATCTAGACTGCTATTGACATAGACGTGCACTTACAGATTTTTTTCAATGAAGATCTTGATGATGCTAACAATTTAAGAAGGAGGTTAGTATCATGGATCTTGAGTTAACTCATATATACATATGCATTGTGTACCTTTTTAATGAATTACCTTATGTTGTTTTAGTCTCATAGTCAAAGGTGGTAAATATGGTGCATCAACAAGTTATAGCCAATTGTCTTCTCAAAATAATTACCCTCTTTGCAATGACTTCCTGGTGGTCACTCCTAGAAAACATGTGGATGAGATCCTTGAATGTGAAAAGGTTCATGGTTATCTAATATTGAAAGTTTTAAGTTATGTGTAATCATAGAACTAATTCATGTATGTTTTTACAGGACAAGTTCTGTGTGGTACTGGCCACAACTACAATTCTTGAACCAGACTATGGTTGGTATTACATAGCGTGTCGCAATTGTAACTTTAAAGTGTACTCGAAAATGGAATTCTTGACAAAGGCCATTGAGATCCCTGAAGGTTTTGAGGAAGCACCAGCAGACAGTATGTGGTGTATGACATGCAAAAACATGGCAACATCTATGTCCCCTAAGTAAGTCTTCTTTGTACATTTATTATTTTCTCAAATCGTATTAATTAAATATAACATACTAATTGAATGCATATACCAATATTAGGTTTAAGGTGCAATTTAGGGTCCAAGACAACACTGGTAGTGTCTCTTTCTTGATTTTTGATAAAGAGGTTAACAAGATTCTTGGAATTTCTGCAAGTGATGTTCGTGATAGGCAACTTAAGTCTGATGATATGGACTCATTTCCTCATGAACTAGATGGTTTGCTTAACAAGTTGCTAGCTTTCAAAATCAAGGTTTCTGCTTACAATATTGAAAACAAGAAATATATATATACTGTCAAGCAGTTTACTGATGACCCAGAAATCATAGCTGAATTAGTGGCAAGTGATGATGCAAATCAGGTTATATGCATTTACTTGCAATGAAATTTTTTAAACCTGAATTACACCAGTATATTAGTTGATTAAAGGTTATTATGTTGACATTGTTTGGTATTTTTGTTGTTTCAGGATATTCCAGAACCTCAACTTGGTGAAATCCATTCTGTTAAACTTTCAGAATCCTCTCAGTGCCATGTTGATTCAAAGGTGATTATATTGACATTGTATTGTATATATAAGCATAGTGTATCATCCCAAAAGTGTAGGCCTTAATCATTGCTTAGTTTTGTTGTAATTTGTTTGAAAGATGATGCGTCTGTTACCGGAGACTCTTTGGCATGTGAGGTTGTCAAAGACACTGCAATCAGTCCTGAGAAAAGGTCTCATCCAGAACCAAATGAAGATACTGTGTCATTTCTTAGCCCTGGTGTTAAATCTGAAGAAAACAAAGACAAAGCCTCTACCACAAAAAGAATCAAGAAGAAAACAATCAAATTTGATGCATAGATGCATCAGAATTTATCCCAACTCCTTTTGATAAATTCTGTATGTATTTAAGACTTAATCTGCTTTTGCTTATGTCCCATCCTCTATTTGCTACTTTTGTATTACTACTCTTGATACTATTTGGTTCTATGTCAAATGTGTTGCAATTTATGCATTCAAACTATTCAAGTAATCTAAAAGTTATTTGTGGTATGTTAACTCAGTTGCCTGAATATTATATTACTTTGCATATGCTTAAATTTTAGTTCAATAATATATACATGTAATAAAGATGGCGTTGGATTGTTTGCCTAAACAGAACTTATGTTTTTTACTAAATCATTCAACTTAACACAAATTTGTGAGTTCCAATTAATATATTAACATGAATGAAAACACAAATACTAAGCAAGGAAAAAATGTCATTCCCAATTTTGAATTTTCTAAACTGTGAATGATTTGAGACATTCTAAGCAACAACAATGTTCAAAATTGAAATTCAAAGACATAATACAATTCGAAGAATCCAGAATTTCAAATGTGTTGCAATTTATGCATTCAAACTATTCAAGTAATCTAAAAGTTATTTGTGGTATGTTAACTCAGTTGCCTGAATATTATATTACTTTGCATATGCTTAAATTTTAGTTCAATAATATATACATGTAATAAAGATGGCGTTGGATTGTTTGCCTAAACAGAACTTATGTTTTTTACTAAATCATTCAACTTAACACAAATTTGTGAGTTCCAATTAATATATTAACATGAATGAAAACACAAATACTAAGCAAGGAAAAAATGTCATTCCCAATTTTGAATTTTCTAAACTGTGAATGATTTGAGACATTCTAAGCAACAACAATGTTCAAAATTGAAATTCAAAGACATAATACAATTCGAAGAATCCAGAATTTCAAATGTGTTGCAATTTATGCATTCAAACTATTCAAGTAATCTAAAAGTTATTTGTGGTATGTTAACTCAGTTGCCTGAATATTATATTACTTTGCATATGCTTAAATTTTAGTTCAATAATATATACATGTAATAAAGATGGCGTTGGATTGTTTGCCTAAACAGAACTTATGTTTTTTACTAAATCATTCAACTTAACACAAATTTGTGAGTTCCAATTAATATATTAACATGAATGAAAACACAAATACTAAGCAAGGAAAAAATGTCATTCCCAATTTTGAATTTTCTAAACTGTGAATGATTTGAGACATTCTAAGCAACAACAATGTTCAAAATTGAAATTCAAAGACATAATACAATTCGAAGAATCCAGAATTTCAAATGTGTTGTTCAAATGTTTTTGGAGGGATTTAGTTTCAAAACCATAATTTGAAAATTCGAAATTCGAAATTTCTTTTGAAGGGAAACTAAACCTAAGGTTTTTTGGTTCCCAATAAAATTCAAAACTTTATCCTACATTTTCAAATTGCTTTGCTTTATAAACTAGGCTACTTAAATTTCCTAAATTTTAAACTCTCCCTCTCTGTTTTTTACACTCTGTTTTTTCATGGATAATAAGAAAAAGAAACCTCGATATGAAGATAAACAGAGATTGATTCAGGTGGTGCCAATACCAAACCCTGCATTAAATCGGAAGAAAAGGAAGTCGGTGTTGTTAAATCGTAGAAATGGTAATTTGACTCCTATGCAAGATCGAAGCAGTCCTGGTCCAAGGTCTCCATTATCGAATATTACAAATATTAGCCCAAATATTTCTTATTCCAGCTCTCCCGTTTCTAATATTATAGAATGTATGTTTTTCTAATTTCCCATTTACAAATAGACTCAATTTATAATTTTAGATTAAATAATAAAATTGCTCACACTAAATTACTATACTAGGTTCATCAAATTACCACCAGAAGGATGTTAATGTTCATAATGTTGCAAGTACTTCTGAAAATACACCTCGATCAATTTTAGGGAATGGTATTTTTGATACCAGTCAAAGTACAGTTGGTCCTTCATCAAGTAGTCTTCCCTGTTACTCTGTTACGTATGGTAAGTTAAGTACAATTCACAAAAGTATATATAAGTATGAGTATATACATATATGTCTATACTTCAAATGTGTAAAAATTGGTTGCATTTTTTAAAGGTTCAACGAATTTGCCTTCTTGAAATCAACCATATTCGACCCCTTTAAGTGTTAAATCAAATAAAAGGAAAGGAGAAGTCCACTATTCCAAGTCACAATAGTCATACAACATTTCAAAGGTCATCGCCACTTGGTAGAAAGCCTGGATATGTTCCTACTTCTAATAAGTATAAGAGATTCAATACATGAAACATACCTGAAATGCATTTAGAATCCAATGATGAAGAAGTAGTAACAGAAGTTTCAAAAATTAAAGGAATTTCTCCAGGTATTTTGTTTTAGTTTATCTAATTACTATTTTAAATTCTAATGCAAATCCCAATTACAATATTAATTGTTACCCTAAAATAACTGGAAAATCACTTACAATGAAATTTTGGACCAGCATACATTGACTATGGAGATGCCATACATGTTTGCAACAATTGTAAAGCAATGTTATGGGAGGCTGAAATGTTAAGGGGTAATCACGATCGTAAGAAACTTGCTTTTTCACTCTGTTGCTCAAATGGGAATATTGAACTTCCACCACCAGTTGAACCTCCTCTTTTGTTGAAGAATCTGTATAAAAGTCAAACCACCCGGAGCAACAATTTCATGAATAATATCCGAGCATATAATATGATGTTTTCTGGCAACACATTGGCTACAATGTTTGGTATGCCCTAAAAAACATGATCAAAACACCATATTATCAAATATAACATACATATATTCGAATCACAAAATCATATTCCAAATGTATATTTCTAGAAAGGACTAACCAGTTGCTTTTCTAACTGCTTAATATCTCCACATTTCACTAGAAATTGGAATTCAAACTCAAGCTATTGATACGAGTAAAAAAAACACAAAACATTAGAATAACTCCACTTTTTTATTAAGTACTTTAGGTTAAAAGGAATATAAAACTCTAAAACCCTAAAATAAATTAGTAGGCTAAAAATGGAATAATAATAAAAAAATTTGGACAAAGACAGATATAGTTATCTATATAAAAATTATAAGCCCATGTTGAAAGTTTACAAAAATGGGACATGCGAATTGACCAAAATACCCTTAATGAATTAAATCACCATCAACTCTTAATATTAAATTACACCATTAGTCCATTATATTATAAAATATCTCTACTAAACCCCTTTAAATCAAATACATTTACCTACACCAATTAATGCCACCACCACCATCACCATCCGTCGCCGCCATCACACCACCGTCATCGCCGGCTCGCCGCTGCATTGCGCGGGTACCATGCTCGTATATATATATATATAAATTATGTTTGTATATATATATATGTATATATATGTATTATCCCAATATAAACCGAATTTTTTTTAGTAAAAAAACAAACACACATGGTCCATGGTCCCAAAACTGGTAAAGGAAAACAAAAAAACGGAATAAACAAATGGTCCCTGTCCCCTAAAAGATAATCCACCATTTATTTCGAAACCCTAAAAAACACATGGTCCCAAAACGGACCCCATGACCTTTAAATATCAAAACCCTAACATTGACAATGAAAGCACCCTCCTTTTGTTCAAATAATCGAAACATAGAAGTATAATAGAATGATTCAACGAAATAAAACAAACAAGAAAGATATTTAAACTAACATTTCCAGCCATACTTGAGTGTTCGTCGATCAGAAGATGGAAGATTAGTGTTAGGTGTAGCACTGTAATTAGAGAGTGGATTACAAATAAAAGGGACTGATGATATTTGCGTGGTGGGGGAAGTGGGAGATTAGGTGTAGATAAGAGAGTGGATTAAGATATTTTCAAAAGTAACCCTATAGTTTATAAGAGTTTATCAATTGACCAAAATATATATTTTTGTAAACATATAAAATAACACAACTTAATTAATAAAAACTTCTTTTTAATTAATTATTAAGCTTTATTTTCCAAACATATTCCGTGTTTTCACACGGGTTCTACATCTAGTATATATATATATAGGGTAAGGTTAATGTGAGAACCAAAATATGGGAGAGAACCGTGAGAACCACTAGTTTCTCACTCTCTTTCTTCTTTTTGGTGTGGTTTTTTAATTTTTTAATTTTTAATTTTTGAATTTTTTTTGTTTTTTTATTTTCTTTTAACAAAAACCATTCCAAAAATAAAAATAATTTTTTTTTTTTGTAAAAAATCATATGGGTTACGTGTTGAAAACGTATGGATACGGTACGGGCGTTGCCCTCATCCGTTCTAAAGGGGTTGTCACCGGACGCATATGGGAATGGTAGGATTTGATGGGCGGCGATCCAAGAGATGGTGGCGGTTTGATACGGTACAGGCGTAGCCCTTAACTCTAAGGGCTAAGCCCTTAGAGATGTTTTTTTAGTGGTTCTCACCATTGTTCTCATAAATTACCTGTTAGTCGGGATTTTGGCGGATGCCGGATGAGAAATCATATAGGGCCCTCAATTATTTGGGCCCCTAAATATATAAATTGTTCCTCGTTATATATAAATTTAACCATGAAAATGGGAGCTAAATTTAAATGTATATTTATTTATTTTTTTAAAGATTTTCATCTTAAGTTTCATTATTTTTGTCTCAAAATACGGATGTCCACTGCCTATTCTGGTGGTTAATATACTATGCTTTAGGCTTCAATTCGGTTTTATGTTCGATCCCAAAGTTTTGTTAATGTTTAACTTTTATTGTTTGAACCAACATAATTCTGACACTAAAATTGATTTTCCAGCATTACGATTTTTTCAAATATATTATATGTTTCGTCTTAGAAAGGCCTACTTTGTACTTCACGGACATGGCCTCTAAAATTCACAGGACGACATTGATTAGCTGATAGGAGGTTAAGCACTAGCATACATGATACATGCACACTACACACTACACAGATTATATGTATCTATTAAAGCATATACTTCTAGCTCATGTTTACTTCCATCTGGATATTTTATCTTCAATTCGTGGCGTGTTCATCTTGACTTACAAATTCGATTTAAAAGAAAGGCCGTGATCCACAAATATTGTTCCTCAAAATTAATTTTTAGTTTAATCTCTAACCATGAGTAATGATATATCTTCTAAGGCCTTTCTCAACCTTAGACATCTTTCTCACTAAGATATCATCTTTTCTCTCTCCTAATCTCTTCTTCATTCACTACACACCTCTTCCTCACATCTTCCTCAAGTTTTTTATATCCATTTTATATTTACCGAAAAATAATTAAAATTAAATACATTACAATAAAATTACAACTAAATATATAATATATAGATAGATAATATAGTCATTTTACTATTTTAGGATACTTTTAAAATATATATAGAGGTTTAGGGTTAAAAGTGAAAATTGCTAATAATAAAATATACGCAGTCATCTTCACACCACATATATATATATATAGATAGATAGAATATAGTCATTTTACTATTTTAGGATACTTTTAAAATATATATAGAGGTTTAGGGTTAAAAGTGAAAATTGCTAATAATAAAATATACGCAGTCATCTTCACACCACATATATATATATAGATTGATAGAATACGCACTACGCAGTCATCTTCTTCACACACACACACACACATACACACATATACTATATACACTATACATACATATGTCTTCAAAAAAAACATAAAAAGGATATTTTTTGTTTGAACGTGATGATCCGGACCCACACACATGCTCCTCTCCCGTCTTCACTCATCGTTGGGTCGATGGGCAGCGACGAAGAGCCCATCGACGGGTTTGCTTCCATCCTTGTCCTTATCAATGGGGTGTTCGACGAGTGTGTCGACGAATGGTTGGGAAAGGCCTAATAATCCTCCTAATGCTTCCCCTTCATGCCAAATGTAATAATACCTGACGATCCAAAGGACTCTAAAAAGCAAGCATGTTTGCCATTGATTGTCAGGTTCCCAAAACGAGATGATTGTTTAATGATGGGTTTGAGAATTCGGTTTATGTAAGAACTGAATTTGGAGACCACCACACACACACACAAATGAGATGGAAGATTAGGACCAAAATAGTTGTAAATGACTCTCTATTTATAATGAGAGCATTTACAACTTAGCCTCTGGTGTTTAGTATGCGCAATATAAGTCCCCGTAGTTCCAACCATCTAATGGAAAACTCTATATTATGTCTTTAAGAGTAAATACGCTCATTGTATAGTTACTAGATATAAGGATTTCAGTTATTGTCAGTTATCATATCACGAACGATAAACGATACGGTCAAAATTAACGTGGTTCCAACATTCTCCCACTTGACCAAGCGATCATTTATCTATGAGTATTCAATAAGTCCGGCTGGGATAATAATCATTTTGTTCTAAACATAAATCATAGTCAATAAGTATAGTCGTAGAGAAGAACATCAACTCAGGATCCCCACTAGTCAAACTATGACTCAAATTTAAAACTAATAAGCAATGATCAATTGACTAAGACAAATTTTGTTATATAATGTCTATACACCGTTATGAGCGCTCAAAGTGTAACTAATAGACAAACAAAATCGAATATAAAGGAAAATTTTATTAAGATAATAATAATGTCCAATAAGTACAAGATGCTATTATACTAGGTCATTTAGTAAGCCTCATCTTCGACACGTGTCCTACGAAGACTTTAGGAGGAAGACCTTTGGTCATTGGATCCGCTAGCATATTATGTGTACTTATGTACTCAATACAAAGAATAATTTCCTCAACCCGTTCACTTACAATCAGATACTTTGTATCGAGATACAGCTCAGCGCCAATTGAACTGTTACTGTTCAAAAAAGTTACGGCAGCTAAGTTATCACAGTAAATCTTTAATGGTCTGGTAATAAAGTTGACAATTTCGAGTCCTTTGACCAAGTTCTTTAGCAACGTCCCATTATAGGTACGCCAGCTAAGCATAAATATATATCAAGAAGTAGATTTCTTATCGGAATCAGAACATCCTTTTACTTCTAAGTTGTTACTTCTTTTATAAGTTAAATTGTAGTCTTTGGTCCCTTGTTGATATCGTAGAACCTTTTTAAGCCGCTTTCCAGTGTGCTAATCCGGGATTAGATAAATAACTCCCAAGCATACCGGCGATGTAAGCGATATCTGGACGAGTACAGACCTAAGCTGTACGAGTAAGGTATCAACCTCATTTGGTCCTTTTCAATCTCAATGCTCGGACTTTGGAAACAATCACATACGTCTCCTTTTACTACTAAAACTACATTGAGAGTACAGTGTTGCATGTTATAGCGTTCTAAGATGCGTTCAATATAAGACTTTTGAGAAACACTTAGAACATCATTACGTCTATTCTGATGTATTTCAATACCTGACATAAGAGGCATCATCGAGATCTTTCATGTCGAAATTATGCGAAGGTATACGCTTCGACTCATGCAACATATCCAAGTTGTTACTTGCAATAGAGAGTCATTTACAACCATTTTGGCCCTGATATTTTATCTCATATGTGTGTGTGTGTGTGTGGTGCTCTCCAAATTCGGTTCTTACATAAACCGAATTCTCAATCCCATCATCAAACAATCATCTCGTTTGGGAACCTGACAATCCATGGCAAACATGCTTGCTTTTACAGAGTCTTCTGGATCGTCAGGTATTATTATTATTATTATAATCATGTTTTCATTATATGTACAATACGAAGCATATTTTTTGCAACACATCTATAGTAGAGACATGAATCTGAAGACCCTGATCAAGCAGATGCCACGCATCTATGTAGCGCAAGACACTTTTCAGGGCATGAAAGTGTGCAGTGGCTCGATCTCTACAGTCATGCAAGCATGTATAAACTAATCTGTTGGACAACATTTGATCATCAGGGGTGTAATCGAGCCGACATAATGTCAGGCTTGAGCTCGATTCGATTATAAAACTCGAAGCACGAAACTTGACTCAAGCTCGACTGAGTCGCTTTATAAATCGACACATTTGAACCATAAATAAAAAGACGTAAAATATTAGCAAAAATAGAGATTTTAGGCGCAATAGAAAGGAATGCTGTAACCGGGGTGGGTGAACCCTTGATTAAGTATTATACTAACAATTTTAATTGGATTAATTAGTACCATACGCTCGATAATTTCCAACTCGATACTTTAACACCGACTCGATTAAGATCAGCTCAGTAGGCTAATAAATAAGTAAAACTATATAATATTTAAGGTTAAAATTGTAAAATAACACAAGCTCGACCAAGTTCACGAGCTTTTGGAGCAGGCTAATTTGAGGCTCGAGCTCCACTCGAAAGTCTTGAATAAACTAAGGACTTGAATTTACAACTGATCTGTTACATGACTTGAATTCATGATTTTTCGAACGATGAACCAACAGATATATCGTTAGACGGCTCGCCTGTTCTTAAATAATTCATTTTTTAAGTTTTAAATGTGTTTCACCTCAAATTTAGACAGTAAAGACATAAATAATTAAACACAGATGAAAGCTCGGAGCTTCACTAGTATACATTTTGTAAGGAAAATCTTAGCACATGGCACCCAGCTATGTTGACAAAAACAAGATATACGTTTGAAAATGACATACGAATCTTCCTTTGTCAATTGTCTAATTTAGCCTCTTCCGTTTCCGTTTTCATCATAATTGTTATATATACTTGAATCACATACGTGTAATGCGCGGGTGTAAATTTTTTTCAAAACAAATTAAAAAGCATAAATTAAATTTGACTCAGAATTCATAAACTTTGATTACAATATGCTACAAACGGGCGATGGTAGCCGCATGACGGGCTTCCCAACTACCAGCTTTCGATGTGTGTGGTTTGTTTGTCGATGGGTGATTAAACGTGATACTGAGCTAAGGTTCCTTCTATAGTTCTATTACCATTTTAGTTTCTAATATTGAAATGATTATATAGAATAAGTATAAGAATATACATAATCCAGTAAAAATATTGTACTTAAAATTTTTAAAAATTAAGATAAATCCTTTATCTATTATTACTAAAAATATACCCTAATTGTATAACTTCAATGTAGAGATAAACCTAAAATTGAAGACTTTCGACTTCCCTTATCTCTCATGACCAGTAGTGTTTTAAAAAATGTTTTTAATTTTAAATTTGAGTATTAAAAAATTATTATATTTTCAATATTGATAAATTATAAAATATTGTTTTTGTTATATTGATATTAGTCAAATTTCCATTTTAGATTTTTTTTTATTTGTATGTATTTTAAGTCGTTATTCATGTTAAAACAGATACTTAGTTTTTGCATAAGGTATTTTGTAGGTGTTATTAGATGATATTGTAATTTGGACCTAAAGTGAGTTTTGACGATCAAAATCTGACTTTTGGATGCATAGTAATGAAGCGGTTCGTTTTGGCATGTTGGATGAGTTGAACCGTTAGGAGAAGGCCCCGATTTGCAAGATTTCCTTGACTGTCTGTCAGAAAAAGGACTAAAAATCATTGTTCATTATGTTTCAATACTAATAAATCATGAAATTAATTTTATATACTTTTATACTATAATTAATCATTGTGTATCAATTTAATATATATGTCTATGTCCATTAAATTTATATACTTAATTAATCTTATATCAGTCAAACTAGTTAAGTTGTTAAATTTTATAATGCATACAGGAGTTCGAGTCTTGACAAAGACCAATTATTTTAAAGTGTTTGCTAGACAACCGGTTCAGTCAACTAGTCAATGTTAGATGTAGCAATATCTTGTTAAAACAACCTAACTAATTAGATTTGAACAATTGTAAAATAAAAATAAAAATTGATTTGAACTTCTACCTTTTAATGGGGAAATGTTCATCTAATCGAAATTGGGCCGTTCGAAAAATAAAATACAAAGACCGTTTATTGGGAACTGACCACCGTAATTGAGGCAGGTCACGTTGGTTTGTCAGTACAAAACTGCTTGTACATAGTACGAACCCATATGTAGGGCAAGAACTCACATGCCAATGAGACCCACATCCCCGGATTATCTCATTCCCGCTAAACACTTTTTCTTTGATGTCATAATTCAGAAAACTAATAACAGTAATTACCATAAACCCTTTCTTGACAAGAATGAGACCCACCTAAGGGGGGAGGGAATGGTACCCGAATGTTTAAACTTACCCAAATCATCCTCCAATCAAAACCTTTCAACTTACAACTACCCAAATCTACTAAATTCTTACCCAAATCTCATGCATTACATGCCCAATTCATTAAACTTACCCAATTTCTTTTTTTTTTCATTTAAATTTAAAACTTATAATTAAAACCATATAAACATAAAACATAATTCCATTAAAATTAAAAAAAAACACAATACATAAATAATACTAAAATACACATAATAAAAACATTTCATAAAATACTAAAATACACAAGGACGGATACCGCTGCCCCCACTCCAATTTTGGTACAATGTAATTTTTAAAATTTAAATGGCGTATTTGTAATTTTTTTCTCAAAATAAGAAAAGATAATAGGAAATGCATACAAATATTATCTTCGTTGTCATTAGCTTATTTTTTAGAAGTCATTGGTAATCGAAGCATTAACTTTGAAACAGATCTTTCCATTGATAGAATAAAAAACTTAAGTTGTTTTAATTTTTAATAATCATAATAGTTATGTAGAAAAATATATATACAAGCTAATTACTTCATAAAAAATTATATTTTTCGGATTTCCTACATTATGATTGAATAAGTTTTCATTTAATAAGACTTTTCCGACACTTCTGATCTTTATTTATTAAAAAAAACTAGTACCTTTTGAATATGAGTGTTACACCCGGTGTGGAGAACGAAATTATCTTGAGGGTCCATTTTCTAACCTCGAGCTAGGGTCCATTTTTTTTACATTCTCGAATACGACTCTTATAAGTATGCCAAACAACTTTTAAAATTGCCTCCTGACAAAAATATTTCTGGCTCCGTCTCTGAAAATACATAACTAACACTCGGAATAGTCCGAGTTCACAATATTGTCACCGTCGTTGCGGTGAATGTAGCGGTAGGGCTCAGGAGGCCCGGCCGCGTCGCCGGGTTGAGGAGATACGTACTCCTCCCCCGGGTCAGAGTAGTAATCTACATCCTGACCACCACCGACACTGCCTTGCGAGAATAACCCGTGGTCTAGCGTCGCAGTCAACGTCGTAGACGCGACGGTAAGCTGAAAAATAACTTGATTCAGCCAATCGATCTTCTGTCGAAGATATACAAGATACTCACTTTCCGCGGTGTTACGAGAATAACCCGTGGCAGTAAGTCGGTTGATTTCTGTTTGGTAAGCCTCTTTGTTCTCAGAAACGCCCTGAATGACGCTATTCACTTCATAGCGGTGTTTGGAGTCGTTATTCAGGTGGGCTTGGATCGCCATTTTACAATCTCGAAGGTTCATTGTAGTAAGTTGTGTGTGAAATAAGATGTGTGGAAGAAGATGGTGATAAAATATTGAAGAAGATTGAAGAAGATGGTAAAAAGAAGATGATAAAATTAGTATGTTGTGTGTGAAATATATGGTTGTGTATATAAATAAAGGGGTAAAATTTTTTATTTTTTTTAAATTGCTTGCATTTAGCCGTTTGAGGGGGCCCCAATTGCTTTCCAACGTTCGAAATCTCTACCCGCAAGTCGGCTTCCCAACTCAAATCCTTACCCGATTTCCATTAACCGAGCCGATCGGGTAACTCCAAGCCGAGTAAGTACCCGAGGGGTACTCCCTCCCCTCTAACAAGATTATCTCATCCACTAAATACTTATCTGGCGATCAAGTTTTTGAACCCTTAATATTTGTGTACTAAAACTACTATGCAACTTTATAAATTCGAATTGCTTTTATTACATGTGTTTATATATCTAGAGGTATAGAAATGTTAAATACAGCCCCGAGATTATGTTTTAGATGCTATTACATGCGTATACGGTTATACACTGGATATCAATCCAGAAATATAAGAGGCTGTTATGGTTAACGTGCAATTAATTTATACATGTAATAACATTCTAAACATAGCCCCGAGGATTGTGTTTATCATTTCCCTAAATCATATTATTTTAGCAGAGCTCGTACTGCTCTTGCTATATGTAAATGTCCATTTTAATCCATCACGAAGGAAAACTCCGTTGCGTAAACTCAAATTCGAGACCATTAAAAATTGGAACAGAAAATACAAAAACCATAACATTCTTCACATCATAGCTTAGCTGGCCGAGTCTAGTCATTTGTCCAATTTAATAAATTTAACATGTGCAAATTCATTTACTGCCTTATCTTGATATGAAACACTAATAATGCTTTCAAAATTTTGTATAGATACAAAACTAATGTTAATTGCTTTCTATCTATTTGAAAGAATATGATGGGAAAGAAAAATGTTTCAAGTCCAAGTAATTTCACATATTACTTCAGTCATCTCATTTTTACTACAGGGATTATGTTCATAATGTTTTAAACCATTATCAAGTTGGTCTAATAATAATATGTCTTGTTTATTCGCAAAAAAGTTTTAGGATTGAAATATGTTAGGCATATCTTGAGAGTGTCAAAAAAAAAAAGACTAGAACCGAACAAAAAAACATCGGTTAGACATCTACAATGAACCAAAAATGAGCCGTTAGCAATCCTTAATAATAATAAGAATAATAAAAAATTAAAAATGTTTAGAATGTTTCAAGGAAGTTTGGTTAAACAAATGCTGTAAATGTGTAGTGTTAAAGGTTTATGTAAGCTAATCCGTAATGATTATTAGTTCACCTTGAACCTTGATCTCGTAGACCATCTCTACTATACGCATATGTATATGTTATGTTAGACGGCTGACTGAGGCTAGGTCTCGCTTGAAACTAGAATAAGAGTAGAATCTAGAACATGTATTTTATTGTATTCCTAGGATTGTATTTTACATTCTAATTCCTTGCTAGTTAGCTTTTAATATAATTTTATGTCATTGAAGAAAAAGTAGAAAACTCCGATTTCAGATTTCTAACATGTTTTTGTGTTAGGGAGTTAAGCTCAGGTCTCCACAATTTTAACCATTAGAGATTTAGAGCACAAAAGTGGAATAAATATGTTATAATGGCCCAAAACTCTGAAGCCCATCGTAAATAGTTGACATTTTAAACCATATACTTTGGGCCTTCTATGACCAAAAAATATATTTTTAGAATTCATTTGTATGATTCGTTTTAACACGACGAAATCATGATTAATAAGAAATTTCAACCCAACTCCGGGATGCAAAATAATTAATCGTTCATGATAAAGTGTTTCCAAGGGACGAGCCAAAGCAAATTTATAAAATTGGGCCTTTATGATCAAATAAACGGTACCCACGCAATGTGACGGTGTAATGTCAGCAGTAGCGATGGCGATGACGGGTGGTGTTGGTGTATGGTGGAGGTGGCGGCGGTGGCGACGATGTAATGGCGGCGACGATGGTGGTAGTGACGGGTGGTGGTGGCAGAGAGATTGGTGGTGGCGGCGGCGAAGATTGGTGGTGGCGGCAGTGGCGTCGGTGGTGGCGGCGGTGATTGGTGGTGGTAACGACGGTGACGAGTAATGTAGGTTATTGATGTAATGTAATTTTGATAAATTGTTGAAATTTAAAATTGTAAAAAAAGCTATTTAGTTTATAATATATGTATAGATAAACATATCTATCTTTGTTTACTACATTTTCTTTTCCTAGCTTTTCAAATGAAAAATTCTTAATTAAGTTTTCAATCTGTGACGTTTGCAAAAGTATGCTATAATCCTAGTGATTTGAGTTAACTAGAGTTGAGATGGTTTATAAGTTTAAGACATGAATTAATGATTATACTTATTTCAAACTACTGATTGAATTAATAATATATATTTTTATCTTAATCTTAATCTTAATCTTAATCTTAATCTTAATATTAATTTTATCTTAATCTTAATCTTAATCTTAATCTTAATCTTAATATATACTAAAAGGCAACTGACCTAACCTCAATTGACCAATCACAACTCTCGATTTCTCTAAATTAACTTAATAAACATGTGACTAAATTCAATTTCAATAATAAATTATATTATTTTAAAAATAACATAAATGGTCGATCTCTATTTAGTAGGATAGGATAATGGTCCATCTAATAAGTTATAATATTTAAATAGAAAATTAATAGTCGATTAATATATATTTGGATAGGATAATGGTGTATCTTTATAAAAATAAAATAGATAAATAGAACCCCAATCTAGATAAATAAAAGTATTAAACAAAAGTGTATCCGTATAAAAACCCATACATATTATGTTTTCTGCGATTTCCATTCCTTTTCTTCCATTGTTAAATCACATCAGTATACAAACAGGAAAAAAAGAAGAAAGAAGGTACAAAATTCTCAATCTTGATTACATCTAAAATAAGATTTTTATTTGCTTTTATAAATTTTATTTTAAAAATAACATAAATGGTCGATCTCTATTTAGTAGGATAGGATAATGGTCCATCTAATAAGTTATAATATTTAAATAGAAAATTAATAGTCGATTAATATATATTTTATCTTAATCTTAATCTTAATCTTAATCTTAATCTATACTATAAGACAGTTGAACTAATAACTTATTAACCAATCAATCTTAATTTAATCTTAATCGCTTATGTCATCATTTAATTAATCTATAAGACAGTTGAACTAATAACTTATTAACCTTAATCTTAATCTTAATCTTAATCTTAATCTTAATCTTAATCTTAATCTTAATCTTAATCTTAATCTTA
Source organism: Erigeron breviscapus (assembly GCA_034093135.1). Lineage (NCBI taxonomy): Eukaryota > Viridiplantae > Streptophyta > Magnoliopsida > Asterales > Asteraceae > Erigeron > Erigeron breviscapus. The sequence goes on along the minus strand of CM067167.1, from coordinate 234,545,285 downwards.
ATCTTAATCTTAATCTTAATCTTAATCTTAATCTTAATCTTAATCTTAATCTTAATCTTAATCTTAATCTTAATCTTAATCTTAATCTTAATCTTAATCTTAATCTTAATCTTAATCTTAATCTTAATCTTAATCTTAATCTTAATCTTAATCTTAATCTTAATCTTAATCTTAATCTTAATCTTAATCTTAATCTTAATCTTAATCTTAATCTTAATCTTAATCTTAATCTTAATCTTAATCTTAATCTTAATCTTAATCTTAATCTTAATCTTAATCTTAATCTTAATCTTAATCTTAATCTTAATCTTAATCTTAATCTTAATCTTAATCTTAATCTTAATCTTAATCTTAATCTTAATCTTAATCTTAATCTTAATCTTAATCTTAATCTTAATCTTAATCTTAATCTTAATCTTAATCTTAATCTTAATCTTAATCTTAATCTTAATCTTAATCTTAATCTTAATCTTAATCTTAATCTTAATCTTAATCTTAATCTTAATCTTAATCTTAATCTTAATCTTAATCTTAATCTTAATCTTAATCTTAATCTTAATCTTAATCTTAATCTTAATCTTAATCTTAATCTTAATCTTAATCTTAATCTTAATCTTAATCTTAATCTTAATCTTAATCTTAATCTTAATCTTAATCTTAATCTTAATCTTAATCTTAATCTTAATCTTAATCTTAATCTTAATCTTAATCTTAATCTTAATCTTAATCTTAATCTTAATCTTAATCTTAATCTTAATCTTAATCTTAATCTTAATCTTAATCTTAATCTTAATCTTAATCTTAATCTTAATCTTAATCTTAATCTTAATCTTAATCTTAATCTTAATCTTAATCTTAATCTTAATCTTAATCTTAATCTTAATCTTAATCTTAATCTTAATCTTAATCTTAATCTTAATCTTAATCTTAATCTTAATCTTAATCTTAATCTTAATCTTAATCTTAATCTTAATCTTAATCTTAATCTTAATCTTAATCTTAATCTTAATCTTAATCTTAATCTTAATCTTAATCTTAATCTTAATCTTAATCTTAATCTTAATCTTAATCTTAATCTTAATCTTAATCTTAATCTTAATCTTAATCTTAATCTTAATCTTAATCTTAATCTTAATCTTAATCTTAATCTTAATCTTAATCTTAATCTTAATCTTAATCTTAATCTTAATCTTAATCTTAATCTTAATCTTAATCTTAATCTTAATCTTAATCTTAATCTTAATCTTAATCTTAATCTTAATCTTAATCTTAATCTTAATCTTAATCTTAATCTTAATCTTAATCTTAATCTTAATCTTAATCTTAATCTTAATCTTAATCTTAATCTTAATCTTAATCTTAATCTTAATCTTAATCTTAATCTTAATCTTAATCTTAATCTTAATCTTAATCTTAATCTTAATCTTAATCTTAATCTTAATCTTAATCTTAATCTTAATCTTAATCTTAATCTTAATCTTAATCTTAATCTTAATCTTAATCTTAATCTTAATCTTAATCTTAATCTTAATCTTAATCTTAATCTTAATCTTAATCTTAATCTTAATCTTAATCTTAATCTTAATCTTAATCTTAATCTTAATCTTAATCTTAATCTTAATCTTAATCTTAATCTTAATCTTAATCTTAATCTTAATCTTAATCTTAATCTTAATCTTAATCTTAATCTTAATCTTAATCTTAATCTTAATCTTAATCTTAATCTTAATCTTAATCTTAATCTTAATCTTAATCTTAATCTTAATCTTAATCTTAATCTTAATCTTAATCTTAATCTTAATCTTAATCTTAATCTTAATCTTAATCTTAATCTTAATCTTAATCTTAATCTTAATCTTAATCTTAATCTTAATCTTAATCTTAATCTTAATCTTAATCTTAATCTTAATCTTAATCTTAATCTTAATCTTAATCTTAATCTTAATCTTAATCTTAATCTTAATCTTAATCTTAATCTTAATCTTAATCTTAATCTTAATCTTAATCTTAATCTTAATCTTAATCTTAATCTTAATCTTAATCTTAATCTTAATCTTAATCTTAATCTTAATCTTAATCTTAATCTTAATCTTAATCTTAATCTTAATCTTAATCTTAATCTTAATCTTAATCTTAATCTTAATCTTAATCTTAATCTTAATCTTAATCTTAATCTTAATCTTAATCTTAATCTTAATCTTAATCTTAATCTTAATCTTAATCTTAATCTTAATCTTAATCTTAATCTTAATCTTAATCTTAATCTTAATCTTAATCTTAATCTTAATCTTAAGGTTTTCTTGAAACGACATATGGCACGTTCTTGGAACGACATGTGTCATATTTGGTTTAAATAATATAATAAACCTAATTCCTAATATTTAGTTACCTTAAATTTTTTTCTTTGCCAGCTCTATTAAGAACGATAGAAGTTACCCTAAAATTATTAAATAATCTTATTTAGATCTTTTATTGGTCTCCTAATACAAAACTAATTGTTTCTCATGATTAATCGAATCCAGAACTTTTATATACTTTACACATGTAACACCCGTTTCGTAAAAATATGGATTTCCAAAAACTTTTGCCTAACGGCGTTAAATCATGCGGAAACGATTTATTAAAATACTCAACTAAAGAAAACAGTTGAGAAACATGGGTGGTGTTACTAATAGCATCAAATCAGTAATAAAAGAAATCCATAAGATTGCCCAACATAAAGCAATCGCAACAAAAGTCATTACATAAGAATCTATAAAAGGACAACATCATCATAATGTCTAGACATAGTCATTGGGTAATCTAAAGCCAACTTGAGTGTCTACCCATCTCTCGCCATAGCTTCACACGTCGTCTCACTGCTTAACCTGAGGGGAACAACACATTTAAAGAACAAGTGTTAGCTATAAATAGCTAAGTAAGATAACACAGGTTTAAGCAAAACATTTCATCCATTTAAATCGTCATTTAAAACTTCAAGTCATTTTAATTAGGCATACATATCGTCGTAATAACAAATCCACATCACATATAAGCATAGAGTTCATGACCCTAAATGTGCCTAATCAATTTCATCATCTTTGCTTCATCTCGTTAAGTTGTGACTAGGTCACCGTTAAGTTGTAACCGAAGTTACTATCGCCATATAGGGTATGAGTTTGTGTGTAGGCGGCCATACGACCTCAAGGGAAAACCTCACACCCGACTTGATGGATAAGTCTTTCGACGGTCCATCTGCGTCGTTAAGGAAAGACAATGTCGATCCCTGAGTAGCCCGTTATGTTCAAGACATTAGGTGGGTCATCAGGCCACCCGAAACTACTCGCCCCGTATGAGTGTTGCAAGGAGCCACCCAAGCAACCACCACTACGTACCCTTCCATGGACGGGCACGGGTTATGCATAACACTTATCGTCATCTATTTAGCTCGAGCATACGTCATATTTAGTTTAGGTTTATTATGTTATCCTAAACTAGTCATCATCTATCATCATTTCACGTTAGGGCCCTTAAAACGTGCACGTGTCATGGCAACCTAAAAAGGTCTAGTGTTCTAGATGAACAAGCCACATATACATGCACAAATCAACATCACATCATATCATTAACCACCGTTCATCATATCATATCATAAACCACCGTTCATCATATCATATCATAAACATAACTACGGGGAAGCATTTTAGGCATAGGCATCGTCATCATTATTCCCAGAGTACCTCCCATATCAACCCAACCACATTATAGGTTATACATTACCGTTATGGAGGTTATAGTTTATGAAACCATTTTCGTTGCACCCTCAGCGTGACAAAAGTAGTGTATCTTACCTTTTGAAAGCGTAAAAGCAATATAACTTGCTAGCAACCTTGAGTCGTGTTCTTAATCACCTATCACATATAGTTGACCAATTAATGACCAACATAAATTTTGAAAACTTTATTCAAGACACGGGTCATAAGACATAGCAAAATCAAACCATAGAAGGTTGAACTCAACTTTGTCGAACTCGACCTCTACCAAAATCCCGAATCATTTTTGTTACAAAACGATCAAAATAAACACGTTTTAAGCAAACCTTTCGAGCCTTTAAACCATTTAAACATACATAACTTATTTTTGACATAAGTATCAGGTTGATGTCGACCTCAACCATCCATGGTCGAACTCGACCTCTACCAAAATCCCGAATCATTTTTGTTACAAAACGATCAAAATAAACACGTTTTAAGCAAACCTTTCGAGCCTTTAAACCATTTAAACATACATAACTTATTTTTGACATAAGTATCAGGTTGATGTCGACCTCAACCATCCATGGTCGAACTCAGCATCAACCGAAACAGATTTCGTGTTAAAACAAGCTTTTACGAGTTAAAACGAGCATTTTTGCGAACCGATAAAGCACCAAACGACAAAATGATTGAGCCAAGACTTCCCATAGGTCGACCTCAACCTATCTATGGTCGAACTCAGCATCAACCGAAACAGATTTCGTGTTAAAACAAGCTTTTACGAGTTAAAACGAGCATTTTTGCGAACCGATAAAGCACCAAACGACAAAATGATTGAGCCAAGACTTCCCATAGGTCGACCTCGACCATATCTATGGTCGAACTCAGCATCAACCGAAACAGATTTCGTGTTAAAACAAGCTTTTACGAGTTAAAACGAGCATTTTTGCGAACCGATAAAGCACCAAACGACAAAATGATTGAGCCAAGACTTCCCATAGGTCGACCTCGACCATACCATGGTCGAACTCAGCATCAACCGAAACAGATTTCGTGTTAAAACAAGCTTTTACGAGTTAAAACGAGCATTTTTGCGAACCGATAAAGCACCAAACGACAAAATGATTGAGCCAAGACTTCCCATAGGTCGACCTCAACCATATCATGGTCGAACTCAGCATCAACCGAAACAGATTTCGTGTTAAAACAAGCTTTTACGAGTTAAAACGAGCATTTTTGCGAACCGATAAAGCACCAAACGACAAAATGATTGAGCCAAGACTTCCCATAGGTCGACCTCAACCTATCTATGGTCGAACTCAGCATCAACCGAAACAGATTTCGTGTTAAAACAAGCTTTTACGAGTTAAAACGAGCATTTTTGCGAACCGATAAAGCACCAAACGACAAAATGATTGAGCCAAGACTTCCCATAGGTCGACCTCGACCATATCTAGGTCGAACTCAACCAATATAGGTCGAACTTGACCAGATCTGGCTGCCCTAATCCCATTTTTACATAAACAGTCGATTTAACGTATTTTCAAGCTATAACGAATACGAAACGACGAAACGATCAAACCATTTTAGATCAGTGGGTCGACCTCGACCTTGACATGGTCGAACTCGACCATAATAGGTCGAACTCCACCTAGTCTTGGTCGAATTCAACCACTCCTGATTTGCCCAAGAAGATTTTCAAGCAACAAGTAAAGGATATCTTAGATATGTAGTTGCACAAAACCGATCACATGAGTATATAATAGGTTAAATCCAACCTTAAACAAGGTTGAATTAGGTCCTTACACACAACATGTAATCCCAAGATTTGCACAACAATTAATCCAAGATATGATTCACCAAGCTGTTGCTAAAAAAACGATAAGTAACATATATATATATATATATGAAAAAACGAGTTGAGTAGATTAAGAACAGCACTTACACGTTCTTGATGAAGATCTGGGATTTTCAAAGAGAATCTTAGATAGAGAATTTATGTGTGTAAAACTCTTTGAAGAAATGAAAGATCAACATATATATAGGCATGAATATGGTTTGGTCGAACTTAATCAGGTCGAATTCGACCAGTTCGACCCCAACCAGGTCGAATTCAATTCATTTCTGGAAACTAGACTCTTTTACAAAAATGTGGCCGCTTGAATCGTCAAAAACGGAGTTACGGTTCAAAAGTTATGACCAAAACAAAATCAGTACGTTTTTCTGTTGTCGACTTGACTATACGACATTCATATAACTTTACACATTATGCCCTTATATTATCTTTAAGGCATTAAAGCCTCTCACATATAGCATATTAAACACACGCAAGCATTAACTCGTTTAGATACTTAACGGTAGCGAAGTGTTGACTTAACGACTCAAGTCAACCGTTACACAAAAAGTTTGGGATGTTACAATTACCTCCCCCTTAAGAGGATTCCGTCCCCGGAATCACTTCAACATCAAAAAGGTGGGGATAGGTCTCCCGCATTACGGACTCGGTCTCCCAAGTCATACTTTCGCCGTGATTATGTTTCCACTTAATGAGAACTAGATCGATAGTCTTTCGTCGTAACTTCTTTTGTTTCCTTCCCATTATAACAACAGGTTCATCAACAATCTGCTTGTTTGGATCAATACTTACGTCCTCGAGTGGAATGACATCCGCTTCATTTGCATAGCATTTACGTAGATAACACACATGGAATGTGTTGTGAATTCCATGAAGTTCTGGAGGTAATTCCAGTTGAAATGCCTGTTCATTAACCTTTTTAATGATCTTAAAAGGTCCAATGAATCTAGAGCTTAGCTTTCCTCGTTTGCCAAATCGTAATACACCTTTCCAAGGCGACACCTTGAGTAAAACCATTTCACCTTCTTTAAAATCAAACGGCCTTCTTTTCTTATCGGCATATGACTTTTGCCTTTCGCGAGCAATATGCAGGGCTTTCTTTGCAACATTAACTTTATCGGCCGTAATTTGTACTACTTCGGGTCCAGCAAATTGCTTTTCCCCGGGCTCCAACCAACAACTAGGAGTCCGACACTTTCTACCATATAACATCTCATAAGGTGGCATTCCTATACTTGCATGATAACTATTGTTATACGCAAACTCGACAAGAGGTAGGTGTTTATCCCACGAGCCACCATAATCCATCACACAAGCTCTGAGCATATCTTCGAGCGTTTGAATAGTCCTTTCACTTTGCCCATCGGTCTGCGGGTGATAGGCTGTGCTCAGACGAACTTGAGTACCAAATTCCCGTTGGAAACTCTTCCAAAAGTTGGAAACGAATCGAGCATCACGATCTGACACAATCGATATCGGAACACCATGTTTAGTAACCACTTCTTTAATGTACAATGTAGCGAATTTCTCCATAGGAGCATTCTCACGAACTGGGAGGAAATGGGCACTCTTCGTTAATTGATCGACAATAACCCATATCATATCGTGACCACGAGGCGTCCTCGGAAGTTTGGTTACAAAATCCATCGTAATGCGATCCCATTTCCACTCAGGGATCTCGAGTTGCTGAAACTTCCCATAAGGCTTTTGGTGTTCAGCTTTCACTTTAGCACATGTCAAACACTTCTGTACGTACATCATCACATCATTCTTAATACTGGGCCACCAATAAATCGGCTTCAAGTCCGCATGCATCTTTGTGGCACCAGGGTGTACAGAATACTTAGTCTTGTGAGCTTCGTCCATCACTAACTCACGATTGCCTCCATATAGAGGAACCCATATTCTACCTTTGTAAGTTCGAAGACCGCGACTATTTTCTTCCATTTCAAGTCTATTTTTCTTCTTTTTCCCAATAGACTCCTCTTTCACATTCTCCTCCTTCAACGCTTCAATTTGAGCTAATCGAATAGGTTCCATTAAGTTCGACTCAATCTTTGTAATCATCGCACATAATCTACTCTTCGCATATCCTTTGCGGCTTAAGGCATCAGCAACCACATTAGCTTTGCCTGGGTGATACTTAATCTCACAATCGTAATCCTTTAATAACTCCATCCACCTTCGTTGTCTAACATTCATGTCCTTCTGAGTAAACACATACTGTAAGCTCTTATGATCCGTATAAAGGGTACACTTCGTACCGTACAGATAATGTCGCCATAATTTCAGAGCAAAAACAATAGCAGCCAGCTCAAGGTCATGAGTAGGATAATTCCGCTCATGAGGCTTCAGTTGTCGAGAGGCGTAAGCGATAACTTTGTCTCGTTGCATTAATACACACCCTAACCCCGTGATGGATGCGTCACTATAGACAACTAAATCATCGGTTCCTTCGGGTAAAGCTAGAACCGGAGCTTCACACAACTTCTTTTTCAACGTCGTGAAGGCTTTCTCTTGAGCATCAGTCCACACAAACTTCACACCTTTCTTCGTTAATTCAGTCATTGGCTTGGCAATGCGTGAGAAATCCTGAATAAAACGTCGATAATAGCCAGCCAAATCGAGAAAACTCTTAATTTCAGTAGGAGACTTAGGCTGCTCCCACTTCGACACCGCTTCTATCTTCGAAGGATCTACATTTATACCATCAGAGGAGATGACATGGCCGAGGAAATGAACTTCCTTTAGCCAGAATTCGCACTTGGAGAACTTAGCATATAGCTTGTTCTCTCGGAGGACTTGAAGGACAGCCCTCAAATGCTCTCCATGTTCCTCTTCCGACTTTGAGTACACATACTGTAAGCTCTTATGATCCGTATAAAGGGTACACTTCGTACCGTACAGATAATGTCGCCATAATTTCAGAGCAAAAACAATAGCAGCCAGCTCAAGGTCATGAGTAGGATAATTCCGCTCATGAGGCTTCAGTTGTCGAGAGGCGTAAGCGATAACTTTGTCTCGTTGCATTAATACACACCCTAACCCCGTGATGGATGCGTCACTATAGACAACTAAATCATCGGTTCCTTCGGGTAAAGCTAGAACCGGAGCTTCACACAACTTCTTTTTCAACGTCGTGAAGGCTTTCTCTTGAGCATCAGTCCACACAAACTTCACACCTTTCTTCGTTAATTCAGTCATTGGCTTGGCAATGCGTGAGAAATCCTGAATAAAACGTCGATAATAGCCAGCCAAATCGAGAAAACTCTTAATTTCAGTAGGAGACTTAGGCTGCTCCCACTTCGACACCGCTTCTATCTTCGAAGGATCTACATTTATACCATCAGAGGAGATGACATGGCCGAGGAAATGAACTTCCTTTAGCCAGAATTCGCACTTGGAGAACTTAGCATATAGCTTGTTCTCTCGGAGGACTTGAAGGACAGCCCTCAAATGCTCTCCATGTTCCTCTTCCGACTTTGAGTACACAAGGATGTCGTCAATAAAAACGATAACAAAATGATCCAAGAATGGTCGACAGACACGGTTCATCAAATCCATAAACTTCGCTGGAGCATTTGTCAAACCAAATGGCATGACAAGGAACTCATAATGACCATAACGAGTTCGGAACGCTGTTTTGGCTACACTTTCCTCTTCAACCTTCAGTTGATGATAGCCAGATCTTAAGTCAATCTTTGAAAAATAGGAAGCACCTTGAAGTTGATCGAACAAATCATCAATGCGAGGGAGCGGATACTTATTCTTCACCGTTCTTTTATTCAACTCGCGATAATCGATACACATTCGCATAGATCCGTCTTTCTTCTTTACGAAAAGGATAGGAGCACCCCATGGAGAGGAACTCGGACGAATGAAACCTTTATCTAAAAGTTCCTGAATTTGAGTCATCAGCTCTTTCATCTCTGTTGGAGCTAATCGATAGGGAGCTTTGGCTACAGGAGTAGCACCAGGAATGAGGTCAATAGAAAATTCAACCTCACGATCAGGAGGAAGACCTGGAAGATCTTCAGGGAAAACATCAGGAAACTCTGAAACAACATCAATATCCGAGACTGAAGGCTTCGCAATACGAGAGTCAATAACATAGGCTAAGAAATGCGACTTAGTTTGCCGGATACAACGAAGAGCTTTCATCATAGTGATCACCTTAACATTTCCCGGCTTCTTGTCACCATAAACACAAACACCTTTACCGTCAGGGGTAGCGATACGAACTATTTTCTGGTCGTCTTCTTTGGCCTCATCAGCCGTCATCTGATAAGCACGGGTTTTGGTCCTGGGAACTTCCGCTTTCTTTCCCTCGTCTTTCTTCATCTGTGGGCAGTCGGCAATACGATGCTTAGTGTCTCCACATTTGTAACATCTTGCTTTGTCAGTACACTCATCAACAGTATGACCCTGTGCTCCACATCTATTGCACCTGTGGATCTTAGCAGAACACTGACCAGAATGGATGGCTTTGCAACTAGAACACCATTTTCCATCTTTCTCAGTCTTTCATCTCTGTTGGAGCTAATCGATAGGGAGCTTTGGCTACAGGAGTACACCAGGAATGTCGTCAATAAAAACGATAACAAAATGATCCAAGAATGGTCGACAGACACGGTTCATCAAATCCATAAACTTCGCTGGAGCATTTGTCAAACCAAATGGCATGACAAGGAACTCATAATGACCATAACGAGTTCGGAACGCTGTTTTGGCTACACTTTCCTCTTCAACCTTCAGTTGATGATAGCCAGATCTTAAGTCAATCTTTGAAAAATAGGAAGCACCTTGAAGTTGATCGAACAAATCATCAATGCGAGGGAGCGGATACTTATTCTTCACCGTTCTTTTATTCAACTCGCGATAATCGATACACATTCGCATAGATCCGTCTTTCTTCTTTACGAAAAGGATAGGAGCACCCCATGGAGAGGAACTCGGACGAATGAAACCTTTATCTAAAAGTTCCTGAATTTGAGTCATCAGCTCTTTCATCTCTGTTGGAGCTAATCGATAGGGAGCTTTGGCTACAGGAGTAGCACCAGGAATGAGGTCAATAGAAAATTCAACCTCACGATCAGGAGGAAGACCTGGAAGATCTTCAGGGAAAACATCAGGAAACTCTGAAACAACATCAATATCCGAGACTGAAGGCTTCGCAATACGAGAGTCAATAACATAGGCTAAGAAATGCGACTTAGTTTGCCGGATACAACGAAGAGCTTTCATCATAGTGATCACCTTAACATTTCCCGGCTTCTTGTCACCATAAACACAAACACCTTTACCGTCAGGGGTAGCGATACGAACTATTTTCTGGTCGTCTTCTTTGGCCTCATCAGCCGTCATCTGATAAGCACGGGTTTTGGTCCTGGGAACTTCCGCTTTCTTTCCCTCGTCTTTCTTCATCTGTGGGCAGTCGGCAATACGATGCTTAGTGTCTCCACATTTGTAACATCTTGCTTTGTCAGTACACTCATCAACAGTATGACCCTGTGCTCCACATCTATTGCACCTGTGGGTCTTAGCAGAACACTGACCAGAATGGATGGCTTTGCAACTAGAACACCATTTTCCATCTTTCTCAGTCTTTCCTTTGTCAGAGGACGAAGGTCCCTTGAATTTCTTACCAAAACGGTTAGATCCAACGAACTTCCTCTTATTACCAGACTTCTTTTCATCATCCTTCTTCTCAACTTTCTCGTCCGAAGCAAAATCATCGTCAAGCTTCTTAGACTCTTTGATAGCTTCAGTTAGGGTCTTGTGTTGCCTGCAGATACCTCGATAACTCGGAGGCAACCATCATTAATAATCGTAACATGGTGTTTACTCTTGACACATAAAGTTTCAATACATAGAAATCTCTCCAACTTCATTACTTTGTGCATCGGTCAACACAAGCATGGCCATACAAACACGCTCGCGTCGTGATACACTTGCAATTATGTTCCGGACCATAATTGTAATTGTATCCTTTCACATGCATGTTCGTTACCACATTTGTGTATCGCCTCTTTTCCCATCAATTCCAATTCACATGATTTTTTCAGCACACATACAACATCTCATATCCTTTCCGGTCCTTGTCACTAACCCCATGGGCTAGGCAACATTGACGGGACACCAACTCACCTAATCCTCCAACCTTTGTCCATATCAACAACTTCTCATATGATATAAAGCACCAGTTCATCAAATTCAGTTAGAGGAATAGAAGATCACCTCGAGGACCGTCTCTCATAGCAATAACACAACTTAGCGATGGAGAAACGAGAAACGGGAGAATAAAGGCTAAAACACATATTCACATATCAATAAACAATCATCATATAGCCTTATTCCTCAATAAATTTCTGCTTAAAGTTAGCCCACGAGCTAGCGAATACCATAACTGGAGTCATCGAAATAGTAATGCTCTTCCACCAATCTCGAGCACCTTCTTTCAACGTTCGACTAGCGCACAACACCTTCTTATCCTCGGGACAGTCGAGAAGCGCAATTTAAAGCAACATGCTTGTTAAGATAAGGCTAAAACATATAATCGTAACGTAAACATCTCATAAGCCCTATCTCACTCGCGCTCGTCCCAACCCATCCTATATCACATGTCATCACTAGCTAAGGCATCCTACGAGTACCTAGCATGCATATCTTAAGTTTAAGTCCAAATCCTATGGTCAATAGGCCTTGGTTCACTTAAACTACTTCTCTGATACCAACTTGTAACACCCGTTTCGTAAAAATATGGATTTCCAAAAACTTTTGCCTAACGGCGTTAAATCATGCGGAAACGATTTATTAAAATACTCAACTAAAGAAAACAGTTGAGAAACATGGGTGGTGTTACTAATAGCATCAAATCAGTAATAAAAGAAATCCATAAGATTGCCCAACATAAAGCAATCGCAACAAAAGTCATTACATAAGAATCTATAAAAGGACAACATCATCATAATGTCTAGACATAGTCATTGGGTAATCTAAAGCCAACTTGAGTGTCTACCCATCTCTCGCCATAGCTTCACACGTCGTCTCACTGCTTAACCTGAGGGGAACAACACATTTAAAGAACAAGTGTTAGCTATAAATAGCTAAGTAAGATAACACAGGTTTAAGCAAAACATTTCATCCATTTAAATCGTCATTTAAAACTTCAAGTCATTTTAATTAGGCATACATATCGTCGTAATAACAAATCCACATCACATATAAGCATAGAGTTCATGACCCTAAATGTGCCTAATCAATTTCATCATCTTTGCTTCATCTCGTTAAGTTGTGACTAGGTCACCGTTAAGTTGTAACCGAAGTTACTATCGCCATATAGGGTATGAGTTTGTGTGTAGGCGGCCATACGACCTCAAGGGAAAACCTCACACCCGACTTGATGGATAAGTCTTTCGACGGTCCATCTGCGTCGTTAAGGAAAGACAATGTCGATCCCTGAGTAGCCCGTTATGTTCAAGACATTAGGTGGGTCATCAGGCCACCCGAAACTACTCGCCCCGTATGAGTGTTGCAAGGAGCCACCCAAGCAACCACCACTACGTACCCTTCCATGGACGGGCACGGGTTATGCATAACACTTATCGTCATCTATTTAGCTCGAGCATACGTCATATTTAGTTTAGGTTTCATATGTTATCCTAAACTAGTCATCATCTATCATCATTTCACGTTAGGGCCCTTAAAACGTGCACGTGTCATGGCAACCTAAAAAGGTCTAGTGTTCTAGATGAACAAGCCACATATACATGCACAAATCAACATCACATCATATCATTAACCACCGTTCATCATAGCATATAATATCGTTAAGCATATCATCGCATATCATATCATAAACCACCGTTCATCATATCATATCATAAACATAACTACGGGGAAGCATTTTAGGCATAGGCATCGTCATCATTATTCCCAGAGTACCTCCCATATCAACCCAACCACATTATAGGTTATACATTACCGTTATGGAGGTTATAGTTTATGAAACCATTTTCGTTGCACCCTCAGCGTGACAAAAGTAGTGTATCTTACCTTTTGAAAGCGTAAAAGCAATATAACTTGCTAGCAACCTTGAGTCGTGTTCTTAATCACCTATCACATATAGTTGACCAATTAATGACCAACATAAATTTTGAAAACTTTATTCAAGACACGGGTCATAAGACATAGCAAAATCAAACCATAGAAGGTTGAACTCAACTTGGTCGAACTCGACCTCTACCAAAATCCCGAATCATTTTTGTTACAAAACGATCAAAATAAACACGTTTTAAGCAAACCTTTCGAGCCTTTAAACCATTTAAACATACATAACTTATTTTTGACATAAGTATCAGGTTGATGTCGACCTCAACCATCCATGGTCGAACTCAGCATCAACCGAAACAGATTTCGTGTTAAAACAAGCTTTTACGAGTTAAAACGAGCATTTTTGCGAACCGATAAAGCACCAAACGACAAAATGATTGAGCCAAGACTTCCCATAGGTCGACCTCGACCATATCTAGGTCGAACTCAACCAATATAGGTCGAACTTGACCAGATCTGGCTGCCCTAATCCCATTTTTACATAAACAGTCGATTTAACGTATTTTCAAGCTATAACGAATACGAAACGACGAAACGATCAAACCATTTTAGATCAGTGGGTCGACCTCGACCTTGACATGGTCGAACTCGACCATAATAGGTCGAACTCCACCTAGTCTTGGTCGAATTCAACCACTCCTGATTTGCCCAAGAAGATTTTCAAGCAACAAGTAAAGGATATCTTAGATATGTAGTTGCACAAAACCGATCACATGAGTATATAATAGGTTAAATCCAACCTTAAACAAGGTTGAATTAGGTCCTTACACACAACATGTAATCCCAAGATTTGCACAACAATTAATCCAAGATATGATTCACCAAGCTGTTGCTAAAAAAACGATAAGTAACATATATATATATATGAAAAAACGAGTTGAGTAGATTAAGAACAGCACTTACACGTTCTTGATGAAGATCTGGGATTTTCAAAGAGAATCTTAGATAGAGAATTTATGTGTGTAAAACTCTTTGAAGAAATGAAAGATCAACATATATATAGGCATGAATATGGTTTGGTCGAACTTAATCAGGTCGAATTCGACCAGTTCGACCCCAACCAGGTCGAATTCAATTCATTTCTGGAAACTAGACTCTTTTACAAAAATGTGGCCGCTTGAATCGTCAAAAACGGAGTTACGGTTCAAAAGTTATGACCAAAACAAAATCAGTACGTTTTTCTGTTGTCGACTTGACTATACGACATTCATATAACTTTACACATTATGCCCTTATATTATCTTTAAGGCATTAAAGCCTCTCACATATAGCATATTAAACACACGCAAGCATTAACTCGTTTAGATACTTAACGGTAGCGAAGTGTTGACTTAACGACTCAAGTCAACCGTTACACAAAAAGTTTGGGATGTTACAACACATCTCTTTTGTATTCTGTGTTATATATCACAATTATTTATTTCTATTATTCTTACTTGCGTATTATTTTGATCTCATACGATGTTATCCACTTATCCCCCGGTAATTGTTTAATGGGAAAAGAATCTGGGGATGTATGTAACTTGGCAACTTTTACTATTGTATGTATGCACCAAAAATATTGAACGTTTGATGGAAGTATCTCTCTAAATTGAACACTTAATGTAAAAATGTATACGTGGCAACCATATGAGCTGCCACGTAGAAGTTTTTGATTGGTCAACGTAAAAAATTTACATTAAATGTTCAATTTAGCGAGATACTTACATACAACGTTCAATATTTTTGGTGCATACATACAATAGTAAAAGTTGCCAAGTTACATACATCCCCAGATTCTTTTCCCTTGTTTAATTGTACTTCAACTTATATGATTGTTCATGTTGTAATTTAGTTTTCTTGACATGTATGTAGATATTCTTTTAACTTTATTTTCACTAATTTCAAATTTTAATTTGCTTTATATGTAATTCCAAGTTAACTTTTTATTCCTGTTTTATGTATGTTGTTGTCTTCGTGATGTTTTATATTTTTTATCATCATATATATAAGATACAAAAACACCTATATCATGAAAAATAATCCAAAACTACAATTTACACTTTGGCTATACTAATGAGGACATCAGGTAAATTTTGATTTTTTTCCAACCTAACAGCAAGTTTGATTTTTGTGTAATTTCATCGTTGCCTTCAATTAATACCTTTTCAAATCTGATTCTCCAAATTTTTATTTTTATTTTTTTATATAATTTATGTATTACGGATTATTTTATAACGAGGCTTTCTAATTTGTGTTCTTTGAGCACATGTTGGTATGCGTTTAATGCACTATAACTAAAAAGATGTATATTAATATAAACCGTGCATCGCACACGGGTCTTAAAACTAGTTAATAAATCCAAACCTTTTTTAGAACAAATATCCCAAACTAGTTTCTCATCGCTGGTTAAAATTGCCTCCGTGCGTCTGAATCAAAACTAACTTTACAAAAAAAAACTCATGGAAAATACCTTGTCATGGAAAATACCTTGAGATGAGAAACTCAAGACTCGAACCCGAGACCTTGGGGAAAACTCACCTCCGGGGCCCACATAGTGGATTTAGAAGATACCCCTGGCCAACCCACCTAAGTGGAGTTGGTTACAAATATCCCAAACTAAAAAGTTTACAATCCCATTACAATTTTAACTTATAGATAAATGTTATAATACACTAACTTTTATCCTTTTCGAAGCTAATCAAATCCAAACTTTTTTCACGAACAAAAATCCCAAACTAATAGATTATAAACACAATTATAATTTTAAAATTATAGATAAATATTATAAATAATATTAAATAACTTTGCTTATAAGTGTATTTATAATACATTTATAACATAAAAACAAAACTAATATAGTTTATCCAAATACGTTTATAATATCTAACAATAATACTTAAAGAGAACCTTAAATTCAAACATGAAAAAATGTGAACCATTAGATGAAGTTTCCTTATTAAATTTGAGCAATTGATCAAGAAAGATGATGTCATCTTTGACTAATCTTTTAGTCAAGACCAACTTTAGTCCTTCAATATCAATAGTATTTATTAAACCCCTTAATAAATATATTAAGTTAAAGAATTAATTAAGATACTTTTAGAAAACTTTTATATCTTTAACTTAAAATTCCTCCAACTTATTTCACTTATAAATTTCAAGACATAATTCTATTTTATGTTAATGGTTCGTACAAGAAAAATCAAACTTCTGTAATATTATAGACTTAATTAAATATCAAATATATGTATAACTATTTCTTTATGCTTTTGTATTAATAATTTTTCATAATATTTTATGTATTTAAATTCAAATACATGCTACAAATGTAAAACTTTTATTCAGATGCACAAAGTATTTAATAAAATGATAGAGAAACATGAAATTAAAAGTCATATATTTGAGGATTCTAATATTTATATGTTACGGATCATTTTTGTTTATTTACATTTTGAGAAAAAATATTTGATGCTTTCTTTTAATCTATCATAATATGTTTATGGTAGACCTAATATCAAGGTAATGTTTGTTGTAATAAATTTCAATGATGTCTTTTTGTTCATCGATACAACTTGAATAGGAATAAATACGTTGTGTAGTAAGGACAAAAGCCTAAAAAGTATGATTAACGTCGTTCGACGTCTTTGATAGTCGTGTAAGAGAAGAAATCATAATGTTAGTACGTTATGAAGTTAACATTTTCTTAATAGTAAGTACAAAATATTTCAGATAATTTATAATATGAGTAATTCTTAAGTTTTACTGTTGTCACTAAACATGTGATTAGTTAAATACAATTTCTCGCGTATTACGCGGGTTATATCTAGTTAGAATTAAGAAACAAGTTATAAAATTTATAACAATATAAAATATTAATATATATAGTAATTCGTAGTAATGCAAAGTGCAAACAACATGTTCATGGATAAATCGGGCGCCTGTCTATTTCAGATTTACCATAAGAAAAATGATTAATCCTTTTAAACATTAGCCTAAAATTCTCTTAAAATCATAAGAATGTGACAAGTGGATTCCACTTAATCTTTTTCCTAATCTTATCCATTGATTTTCCACATGTCACATTCATATGATTTAAGTGATTTTTAGGCTTATGAGTTAGAACGATTAATCATTACCCGTACCATAAAGATGCGAAGGAGATCCCTTCCCTTGAAGATTTTGATGTAGTTCTTATGACCATTACAATATTACCCCATGGCCAAACGATTTATTGGTGAGTGGTGACGGATTGACGGCAAATGATCAACTATGAATAGCTTTCATGGGGGAGAGTATTTCATCTTTGGGAACCATTTACTATCTATGTCACTTGCTTTATATGGTAACTAACTTTCATTCAACTATTTATTATTATTAAAGCATTCATAATGGTTTAATTTAACTTATTAAAAAGTTATTCACTTTAATAAAAAAAAGCTTTTTTTAAAAAGTTAATTTACCAGTTTGTTCTTTCATGTATTTATGCATTTAAATTTATAAAGTTTTTTTGTTCCAAATATATTTAATTTTATCTTTAATATGTCGTAAACAACCCGTGTATTTGACACGGGTCAAAATCTAGTATATATATATATAGGTTGAGTATTGTAAAACAAGTATTAAAGTAAAATAAATAAGACAAGATCTTGACCCTTAGATCATGGTTAAATTGATGCACGGAGATTCACGAAGCAATTGATGCACGATGATTTTCAGTGAAGAGAAACCTATTGTTTTATTTGTTTTATATTAATACTTGTTTTATTTTACTTAAAACCTATATATATATATATATATATATATATATATAGGATAGAGATCAAAAGAGAAGGTCCTTAAGGAGAGAAGGAGAGAAGGTTCGTTTTTGTTTTTTTTACCTTTTTCATTCTCTCTTTAATTAACTAATTACAAAAAAAAATTAAAATTTTTTTAAAAATAATTTTTTTTTCAAAGGGCGTAGCCCGTAAGCTATAGGCGAAGCCTGTCAGTTTATGACGAAGCCATGATGGCTAAGGGCGGAGCCCGTTAGGTAGATCACTCCATCACCGATCACCCCCTATGACCTATCACCCCTATGACCTATCACCCCCACCAAGCTACCCCTTATTAATATCCTTAAGGGCGAAGCCCGTACCGTACCCTTGTATGTATAGCCACTAACTCGGATTAGAACTTTTTATTTTTTATTATTTTTTTAATTTTTTTGTGGAATGAGTTAATTAAAAAAAGAATGAAAATAGTGGGGGAAAAAAACAAAAAAAAGCAAAAAAAAAATCAAAAACGAACCTTCTCTTCCTTCTCTCCTTAAGAATCTTCTCTCTGGATCTCTACCCTATATATATATATATATATATATATTAAAGAATATATAAATAACAAAGATAATAAATTAATAAAACATAAATATCTTATATTCTAATGTTATGAGTTAAAGTATTTATGTGGTGCCCCAATGCTATTCCTTTTTTTGACAATTGAAATGACCCTTACTAGTTTCAACACAGTCAAATAAGTAAACACTTAAATGTTATCGACTCTCTTGTATTATACTGTACTACTAAATGTGTTTTATTTTTAATTTTTAAAGTTTTTTTTATAAACTTTGACCTTAAATATTTTGATTTGTGTTATATAATATTTGATGAAATTATACCGATAAAAAATACATTTGAAACTCAATCAATTCATATAACTTTCATCAAATATTATATAACACAAATCAAAATATTTAAGGTCAAAGTTTATAAAGGAAAACTTTGAATATTCAAAATATGACACATTTAGTGGGACGGGGAGAGTAATACCTAATCCCAAACTATGAATAATAAAAATTTAATAATTTATCATACCATTCTTGTGTTTTGCCAGTAAAAAAATCGGCCATAATGGCGTTGTCAAATGTTGAATCAATCCTATCCCTTTGTCATGAGTAGCTACTCTACTTAAATTAAGAAGTTAAGACTTACTCTTTCCCATGTACAACAACAACAAGGTATCATAAGACTTACTCTTTCCCATGTCATCTAACAAAAGAAATTACTACATGGTTTAATAAAAGGAGATGATATTTGTACCATTTATTTTAATTAATCTATTAAAGTTATGCATGAGATAGTTGTACAGTATGTCATAAAGCTTGTACAGTTTGATAAATTTATCAAAATATTTGGTACGGATATCAATTCTCTTTAATAAAATCTTTAACCAACATACTTCCATGCATTGGCATGCTTTAAGCTAAGTTTCATCTTCGTTTCTTATTACACAACATGCAACATAATTAAATCATTGTACAAAAATTAATTTATTACCATAATGATCATCATGAGACTTGCCAACAAAACAAATCATGATATATAGTTTTGTGCAATCTACTCATCTAAGTAGATCGACCCTCCTTTTCTTATCAAATTCACTTGCAAATAATCAAAGATACATGTCATTTCTTTTTCTTTTTGATTCAATCGACCACAAGGTAGCTACATCAAATTCTAGATTACACTAAATCCCATGATATCTCTTGAATGACCACCTTTGTTATGAATTAGGAGACCAAAGCTTATAGAAGCACCCTAAAACTACTAATCAACTAGACTAATGATTCCCTAGCTAGCTAATACTAGCTTGAAGATGGAACCTATGGATCAAGTTAATGACTTTTTTAACCATGACTAACTAAGACTCAACCAAGATAGTTCATTAGAGATAAGAACTAGTTACAAAATTCTTAGCCTATAAATTGGAGATCATTTGCCTCCATTTTCACCACACCAACACACTTAAACTCCCTCTTAATCTTACTTTTGTCTTGGCAGTAACATTCAAATACAAAACCATATTGAATCTCATATTTGATCACCATGACATACAAATATGACATTTCCTTAATATCAACCAATTGAGTTGGATCAAGTAGTGGCAAGGATTCGATCCTCATGTCCAGCAAGGCTAGAAGTCCTTTTTTACTTTTGGTAGAACCCGAAAGCAGTCTCTTTATCTTTAATAGGGGTAAGGCTGTCTACATCTCAACCTTCCCCATACACCGTCGAAGACGATATTGGGACCCAAAACCCGTGGAAACCTCACTTAATCCTTTTATTACTCTCGACAATAATTACTCAAAAAAACAACAAATGCATTCTTGTATCACCATGACATATACGTACTACTCCATTCATCTTTCTCGTTGGGTTCTACTTGGGATGAAACATCACAGCAACCACGTTGCTCTTTCGGTTTCATTCTCCTCTTGCTGCTTTGTTTGAACCGTAGGATTAAAGGCTTACAATTCGTTTCGTCTTACTATACATCCTCTTAGCTCCATTCGACGAACTCGCCATCAAGACTGTAATAGTTTCGAAATTGTTATATATTCCTCTTCTTGTTACTCGACAATCCTCACAAGGGTAAAGTCTCACATTGTTCTTGAAGCACACGAGCAGCAGGAAGTTCGAGACTCGAAATTCATTTCGCCTCCTTGATTTCTCTTCAACCTCACGATTCCAAGGTGGTGAAAGTAACAAATATAGTTCGTTCATTTAACTTACGCATGAGTTCCATTACTCATTCTCGTTTCCATCTTTTATTGTAGGTCTCGGCTCTCGTAAGGATTTCGCAAGTTCAAGCTACTCGATCTCTCGCGCGTCTCGTTTCTCTCCTTAAGCTTCGCCTGGTCATCCATCAAATCGATAACCACTCGCTTTATAATCTTTTGTTGTAAGTAGAGTTACTCCCTAATTCATTTCACCTTGATTGTGCATTTTACTTATTTTGGTTTAGTTTTGTTAATAGGTTAATAACTGGAGGACTGAAGCTGTGCAGTTCACAAAGATGGAAGCACAAGGACTAAAGCTGGACAAGTGGAAGATTAGGGGCTGGAGCTAAACTTGTGGAGGCCTATATAAAGCTGCTACCCTTTCCTTTTAAGGTTACAACAATTATCACTTTTGTAGCCGTTATATAACCATTACCCTTTTGTACTAAATCATCATCATGGTTCCTCTATTATTGATTCTGGTTATGTAATTTGTTTAGTCTATGTTGTTGTCCCTTATTCCTTTACCTTGGTATTGGTTTATTGTATTGTTTTGCTTCCTGGAGTTCTGAACCAAACCTATTTTTCTGGATTTATGTTTTGATTCAATAATATTAGATGTTAGTTATGAATCTATACTTATTTCTTCATGGTATCAGAGACAGGTTCAATTTATTTGTGTTCTTGAAAACTTCTTTGAAAAAAAAAAACCCTAAAATTAAAAAACCCTAAATCTGTTCTTTATATTTATCTATAATATTTATATATCTATTATTGTCAATATTATTACTCTTTTTTGTCAAAAAAAAACCCAAAAATATTTTTTGTTTGTGTCTTATTTTTAGTCTGGTCCTCTTCTTCTTCTCTGGATTCTATCTTATCTATAAGATTGTGATTCCTTGAAGTTATTGAGTATATTTATCGAATCCTTGGCTGCTCTAGGATTCTTTAAAGAATCTTGTTGCCTTTTTTTCTTGATTTGGAGTTACTGTTGGAGTCCCCTCTGTAAGCTTCTTATCCTACCCTTCTAGTAGCAAATTGTTCAACCTTGGTGTGCTCCCAAGTTGAAAGTTTGGCCTATCAGTTGGGATCTCTGCTCTTTACTTATTTTAGTATTATCATTATCTGTGCTATTTGGTTCTTGCTTTTCTCTGTGGTTCTTGCTTCTAATATGAGTATCTCTGTTTATTGTGAACTGGTTATTGAATTATCTCGTATTGAGGTTAAGTTTTATATGAAAATTGATTGAGTTGCTTTCTCTGTTTATCTAACCCTTTCTTGGTAGAAGAGAAGAACCTTGAGTATACCTGTCTTGGCACTTTAGTGTCCTTGAATCTGGCCACTGCTCCTGGTTCTTTTAGGGTTCTTGTTTCTTTCCTTTTTTGTTGTCTAATTGTCTTTCCTGTGTTGTTATTATGGCTGATGCTAATAATCCTCTTGATGATGAGAATGATGTGAATGTGTTTGGGACCCTTATTAGCAAACTTGACCTTGGTGACCCTTTGTTTTTGCATGCTAGTGACACCTCTGGAACACCCTTGATTAATATGAAACTAAAAGGCACTGAAAATTATAAAGTGTGGTCATGTGCCATGGAACTTGCCCTTGAAACTAAAAATAAAATGGGATTTATTGATGGTACTTGTGTTAGACCTGCTGATAATGAGGTTCTTGCTAGACAATGGGATAGGTGTAACTGTGTTGTGTTGTCTTGGATTTTGGGTTCTGTTTCTGAAGAAGTATATCTGGGACAAATCTTTTCTAAAGATGCTGTCTCTGTTTGGCAAGAGTTAAGAGAAACATATGACAAGGTTGATGGGTCTGTTATCTTTAATCTACACCATAAAATAAACTCTTTAACTCAAAATGGGACTCCTATTTCTGACTATTATCACAAGCTTAACTCCCTTTGGAGACAATATGATTCTATGACAAAACTTCCCACTTGTGTCTGTAATGCTTCTGCAGATTTTAAGGCTTATAACCAAAACATGAAACTGATGCAATTTTTAATGGGATTGGATGAAGTATATCTTCCAATCAGGAGTCAACTTCTTATTAAGGATCCTCTTCCAAATGTGAAAACTGCTTTTGCTATAATTTCTAGGGAAGAATCTCATAGGGGAATTACCCCTAGTGATTCTAGCCCCAAACCTCAAAACAGTGCCTTTGTGTCAAGATCTTTTGGGAATAAAAAAGGGTTGGGAAGAGGTCAAGGATCTCAGAATTGGAATCACAATCATAATCAAAATCAAAACTGGAGCCATAATCAAAACTGGAATTCTGAATTTCAAAAGGGAAATCAAAATTGGAACCATGGTTTTCAAAACAGAGGTCCTAATCTATCCCTTAAGTGTAACACCCCGAGCTAGGCTCGAAATACTACCGAAAAGATATAGCGTATGCATGGGATTATCGTAGAACATGAACTATATGAAATAAAGGGGATTCGGTGAATCCAACATCCACAAACAAGTACATAATGCATATTTCAAAATAAGGGCAAATGAATCCTGGATCCATGTAAGTCCAAGCCCAAGCTCTAGCACTAGCATCAATCAACCGACACATCTTGGATTCTCTTGAATACCTGAAAAGTGTACTAAACAAGGTCAACACTAGGTTGGTGAGTTCGTAGGAGCAAATGACAAGGATCTAATGCCAAGGTCAATCACAATATGAACAAGCATAAGGAGCAAGGAACACACTTACCGTAGTCCTTAAAAGGCACAAGTACTCAATTTAGGTTGGCTCATAACACAACCTAATCACACATGCATTCATTGATCGCAAAATAAATACTAGAATACGTATAATGAGCAAGAACGATTGATGTCGATAACAATAAGTATCAAACAAGAACTATGACCTCAAACATGCCCATAATGCACATGCACACATTGCACCTCAATTGACCACCAACTCAACCAAAACACCATGCACCTACATTTCATACGACTTTACATTTAAGGAATCTTGGATGCTTATATATAGGGTCACCCGCAGCCTTCCCACCACATCCGCAACTCATTAAATGTAATATCGTCTTCCATGTATGTACAACTATCCTAATCATAGATAAGTCAATCATACTCAATCAAACCATAGCCAATCAATGTCCATCAATGACCCTCACACGTGTATTCACAAAATGAACTACTCAAGGTAGTCAGAATACGCGTGGTAAACAAGGACAAGTAATAATGATATTAATAAGTATCTAACAAGTTCTATAATGCCAAACATGTCCAACAATGTCCCTCATATGTACTCAATTGCACGTAATGTACTTCATTGTATTCAATTGCACGTAATGTACCTCATTGTACTCAATTGCACGTAATGTACCTCATTGTACTCAATTGCACGAAATGTACCCCATTGTACTCAATTGCACGTATTGTACCTCATTGTACTCAATTGCACGTATTGTACCTCATTGTACTCAATTGCACGTAATGTACCCCATTGTACTCAATTGCACGTATTGTACCTCATTGTACTCAATTGCACGTATTGTACCTCATTGTACTCAATTGCACGTAATGTACCCCATTGTACTCAATTGCACGTATTGTACCTCATTGTACTCAATTGCACGTATTGTACCTCATTGTACTCAATTTACACGTAGGCTGTTCATCCATGACCATCAATGTCCCCACAGAAACAAAACACCATGTGTATATACTTCGTACGATACTACATTTGAAAGGCCTTTGATGCTTATATATAGGGTCACCCGCAGCCTTCCCACCACATCTCCAACCTTTCAAAGGTATTACCGTCTTCCATATATACACAACTAACCTAATAATCAACCAACACGCACATACATTAGTCATATAACAATCACGTATTTGCACGTCATCAAGTCCATCAAATAAACAATGTCATCACCCAAGACACTCAAACATATGCACAATCAAGTCATGTCATCAATCAAGAAATCAAACGTATGCACAATCGAACTATGTCATAAACCAAGGCAACATATAAATGCACAATCAACACGTAAGCACACAACAGTTGTACACTTTTCAGCCCGAATCTCGATTGAGTAGGGAGCTACGAAACTCACCTTGATTTCCAAGCAAAACGACAAGTTAATATCGAGCTATAAATGTCCAACGACCGCCACGAGCCCACAACCTATCAATATATATCATGGTGTTATCAAAATCAACTCTATAACCCTATACAAGTTGGTTAATTAAGTTTGAGTCGCGCCAAAGTCCCACAACGCCTTAATGACTCTCCCGAGCATGAACTATAACACTTTGACCTGACATTTTTAGAAATGGAAAAGGATTCAGATCAAAAGAACTTTACCATGAGAAAGTAGACTCTCTCACGATTCCAACGATAGGTCATATGACTTATTTGGACTTACGGATCAAAAGTTATTAACATTTGAAAACTGACGCGCAAAATTTCCCGAAAGTATCCACTGCGCCGCAGTGAGCCAAAACCATGCCCACTGCGCCGCAGTGGGCTAAGGAGCAAGAATGGCCGAGAGAATCCACTGCGCCGCAGTGGGGACTATGCCCTCCCACTGCGCCGCAGTGGGACAACCTGCAGATTCAGAACCAGCAGCTGCAAGTGCAGCAAAACGACCCAAACACACCCGAAAACGATCCAACGACCTCCAAATCGATTTGTATGAACTTGAAACTTATTTTGAAGTATGAATACACATTATTGACCATAAATAAACATAACCCAATCCACAAATTCGACCCAAAACATCAAAATCATAACAAATCGATCCAACCCTAATCGAACCCTAATTTGACCCAAATCGTCTTTTGACTCGATTCAAGACTTGCAATTGTTCAAGATGACTAGAAATGCATAAACAAACATAAATAGAAGTAAATGGGATGAATTTGACTTACCAAAACCTTCACCTAGTCTCTAACC
Source organism: Erigeron breviscapus (assembly GCA_034093135.1). NCBI lineage: Eukaryota > Viridiplantae > Streptophyta > Magnoliopsida > Asterales > Asteraceae > Erigeron > Erigeron breviscapus. The sequence continues at coordinate 234,519,145 of CM067167.1, read as the reverse complement.
CGAATTTGACCCAAAAGAGGATGTTCTTGCACTTTTTGATGACCCAAATCTTGATATGATGCAAAGGAGATGAAATAGATGATGTTTCTAGCACTAATCTAACTTGAAACCATAATCTTGGTGTAAGAATGTAACACCCGTCGTTTAAAAATGTGGGTTTTCAAAAACTTTCCACCTAACGGTGTTAAATTGCGGAAGTAAAGACTGTAAAAGTCAAAACCGATAGAAACATTTCGGTTTCTGCATTTATTTGGTGTTACATGCCATATCAAACAATAGTTCAAATGAAAACCCAACGGTTGCCCAACATAAAACAACCGTTCACACATCACTACATTTCTATATATCATACATATCAAGATACTTCGTTAAACTACATCAACTGCATAACCCATAATACCTCCCAGGTAACCCATATGCCCACATGCATTATAAAGATACCGAATGGAAGTGTTTACGATTTGAAACCAGCTTTTAGTTGATCCCCCAGCGTGTCAAAGTAGTGTATCTTACCTGTTAGTAGTATGTGCGCGCAAACAAAGCTAACAGTGCTTATTAGTACTTCCCGACACCTATCGTATATTAACATAAAAAGTATAAGTCATTAGGGACATTAAATGGGCTTTCGTACGACTTTAGGACTGACCATTTAAAATCCAGATTACTCCTTACGAAGATAGACCTTATCTTCGTTTGGTTCTTACGAACTTAAGTCACACTTTACGAAGTTAGGCTGTTAAACGAATTTAAACTTCATTTTCGTTTTGCTTTCTAGTTTACGAATTAGCCAACGAAGTTAGCTCCAAAACCTTCTTACGAATTTAGTGAAAACGAAGATAGAAACGAGGATTATCTTCGTTTCACCCCTGTTCGACAGTTTTCCATAAACAGACCAAGATCTTCGATTCCCCCAATAAACGACTCGTCCAAGCTTCTTCCAAAACATGTTTTCGACACGAATAAACATCTCATGATTAACTTGATCGATTAAAGACTCGTTTAACACCATTTTGAATGTTAATTAACCAAAACACCTTTTAAGCCCTAATTACTTGCTAATCCCTTTTTAATCAGATTTGATTCATAATTAACAACCTCTAAATCTGAAAATACAATCAATACATCAATGATTACCTGCTTGACTCGATGATCGATCAATTTACAACACCAATTCGTTTGATCAAATACTTGATTAATTGCTTTAGGATTCAAGAAAGGATTAATTGCTTTATTATTTGCTAATGGCTGCTTAATCTCATCTAATGGCAGCTCCTAAACCTAATGGCTTTCGTACGACTTTAGGACTGACCATTTAAAATCCAGATTACACCTTACGAAGATAGACCTTATCTTCGTTTGGTTCTACGAACTTAAGCAGAAAACGAACTTACTTCAGTTCTTACGAACTTAAGTCACACTTTACGAAGTTAGGCTGTTAAACGAATTTAAACTTCATTTTCGTTTTGCTTTCTAGTTTACGAATTAGCCAACGAAGTTAGCTCCAAAACCTTCTTACGAATTTAGTGAAAACGAAGATAGAAACGAGGATTATCTTCGTTTCACCCCTGTTCGACAGTTTTCCATAAACAGACCAAGATCTTCGATTCCCCCAATAAACGACTCGTCCAAGCTTCTTCCAAAACATGTTTTCGACACGAATAAACATCTCATGATTAACTTGATCGATTAAAGACTCGTTTAACACCATTTTGAATGTTAATTAACCAAAACACCTTTTAAGCCCTAATTACTTGCTAATCCCTTTTTAATCAGATTTGATTCATAATTAAACAACCTCTAAATCTGAAAATACAATCAATACATCAATGATTACCTGCTTGACTCGATGATCGATCAATTTACAACACCAAATCGTTTGATCCAATACTTGATTAATTGCTTTAGGATTCAAGAAAGGATTAATTGCTTTATTATTTGCTAATGGCTGCTTAATCAACCCAAATCGTTTAATCAAAAACTAGATTAATTGCTTTAGGATTCAAGAAAGGATTAATTGCTTTATTATTTGCTAATGGCTGCTTAATCAACCCTAATTACACCCATCAAAGCCTTAATCCCGTTTTTTGATTTCAACCTATGTCAAAATCAGTCCCTGGACTTCTAAACCCTTCATTATTGGTCACAAACTGCATTATTGACCATACACAACATTAGTCCTTCATTAAAAGGCACTACATAGCCTTTAAGCGACATTAATCACACTTTTATTCGTCATTAAAATTCAGGCTTTTAAACCTAACTACTTTATCTACGTTAACCACACATAACTACATTCAAATATTAAGTAAAGACTTAACGACACCCCAAGTTGACTTAACGGCATTAGTCAAACGTTAAATAAAAGTTCGGGATGTTACAAAGAATCTTAGAGAGAGATAGAGAGAATGAGAGTGTGTTTTTGTTCTTGGAAGTGAATTAGAGAGAAGAAGAAGATAGAATGAAATGGGTGGAGGAGGAGGGGTTAGAAGGGGGGGCCGGCCTAGACTCCAAAAGGGTAGGCTCCCGCTCCGCTAAATTCGACAAATAGCTAAACGTTAACCCTTTAAATGCCAAAACGAACTCACAACATACTTTAACTTAACGTTTCGCTAAAACTCCTTATTCTCCCAAGTTTCTACCTTGATTTACAAAAGTCATTTACATTTAGTTGTTTTTAAGTTGTAAGCATCGATTAGCACGACTAATGAACTCGACTAGCGCATAAGTCCCAAATTGCACGACAAATTGATCTATATGTACACATTGCACTTAAATGAACCCCAAAAGACTTAAGTTTATCTTACTAACCAAGTTGTTAGCCAAATGGCACAAATAGTCAACGGGTCAAAAGTCACGGTTGTTACATTAAGTGTGATAACTGTCATAAGTTTGGCCACACCAAAGAAAGGTGTTATGGTCTTCATGGTAATCCAAATGGTTATGGCAAGAAACCTGGTTTTCAGAATTTTATCAAAAACTCTTCTAGTAACAACTCCAATGTAAATGATGCCATAACCAGCAAACCAGATTCATCTTCCAGCAGTGGTGCTGGTCCTTTTCATTCAAACACTCCTTTCAGTACTGAACAACTCACCTTTCTGATGAATATGATAAGTGACAAGTCTGTCTCAAAGCCAGTGCAAACACACATGGCAGGTATATTTTATAACTCAAATACCTTTTTTAACTCCAACTTTACCAGATTTTTTTGTTCTAATTCTCTTCAAACTCTCATAAAAAAACCTAAAGATTGGATCACTGACTCTGGGGCAAATCAACATATGACTTGTTGTGATAAATGGTTGTTTAATGTGGAAGATGTTTCTAAACTTGGTATGACTGTTGGACATCCCAATGGTACTCAAGCTAAAGTTTTGAAAATTGGAAGTTTAAGACTAACTGACAATATTACCATATTTGGTGTCCTATATGTGCCTGAATACTGTGTTAACCTACTTTCTGTGCATAATTTGGCTAGAGATAGTAGAATGTTTATATCTTTTGATGAAAACAAGTGTTATGTCCAGGATTTGAAGACAGGCACCCTCATGGGGACTGGTAGTGAGGCTGATGGCCTCTACATCTTTGATGCTAGCATCAAAGGTGAGACTGGCCTATCTCACAATGCTGTGAGTTCTGTGTGTTATATTTCTGTTCTTACTTGGCATAATAGGCTTGGTCATCCTGCTGACCAAGTCTTGAACATTTTGCATAATCAACTTAACATTGGGAAGAATCCTAATGTCTCTCCTTGTGAGGTCTGCCATAAGGCTAAACAGACCAGAGAGCCCTTTCCTTTAAGTGAAAACCAAAGCAAAGCTTTGGGTGACCTAATTCACCTTGATTTGTGGGGACCCTATAGGGTTCAAAGTAAAGAAGGATTTAAATACTTCTTGACTGTTGTTGATGACTTTACCAGGGCTGTGTGGGTATTTTTACTCAAAGGAAAAGATGAAACATTTGAAAATTTTTCAAACCTATATAATCTGTTGAAAAATCAGTTTCAAACCACTATCAAAGTCATAAGAAGTGACAATGGTAGTGAGTTCCTTAATCAAAGAATGCAATCTTTTACCAAGCAACATGGCATTATACATCAAACCTCTTGCACTCATACCCCACAGCAGAATGGTATTGCTGAGAGGAAACATAGGCATCTTCTCAATGTTGCTAGATCCCTTATGTTTCAGGGGGGGTTACCCCTTAATATGTGGCCTGAATGTGTTCTAACTGCTACTTTTCTTATCAACAGGTTACCCTCTTCTGTCCTTTCTGGGAAGTCACCTTATGAGATGGTTTTTAATAGTGCTCCAAACCTTTCCTTCTTAAGAGTTTTTGGTTGTCTTTGCTTTGCAACAGTTTTAAATAATTTTGATAAATTTAGTTCTAGGTCAAATAAGTGTGTTTTAATTGGATATTCTGAAAGTAAGAAGGCTTATAAACTGTTTTGTCTTGAAAACAAAAGTACTCTTTACTCAAGAGATGTAAGGTTCTATGAAAACATCTTTCCATTTAAAATGAACAACAAAGAATGTCTTTGTGAAGATTCTAGTACTACTCATTTAAACTTCTTTGATAATTTACTTTTTAGTGAAGACAACCCCTTAACACCCAATGATGAAAGGAAAGGTGCTTCAAATGGTGATGGCAGTGAGCATGGTGGTCTGGGTGGCATTGATAGAGCTGCCAGGAATCTGCCTGGTAGTACAATCTATGCTGCCAGACCCCAAGACTCTATTGCAACACCTATTGATGAAAATTTTAATTCTGAGGGTAATGTTGTCCCAAGGCAAGACAATGAACCATCTCATGAAGTTGTGACACAACCCCCTAATCTTAGAAGGTCCAACAGGACCATTAGACCTCCTAAAAGTCTTGATGATTATGTGTTAACCTCTAAGACTAAACATAGTATTACCAATGTGGTTAATTATGCTAATCTGAACTCTGAAAATTTATGCTTTGTTTCAAATTTGAATAAGTTGATTGAGCCAAATTCCTTTGAAGAGGCTTGCAATGACCCACATTGGGTTGATGCTATGAACTCTGAAATGGAGGCTCTTTATAAAAATGAAACTTGGGTTCTTACACATCTCCCTGACAATAGAAGACCTATTGGATGTAAATGGGTCTATAAGGTGAAGTACAAGTCTAATGGTGAGGTAGATAGATACAAGGCCAGGCTTGTAGCCAAAGGCTATGATCAAAAATTTGGTATTGACTTTGATGAAACATTCTCTCCTGTGGTTAAGATGGTCACAATTAGATGTTTACTTTCTGTTTCTGTTCAAAATGACTGGCCTGTGTATCAACTTGACATTAATAATGCTTTCTTATATGGTGATCTTCTTGAAGATGTCTACATGTTGCCTCCTCCTGGTTATCACTCTGTTTCTGATCCAAGGGTCTGTAAATTGGTTAAGTCTCTCTATGGGCTTAAGCAAGCTCCCAGAAAATGGAATGAGAAACTTACAAGTGCTTTAATTGAAAATGGTTTTATCCAAAGTAGGAGTGACTATTCTTTGTACACTAAAACCACTGATAAATACTTTGTTGCTCTACTTGTGTATGTTGATGACATAATTATTACTGGTAATTCTGATAGTGAAATTGAGAACTGTAAACAGTTTCTAAGAACTAAATTCTCTATAAAAGATTTAGGGAAGTTAAGGTATTTTCTTGGTATTGAAGTTATTAATAATAAAGAAGGTTTGTGCATGTCTCAAAGAAAATACTGCCTTGATCTCTTATCTGAATTTGGTCTCCTTGGGTGTAAGCCTTCACAAACACCCATTGAGACAAATCTTGTTGCATCTCTTGATGAAGAAAAGGGTTCTCCACTGTCCAACATAACAGAATATCAAAAGCTTGTGGGTAAGCTCATTTACTTAACTCTCACTAGGCCAGACATTGCATATGCTGTTCATATACTCAGTCAGTTCATGCATGACCCCTTTGACTGCCATCTTAAGCTTGCAATAAGAGTGCTTAGGTATCTCAAGGGGTCTCCTGGTAAGGGCATTCAGTTTAAAAAGGATGCCAATTTTTCTCTATCTGCCTATGTGGACTCTGACTGGGCCAAGAAGGCAACTGCCAGAAAAAGTATCACTGGATACACACTTTTCTTAGGTAGTTGCTCAATTTCTTGGAAAAGCAAAAAACAGCAGACCATCTCTAGGTCTTCAGCTGAGGCTGAGTTTAGAGCTCTGGCTGCTGTTACATGTGAGATAATGTGGGTTCTAAAAATCCTTGATGAACTTGGGATACAAAAATACAAACCTGTTCATGTTCACTGTGACAGTAAGGCTGCAATTCAAATTGCAGCCAATCCTGTCTTTCATGAGAAGACCAAACACTTTGAAGTTGATCTATTCTTTATAAGAGAGAAAATTCTTTTGGGAGTCATTCAAACTATTAAGATTGCTTCTCATGAAAATGTTTCTGATATCTTTACCAAGGGCCTTTCTCTTGACCAACACAAACTGCTATGCAACAAACTTGGAATGTTTGACCCCTTCTCACAATCAAGCTGAGGAGGGGTGTTAAAATGTTACACCTTGATTGTGCATTTTACTTATTTTGGTTTAGTTTTGTTAATAGGTTAATAACTGGAGGACTGAAGCTGTGCAGTTCACAAAGATGGAAGCACAAGGACTAAAGCTGGACAAGTGGAAGATTAGGGGCTGGAGCTAAACTTGTGGAGGCCTATATAAAGCTGCTACCCTTTCCTTTTAGAGTAAATTACACTTTTCGTCCCTAAAGTTGGCACGTTTTTCACTTTTCGTCCCTTAAGTGAAAAAATTACAATTTTGACCTTAACGTTGGCAGATTTTTTCAATAATCGTCCCTCGCCAAACGTCGTTAAGTTTCAGCCGTTAAGTCGGACACGTGCGAAACACGTGAGGGACTGAAACTGCAAAAAATGACAAGTTCAGGGACGAAAACTGAAATTTACTTTTCTGTTGTCATCTTCTTCATCTTCTCCGGCTGACTTTCGACGGAAAATTCGCCAGAAAACTTAAAATGCCGATATCTCACTCGTTTCTTCGAATTAGGCCACGAAACCACCACCAAACTTCTCAAAATTAATTTCCGCACAAATCCTAACCCAAAAAATCTTAAAATGCCGATATTTCATGAAATGTAAATGAAAAGCATCGTAAATGAAATTGTAACCAAGACCCAGTAAATCGCCAAAAATGAAAGGTAACGAATCGCTATGAAACTTAACACAATACTAGATGAATCAATAGTAAACTTGTAACAACTTTCAGAATGAGATTTCGACGTAAGGATTTCACGAACAACGGATTTAAAGTTTCTATACAAAATATAGAACAAGAGCTATAATCAACCAAATGACGAACTGTAAATTGCTTTGAACTTCTATTACATAAACTAAGCCTCATTGACAAAAACCGAACCCACATGAAGGTCTCTCCCCATTTTGTACTTTTCTTTTTGGTGCAGAGCTTATGGAATAATAAATGAGGCACACCATTGGTGTCTTAGTGAGGAGCACGTACACCTAATCCAACATGGACTTATTTGCGAAAACAGAAATATTGCATTCTTGGAACAAGCTAAATCGTAAAGAAATATTGCTCAAAATCCATGTTATGGGTATTTTGAGTTTTCCGGCAAGTGTTGAATCTGAAATCTTTTGGTTAGGATTCGTGCGAAAATTAATTTTGAGAAGTTTGGTAGTGGTTTCGTGGTCTAATTCGAAGAAACGAGTGAGATATCGGCATTTTAAGTTTTCCGGCGAATTTTCCGACGAAAGTCAGCCAGAGAAGATGAAGATGATGACAACAGGAAAGTAAATTTCAGTTTTCGTCCCTGAACTTGTCATTTTTTGCAGTTTCAGTCCCTCACGTGTGTTGCACGTGTCCGACTTAACGGCTGAAACTTAACGACGTTTGGCGAGGGACGATTATTGAAAAAATCTGCCAACTTTAAGGTCAAAATTGTAATTTTTTCACTTAAGGGACGAAAAGTGAAAAACGTGCCAACTTTAGGGACGAAAAGTGTAATTTACTCTTCCTTTTAAGGTCACAACAATTATCACTTTTGTAGCCGTTATATAACCATTACCCTTTTGTACTAAATCATCATCATGGTTCCTCTATTATTGATTCTGGTTATGTAATTTGTTTAGTCTATGTTGTTGTCCCTTATTCCTTTACCTTGGTATTGGTTTATTGTATTGTTTTGCTTCCTGGAGTTCTGAACCAAACCTATTTTTCTGGATTTATGTTTTGATTCAATAATATTAGATGTTAGTTATGAATCTATACTTATTTCTTCAAATTCGTTATACCTTAAACTTATCAAAATAAAATTATGCATAGTAGACACATCTGTATATGCTAGTCCACGACTTTAAAACTAAAAACATAAAAAATTCATGTAAACAAAAGTTTCTGTCTTTTAAAATAAAAAGTAACACGTTTTCGAAATGTTATGTCATAATTTTTGAAAGAAAAGGAATGTGCAAATGGAAGGGATTGATCTGGGCTCATGTAAATTTTACTACATCGATCATGTTATCATAAACTAAATCATTTTAATACTAGTTTTTTATTAACTGGTGTCTTTGAGATAATGTATATATCAACCATAATGATTAATAAGATAATTTTTGGAACAGATATACACAACTCTTAAGATTTTATACATCTTAATGAAACTATACAACCAAATGGGATGGTATCTAGGCGGATCACTTTATATCGGTGTAAATTTTTGTATAAGCATGACATGTAAATTTTATTGATTTTTGTGATATTGTATGTGTACATTATCACTTATATATAAATCTTGTGATCTACGGTTATTTTGGTATAAACCTTTGAGATCATCAACATTATGTTGATGTATTTTATGTGTGTATTATCATATGCAGACTTTATCAACTTTTTGTTAACGTTATTATGTTTTAAAAATATGCTTAATTAGTAGTTTTATGTGAACTCGTACGTTTTTTGTGAACTCGTACCACTATGGAAAAATACAATAAAGTTTGTACTAATAAACATCTTATTGAAAGCCCGTTACTTGCAAGTTGTTTTGTGATCCTTAATCACACTCCGTTATTTTGGGGTGTCACACAATCCATTTAATATCTATATTAAACCATTATAAACCAAAAATTCCTCTATATTAATATTAAAACCTCTCAAGTTTATAATAGGCATGATATGTTATTAAAAACTTTTGTAAGATAAAAAAAAATTAATAAATTGAAAAATAAACCTACAAAAAAGACCTCATATATTTTTGTTGCACTAAGACTCAACAATGGGTCATATATGTTTATTTTAAATAATGTAAGAAGATTATAATTTATTATTATTATCATTTGCCTATTTATTAAACTTGAATATTAATCTATTTCAAAATTACTTTACTTTAAACCTACAAGTTTAAGGATGTTTTTGTTGGGAACGTGAAATTAATCAGTGATAGTTTAATTTTTGGAGTGGCAAATGGCACAAGGAATTGAGGTCATGCAACTATCGAAACAATTGTTAATCAATTCACTAAATGAATTTTCGCGTCTTGATTAGAGGATATATGATATAGTTTTAGGTAAAATAAAACAAGTATTAAAGTAAAACAAATAAAACAATAGGCAAATAAAACAATAGGTTTTCCTTCACTAAAAATCACCGTACATCATGAAAATCATCGTGCATTAATTGTTTCGTGAATCTTTGTGCATCAATTTAATCATGATCTAAGGGTCAAGATGTTGTCCTATTTGTTTTACCTTAATACTTGTTTTACAATACCCAACCCCTAACTATATAATATTTTCACATATTAATATAATGTTAAATTTTAGTTATGTTGATTTTTAATGCGAAGTAATTTTCCTACTGCAATTTTTACTCTCCCTAGTACTATTAATTTATTATGACCGTTTTGCCCTTCTTAATCATTCTTTCAACCCATCTAAGTATTGTTTTAATTGCTTCGCCTCCTTTCTCCCTTCTCACCGTCCTCCCGTCCCAATTCACTCCCAAAACAAAACTCTATTTGTTAACATAAATACTCTTTGTAAACACGAAATATAGCCGATATTATTAGTTTAAAAAAGTTTAGCAAGGATTGTAACAGATAAACTTTGAAGTATAAAATTACTTGGTCTTGGAATTGATCCCCGCTGGAAAAGAAACTCAAAGCAAATAAAAACAACAATTTGATTAGAAATTACTAATTCTGAAATTGGGTGTATATTTTTAGTATAAATGAATGAATTAGGTGAAGTTATTCATAAAACTAAGATTTTTTATAATAATATTACATTTAAGTTAAAAAGAAGTTAGTGAATAATTAAAGATATAAAGATCATACAGAAAGAATAAAAAAACCTATAAGTGAAGTCCATAAAAAAAGAAAAAAAATAACTTGAAATTAGAAATTAGAAGGGACAAAAAGAAGAGAGCACACATGCAATTAAAAACAGTCTACATGCAATTAAAAACAGTCTGTCAAAATAGGGGCAAAAAAGTCATAATGAGTTTGTTGTAGTAGAAAAAGTAAAACCTATAGTAAAAAAATCACTTCCCATTAATAATACAGGAGTTTTTTTTACATTACGTTTTCTTTTGGGACAATGAAATCCATCATACATGCATTTAATTTGTTAAATTAGGTGTTTGAGGATCTTTCAGTACTGTATATTACAAAGTAGGAGTAGAAATACAATACTATGTCTAAAAAAAATGTGTTTTTTTTTAAAAGATAGAAATAATATTATTAAAAAAGCATCTAGCAAGGCGCTAGAGCAAAGAATACCATTACAAGTAATATAAAATTAGAACAATGCAATCCAAACTAGACTCGTCTCAAAATATTGAGTGCGAGGATTTTTCTTTTTATTGTATTATTAAGTAATTCTATTTTAACCAATATTTTTCTTTTTATTGTTGGTCTTGATTTCCTTTAGTCGTGGTTGAATTGGACACCAATCGAAGCAGGACCTTAGCCTATAAAAGCTCCATTCATTGGCAGCATATGTGTGACATTCCTGAGAATCAATCTTCACACAAGTTTTATTGCTCATACACACAACTTAGTCTGTTAAAATTAGCTTTGACTGATTCTTTAGAGTAGAAACTTAATGATTGTAATTTGTCATTTAGTTGGGTTGTTTAGATATGCGTAGACTATCTTGTTCAGCAGCAACCATGTAATTTTTTCTATAGCTTTATTTTTAATAAAGAGTTACATTAAAAATTATAATTTGTGTCGAATAGATCTTTATTTACTTGTTTTACTGTGATTCGTGTTCTTTACTTATATTATATCCTTTACTTGTGTACATTATATCTTGGTAGAAGACGTAAAGTATATTCAATCCTTAATTAAATATAGAACGAACTGCATTTTAGGTCCCTGTGTTATCACACATTTTGCAAGTTTGATACAAAAGTGTGAAAAGTTGCGAAACTCATCCCTGTCATATCACACCTGTTGCAATTTTGGTCCAAAACTAACGTGCCGTTAGAATTCAGCCGTTAATGCCCCCATGTGCTTGTCACATGGGGGGTAGTTTCGTCCATTTATTGCTCATAGGACCATTTCTGCAAAAAAAAAATATATTTTGTATAAATCTAAAAAAAATTATTTTGTATAAATCTAAAAAATTATTTTTATATAAATCTAAAAAAATTATTTTGTATAAACACAATCGAAATAAACAATCTGATCTCATTCTCTTGTTCATTTTTCAACTCCGATCCAAACCATGCCTAAAAAACCTAATCAAAATCGTGGAAAAAGTGCAAATAAATCTAAAAAAGTTGATGTTGAGTTCGACGGCCTTGATCCTAAATCTTTAGGGTTTAAATCCGATTTTGTACAAGATAATGAAATTACTCGATCAAAATACAATCTGAGATATAATTCCTCCAATTCCGAGTCATTTGTTGCAGATTCATTCGAATCTAATGTTGCTGCTACGCTATTTCCTTCAAAAACGGTGGAAATCCCTAAAATCACCACACAACTGCCGCTCGCCGCCGCTGGGGTTGCTGCCGGCCACCAGGGGGAGGCCATGGCAGCGAATATCGATGGTGACGGGATTACTTTGATTAATTCTGACTGGAGAAACGATCTGGGGGCTGGGGATCGAACAAAAACCCTAAAAATCCAGAAAACCCTAGCCGCCCCATATTTTCTTTCCCACCACCCACGGCTGCCGCTGCTACTGTTTATATGGTTCCCACTTATCACCATGTAAAACAAAAAATCATGTTTTGTAAAACTTCAATGAAATTGATACATTTTAAATTGCAATAAAACTTATATTCAAAGTAATTAATATTGATTTGATTTTAAAACGCTAAGAAATGTAGGATGAGACAACCAAACTAGCTACATTGTCAGAGCTTATGCTAATATTTCTAAAATCCAAAAGTTTTGTGATTCTATTTTTACATATATCCCATTTATACGATAATTGTATTTTATTTTGAACATGCACCACAATACTATCCGGATAAATTTATTCTTGAATTTTAAAATCAACAATCTTTTGCATTGGAATTTGATTCAAATATCATATCTTACTAGATTTAGACCCGTGTCAAATACACGGATTGTTTATGACATATTAATGATAAAGTTAAATATATGTAATCCAAGAAAAGCTGTGAAAAAACAAACCAATGAATTCAAGAATGTAACTAACATTATGGAAGAACAAACCGATAAATTCAAATATAAATAATATAACGAAAATCAAAGTAACGGAATGTAATACTGGAACATTGACGAAAGCGTTTAACTTGTTCGTCTATCAATATCATGTCAAGGCTTGTTGTTGTAACAGTATTTTTAACAATACAATAAAAAAATTTCTTGTAGTTTTTGTTGTGGTATTTGTTTTTCATGAAAGTTTTGGATTATATAATTGTTATCAGTTAGATATATTATTTTTTTTATATTAGTCATTGATAATTTGATAAGTTATAATTATAAATAACTTGAATAAGTTATAATTATAGTTGGATGAAGACTAATTGTAAACAAAGTTGGTTTTTTTATTTATTAAAAAAATATTTTTTTATTATTTAATTAGTTGGATATTTGGGATAACATGAATTTTATATTTTATGTATTTATTTCAATAAAATTATTATTTTAGAAAAGAGGTTTAAAAATGTAAATGAATGATGGAAAATAAAAAGTGTAAATTATATTATGACATGTGTTAATTTAATCAAAGTAAAGAAATTGAGAGTTGTGATTGGTCAATTGAAGTTAGGTCAATTGTCTTTTAGTATATATATATTAAGATAAGATAAGAGAAAAAAATTAGAAATATATATGTTGAATTTTTTTTATTAATTAAATGATGAAAATCTAAAATAAAATTCTTAAGTTGATAACTACAAATTGTAATAAATATAAATTAAGTATTTAATGAGGGTAAAAAGTGTAAATTATATTATGACATGTGTTAATTTAATCAAAGTAAAGAAATTGAGAGTTGTGATTGGTCAATTGAATTAGGTCAATTGTCTTTTAGTATATATATATTAAGATAAGATAAGATGGGAAAAAAATAGAAATTATATGTTGAATTTTTTTTATTAATTAAATGATGAAAATCTAAAATAAAATTCTTAAGTTGATAACTACAAATTGTAATAAATATAAATTAAGTATTTAATGAGGGTAAAAAGTGTAAATTATTGATGGAAAACAAAAAAGTATAAATTATTGATGGAAACCAAAAAAGTGTAAACTGGTGAGATTTTTTCTATAAATTACACTTTTCGTCCCTGAAGTTGGCAGATTTTTCACTTTTCGTCCCTAATGTTAAAAAATTACAATTTTAACCTTAAAGTTGGCAACATTTTGCAATCAAGGTCTTCCCCTAGACGGCGTTCGTTTTTTTCCGTTAACGTACCGTGCTAAACACGTGAGGGTATTAATGTCATTTCCTTGTTACACCTGAGGGACTAAAAGTGAAAAACGTGACATGTTTAGGGACGAAAATTGCAATTTACTCTTTAGACAACCTTCTTCCCTCTCAAATATCCCTTCTTCCCTCTCAAACATCCGGCCACCACCACTGTGATCAACCACCGCAGCGCCAACACCCATTCAGGTTCGGCCATCACTTCTAACACCATTCACGACCTCACCTCCAACCCTACACACTTCCATCGCCTTCCCCCTCTCTCTAGAAACGCAAAAACACCTCACCACCACCACTGAAACTGATGCTTCCGCCGCTGTGCTACCACTGCCGCCGCCTCTGCTGCTGATTCGTCCTTCTGCTACCACCACTTGACTCCCCAGCGTGCAAGCAAGGTAGGAAAACGTGGGTAAAGGCATTCTAAACAAACCCATTCGGTTTAAACAATAAAATTAAACAAAAAATAAAACTAAATCGCACTACTTTTTCCGTCGCTTCATATCATTGTTTTCAAATATGATATGATATTATTGTTTATATGGTTTGTGAAGATTTGTGATATGAAGAGGATATATTGTATTGATTAATATATATATATATATATTCATTTATAATATGTATGTATATGTAGGTGATGAACGTGAGATTCAAAATTATTACTGGAGTTAATTGCAAGATTGGTCCATGTGGTTTGTATCTTTTTGCAATGGGGGTCCCTTTTTGAGTTTCGTTGCAATGGGGGTCCCTATTTTGAGAATTTTTAGCAATTTTGGTCCAAAATTAACGGATTCGTTAAAAGATATCATCAAGTGTGCACGTGATGGGCACATGCAGGGTATTTCTGTATATTTCCATATCTCCTTCCAAAACTAAAGGACCAAAACTGATTTTTCCACTTATACATATACATTAATGTATCTATATTCATATCTCTGCCAAAATACTCCCCATCCACTTCATTTACAAAATCAATATCAAACTCAAAAATTGTAAAAAATGTTCACAAAAATACAAACAAATTATTATTCTTTATAGTTTATACCACCTTATCACATCCCCCTTTCATCTTCTCACCCTCTCTATATATAAAAATATGATATACATATAATAGTGTTTTTAGAACAAAATAAAAACTAAAAGTATGCTCAGATCTATAAACAATCAAAACAAGACATAAGAATATCGTAAATAATGAACTTGACTTGATGGATTCGATGAGGGTTTCGACCCACATGGCGTAGATGGCTATGGAGGTCGTTTGGTGGTGGCGACGTCTATGGCGGTCGTCTGGTCGTGGTGACGGCTATGGCATTCGGCTAGTGGCAGCAGCGGGTATTTGTGGCGGTGAAAGAAATTAGGGGTTTTAAAACCTAACCCATTATCAATCAAAGCTCATTATTATATCGTATCCTTGTTATTCCGACGATCGATCTACCCACGAATTTTTTTTCCGATGAATATGTATGTGTTGGTATGTATATGTGGCCAAGATGTTTCCAACTTGATCTATCAAGTTGAAAACAACTTGAGGGAATCCTTTTCCGATAGGTAGATAGAAAAAATTGTAAGAGTTAAGAGTTTTGTGAGGAATTAGAATTGGTGAGGAATTAGAATTGGTATATAGCTATTGTTATCATGATATTTAGATAATAAATGGAGAACATGATACCTTCGAAGTTCGAATGAAAGAAAACAACAAATCATTGGTTTGTTAACTTTTAAGCAAATCACATTGCTAGATCTGTTTATTATTATTATTATTATTATTATTTATTATTATTATTATTAAATTTTTTTTATTTTTATTTTTATTTTTATTTTTTTATATTTTTTTTTATTTTTTTTAAATAAAATCATCACTTTCATTAGAAAATAATAGGATTTACAAGAAATTAGTGGGAACCCGAGATACTATCTGGGCCCCCACTCCTCTAGCTATAGCAAAACTAATCCTATTAAATATATGAGCAGCAGCACGTGCTCCAATGTCTTGAGCCATTATTATTATTATTATTATTATTATTATTATTATTATTATTATATTATTATTATTATTATTATTATTATTAAATTTTTTTTATTTTTATTTTTATTTTTATTTTTATTTTATTTTTTTTAAATAAAATCATCACTTTCATTAGAAAATAATAGGATTTACAAGAAATTAGTGGGAACCCGAGATACTATCTGGGCCCCCACTCCTCTAGCTATAGCAAAACTAATCCTATTAAATATATGAGCAGCAGCACGTGCTCCAATGTCTTGAGAATTATTATTATTATTATTATTATTATTATTATTATTATTTATTATTATTATTATTATGTGGGTTTGTGTTGGATCTGAAAATTTGGAATGGGAATATGAATTTATTTTGGGTATATGAGGTTAAAGATGTTAGATTGATGATGATGATGATATGATTCCTACAAGATAAGTTTAGTAGTAGTCAGTTAACCCAATCTTTAAACTAATTTGGAAATTACAGAAATACCCTTGCATGTGCCCATCACGTGCACATATGATAATACCTTTTAACGGATCCGTTAATTTTGGACCAAGGTTGCTAAAAATTCTCAAAATAGGGACCACCATTGCAACGAAACTCGAAAAGGGACCCCCATTGCAAAAAGATACAAACCACAGGGACCAATTTTGCAATTAACTCTTATTACTGGGTGGAACACTATGTTGATCTTACTGTTGAATCTATGATGCTTGATTCCATGGCTTCTGATCTTGATAAAGAGGAAAGGGTTTTATTTTTTTGGATATTTTTTTAATAAATAAAGTAAATTGCAATTTTCGTCCCTAAACATGTCACGTTTTTCACTTTTAGTCCCTCAGGTGTAACAAGAAAATGACATTAATACCCTCACGTGTTTAGCACGTGCGTACGTTAACGGCAAAAAACGAACGCCGTCTAGGGGAAGGACCTTGATTGCAAAATGTTGCCAACTTTAAGGTTAAAATTGTAATTTTTTAACATTAGGGACGAAAAGTGAAAAACCTGCCAACTTCAGGGACGAAAAGTGTAATTTACTCTATATTTGGATAATGATTATTAGGATTTTAAATTTATAATAAAATTAATAATGACATCAGTAATTTCCAATTTGATAAAATCGAGAGCTATAATTAGTTAATAAGCTATTAGGTCAGTTGTCTTTTAGTAATATATTAAGATTTTTATTTTAATTTTTTTATTTATAACCGTACAATACATGGGTATAATCTACTAATCTAGTAACATATAAATTGAAAACTTAACATATTCTGAATGTTAAAAGAAAAAAAATTAAAAAAATATCGTAACTCTAGTGGCTAGTCCGTAATAATTGAAATTAAGTTCTTTCTACTGCCAATTGTTTCTTCCTTATTTTTTGGAGGGGCTTTCTATTGACACCTCTTTTTGTCTATTGACACCCCTCAGAACAGAAGGGGCGAATTTTAGGAGCAGAAGGGGCGAATTTCGCCCCATCTGACCTGACACTTTTTATCATACTGTTGTCAACTTTACGTCACTTCAACCCGACATGTCAGAGCAGAAGGGGCGAATTTTTGAGCAGAAGGGGCGAATTTTTAAGCAGAAGGGGCGAAATTTGCCCCATCTGACCCCAAACTTTTTCCCATACCCCTATTACCTATATGTCACTTTTATCCGAAAATGTCATGGTAGAAGGGGCGAAAGACATTCGCGGATTCGCCCCTTTTATCCGACAATGTCAGCCCTAATAATCAGTGGAGGCTAATTTGAAAGAGGTAAGAAAGACATACATGATTGTGAGAGAACGCTCAACGAGACATTTGAATTCAATGGGGTTAAAAGGAGCCAAGGAAGATGAAGATAGTCTGTATGATTTTGATTTTTTTTTTTAAGGGTATGATTTTGATTTTGAGGAAATCTAATTTGAGGGAGAGAAAGACTAATGTTAAAAAACTTTAAGAAGAAATTGGGCGGGACGTTGGCCATGGTCTTACACTAAAAATCAAATTCTATTTAATTTGGGGTTTCATTATGATTCGTAAAAGTGGTTTTAATATGATCAGTGTTGAAAAAAGCGGGTTTTATTTGGGGTTATTGTTTAGGTGCCTTTAATATGTCCCGGTCAATAAGAAAAGCGGGTTCTATTTAGGGTGTTCTATTTAGGTGGCCTTAATATGACCCGATTAATAAGGATAACGAGTTCCATTTGGGGGGTTCTATTTAGGTTGCCTTAATATGTCCCGGTCAATAAGAATAACGGGTTTTATTTAGGGTGTCCTATTTACATTTGTGTAGTAGTGTCATAACTATATAAAATGTTGTTTAATTTCCTAGTCAAGGGTAGATCAAACAAAAATGCAACGATGATATTTCTATGGTATTACTCATGTGTGATGGTGGTGGAGTATACCATAAGAGGAGGACGGGCATCAGAAAAAGTTTATCGAAAAAATGTAACTGTCCATTCAAATTGCAAGGTCATTATTCAGAGGCATGTGGTTGGAGAGTAAATGTGATAGATCATACACATAATCATGACACAGATGATGTGTATGGTCCAGCAGAAGAAGAATGCGTACGGAGACAGTATTACTTAAATCTGGATGCGCAAGGTATTTTAGATGGATTGAGAAAGGAATTTCCAAATAACCTGTCTCTCATCAAAGATGTAAGCGGTCACATCTTTAATCACACTAAGTGATACAGGGAGGAGAACCCTCCATGAACGTTCTTTGTTTAAGAGAGAATAAACATACTCTACTAATGAAAAGTTAACAACTACGTTATGTTTGATCCACATCTTGGTATCTATGTATAACTAGATTATTTCCCGCGTAACACGCAGATTAAACTAAGGTCAAAAAATAACCGGTTTCAGTTATTAAAATTAATAACCGAAATCGGTTAACCGTTTCTTGCACCTCTAGATTAAACATATTAAGTTATCGTTATGACTTATAATATACTCCCTCCGTTTCACTAAATGTGTCATATTTTGAATTTTCAAAGTCTTTCTTTATAAACTTTGACCTTAAATATTTTGATTTGTGTTATATAATATTTGATGAAAATTATATGAATTGATTGAGTTTTAAATGTATTTTTTATTGGTATAATTTTTATCAAATATTATATAACAAAAATCAAAATATTAAAGTCAAAGTTTATGAAGAAAGACTTTGAAAATTTTAAAAAAGACACATTTAGTGGGACGGAAGGAGTAATTAATAGTTATAAATAAGACATGTTGAAATTTGATTATACTATTGTTTTAAAAAATATTTGTATCAAAAGTTATTAGTAAGATACGTATGTTAATTATATTTTTTGTGACGGTATAAAATTAAATATAGATATTACCTGCTAAAAGTTTTATATATTAGATATATTTAGTGACATGTTAAAATTTTATATTATCGTAATTAAACAAACATAGATTAAAGATGTTGAAAAATGGTGATGTTGTTGCCATTTTTACAATCTTTTTTTTTTTTGATTATTTACTTGTTTTTTTTTTTTTTTTTTTTTTTTTTTTTTTTTTTTTTTTTTTTTTTTTTTTTTTTTTTTTTTTTTTTTTTTTTTTTTTTTTTTTTTTTTTTTTTTTTTTTTTTTTTTTTTTTTTTTTTTTTTTTTTTTTTTTTTTTTTTTTTTTTTTTTTTTTTTTTTTTTTTTTTTTTTTTTTTTTTTTTTTTTTTTTTTTTTTTTTTTTTTTTTTTTTTTTTTTTTTTTTTTTTTTTTTTTTTTTTTTTTTTTTTTTTTTTTTTTTTTTTTTTTTTTTTTTTTTTTTTTTTTTTTTTTTTTTTTTTTTTTTTTTTTTTTTTTTTTTTTTTTTTTTTTTTTTTTTTTTTTTTTTTTTTTTTTTTTTTTTTTTTTTTTTTTTTTTTTTTTTTTTTTTTTTTTTTTTTTTTTTTTTTTTTTTTTTTTTTTTTTTTTTTTTTTTTTTTTTTTTTTTTTTTTTTTTTTTTTTTTTTTTTTTTTTTTTTTTTTTTTTTTTTTTTTTTTTTTTTTTTTTTTTTTTTTTTTTTTTTTTTTTTTTTTTTTTTTTTTTTTTTTTTTTTTTTTTTTTTTTTTTTTTTTTTTTTTTTTTTTTTTTTTTTTTTTTTTTTTTTTTTTTTTTTTTTTTTTTTTTTTTTTTTTTTTTTTTTTTTTTTTTTTTTTTTTTTTTTTTTTTTTTTTTTTTTTTTTTTTTTTTTTTTTTTTTTTTTTTTTTTTTTTTTTTTTTTTTTTTTTTTTTTTTTTTTTTTTTTTTTTTTTTTTTTTTTTTTTTTTTTTTTTTTTTTTTTTTTTTTTTTTTTTTTTTTTTTTTTTTTTTTTTTTTTTTTTTTTTTTTTTTTTTTTTTTTTTTTTTTTTTTTTTTTTTTTTTTTTTTTTTTTTTTTTTTTTTTTTTTTTTTTTTTTTTTTTTTTTTTTTTTTTTTTTTTTTTTTTTTTTTTTTTTTTTTTTTTTTTTTTTTTTTTTTTTTTTTTTTTTTTTTTTTTTTTTTTTTTTTTTTTTTTTTTTTTTTTTTTTTTTTTTTTTTTTTTTTTTTTTTTTTTTTTTTTTTTTTTTTTTTTTTTTTTTTTTTTATTTTGTTTAATGCTCTTGGTCTGTTTAACAGTAAGCAGGCTAGTTTCTCTTGAAGTTTGCTACTCAAATTTGTTCTTGATAAGTTGCTGAAGTTTTTTTCCCGTAATTTCCAGTTTTCCAGTAGTCCATTATTTCTAATTCGAGCAATCCGCTGCAGAGGTTAATTTTAACCTATTTTCGGTTAATTGGTACCGGTTAACCGGTTAATATTAACCGAAACCGGTTACATAGGTTAGAGTTTTTATATGTCCAAACCGGTTATTAACCGGTACAGGTTAACCGTAACCGGTTTTTATTGTTTCAAAAAATAACCGGTTTCAGTTATTAAAATTAATAACCGAAATCGGTTAACCGTTTCTTGCACCTCTAGATTAAACATATTAAGTTATCGTTATGACTTATAATATACTCCCTCCGTTTCACTAAATGTGTCATATTTTGAATTTTCAAAGTCTTTCTTTATAAACTTTGACCTTAAATATTTTGATTTGTGTTATATAATATTTGATGAAAATTATATGAATTGATTGAGTTTTAAATGTATTTTTTATTGGTATAATTTTTATCAAATATTATATAACAAAAATCAAAATATTTAAAGTCAAAGTTTATGAAGAAAGACTTTGAAAATTTTAAAAAAGACACATTTAGTGGGACGGAAGGAGTAATTAATAGTTATAAATAAGACATGTTGAAATTTGATTATACTATTGTTTTAAAAAAAAATTTGTATCAAAAGTTATTAGTAAGATACGTATGTTAATTATATTTTTTGTGACGGTATAAAATTAAATATAGATATTACCTGCTAAAAGTTTTATATATTAGATATATTTAGTGACATGTTAAAATTTTATATTATCGTAATTAAACAAACATAGATTAAAGATGTTGAAAAATGGTGATGTTGTTGCCATTTTTACAATCTTTTTTTTTTTGATTATTCTAGGCGTTGTATACATATCGGCAATATTTTTTATTTAGATATCATAAGATAATAACGATGTAAAACTAAATACTTATAACCAATATTGATTAAGTTATATGATAAAAATCCGATATAAACTCATAATTTTATAAAATGTACGACATAAAACAAAAAGAAATAATATAATGTAAAAAAACTATCAAAAAAGTGACTTTAAAAAACATAATATAAATTTATGGTATGTTTTTATTATTATTTCATTAAAATAATTACTTTCTATAATTATAAAACATATATGGTTTCGGTTCGGTTCGGTTTTTACTGTCGGTTTTATATATGAAACCGAAACCCGAACCGATCCTTTCGGTTTCTAGAAGACCAAAACCAAACCAATCCGTTGATTCGGTTTTCGGTTTTATGATTTTTTTTATTTTTTGTTTTCCAAATCGGAGATAGTAAAAATAAGAGTATTGATGATGAAAGAACCATAATGGCTAGGTTAATCTAAACTACCAGAATATACCTTCAAAGATATTAACAACAGTGAAAGAAGATTGCATGAATAAGACTATTATAATCATGTTCTCATTTCCAAACATTGTGACTAAATTGATACTTCCACATCTTCTTCTTTAATGTTTGAATGAACCATATGACCATGTACCAAATATTAACACTAGAACACAAATATATAATAAGTTAAAACATATATGGTATCGGTTCGGTTTGGTTTTTACTGTCGGTTTTATATATGAAACCGAAACCCGAACCGATCCTTTCGGTTTCTAGAAGACCAAAACCAAAGCAATCCGTTTATTTGGTTTTCGGTTTTATCTTTATTTTGGTTTTTGGTTTTCCGGATCGGTTTTTGCTCACCTCTAGTATATACGGATGTGGAATTTAAACACATACCCAAAAGGGGCGAAATTCGCCCCTTCTGCCCAAAATATTTTGCCCCTTCTGCCCAAGGTAAAAGTCAAAATTAGTTAATGACGTTGAATAAAGGTTGACCGTCATTAGCAGAAGGGGCAAATTTTCTAGTCAGAAGGGGCGAAATTCGTCCCTTTTGAGGTATGGTGTCAATAGCCAAATTCCTTTGTGTAAATAGTATTATGACACCTAATTAATTGTTTAATGTTTATGATGATGGGTAGTTGGGTACTCTTTTTGTTGGTTTGCGGCCTTATTTTCAACATGACTTTGAATATTAAAGATTAAAGGTAAGAAGGCTGAAGGCCCAGGTTTTTTGAAATTCGTGTAGCAAAACTGTTTGATACGTGATGATTGAGTGATTCCACAACAGCAGAAACACGATCAAGATTCAGTTTAAAAATTTTCGACGATAATAATTCGGAAAATGAGAAAGTAAATAATATAAGATATAAGGTTTGTCACTAAAGTTAGGATTTATTTATTACTCATCTATCTTGGGCCAAATAAATTTATAAAATTCAATTCTGGTTATAAAAATTATAGAATCAAATTCTTTTGAAAAAGTGAATTATTAACTGGGTATTTAAAATTTCAACATATTTATGATGAGCTTGCATTACAGATATATAAATTAACTAATGAAGTGACATGGTATTCACAATTTGCAAAAATGTTTGACGTAATGCAAGAGTTCTCGTCTATTACAAAAAAAAATAAAAATTCTTAGACAACCATTTACACAATTTAAATATAGTCGTTTGTTAGATAATCTTAGACAAAGTAGACTATTTTTACACAATTTAACCCCGATCACTATCACCCTTAAGTGTATTAATAACTGAAATTTAAGAATTTTATTTAACTTTTTAAATTGAATTTACATTATATAAGTTAAATGTTTTTGTGAAACAATGAGCTACCGGGCTTAATGCGTATATATCTATATCTATACTAAATTATAAAGTAAATGAGGTTTTTTTAAATTTTAAGTTTTAATTTCAAAACCAATTATCAATAACCTAAACTACTCACCGCCCCACCAACCAATAATTGCCCACCACCGCCGCCACCACCAATCGCCACCGCGCCGCCACATCACCGCCGCCACCACCATCGTCGCGCGCCACCACCACTACCGCCGCCACCTCCACCACCACCGCCGACATTAAACCGTCGCATCGCGCGGGTATCGTTATAGTTATTCTAGTATGTCAAAATATGAATTCAAACACTATATAAATCTTTTTATTTAAAATTGAATTTCAGAATTCTTCTTTAAACCACATTATATTTCGCTTCCCTTTTTGAATCAAAATTATGATGAATACCCTACATTATCCAACTTTAGTCTTTAGGTTACTTTTTTGGCCACTTTCCCATAATATTAGTAGGTATTTTTTTTATCTATGTCTACAAGAAAAATCTTAACTTTTTCTGCTTTATAAGAAAAGTTTGCAAATAATGTGACTTTAGCTGTAACCCAATTTAGACTGAATGATTAATGGTGTCACCATCAATCAAAGACAAATGTACGTACAAATTAGCGCAAATTTGTGAGCGTAAGTCTATTTTTGTTCGATTCTGTGACCTACAAATTGATATTTAGTTGTTTGCTTGATTTGAATCTAGCTAGAACTTTGTCGGTATAATATTAAAGAGTATTTGATAGAAGTCCTTTTCAAATAGATTGACCCATCGATTTCCCAAGTTTTTAGTTACGTTTTTAATTTGCTGCAAGAATCTAAAGACCAACGTATAGCGAAACCAAAAAAAAACATAGGAAACATAAATTAGTAAGGACACATATCATCAACTATGAATGCCTAGCGAAAAAAATTTAGTGATTGTTGTGCGATTGTTTGTAATTATAAGAGTTTTTTTTTTTTTTTTGAAAAGTAATTATAAGAGTTCTTGTTGTCAGTTGTAATAATATTTCAATAAGTGATTATAAGTTTATTGAAAATGATTGATAGATCTAATATGCCTAATGCCTTAAATATTTTATTCATATATGGTTAGTTTTTTTTCTCACAATCTTTATCATTTATAATGCAATGTGTCATTATCATGTTCTTAGGCCACATATATCAATCATTATCCTAAATTTATACTAATTTATCATGTAAATCGTATGTACGTACGTTCATTTGACTATATTAAAGACCGTAAAATTTTGTCTCATATTGGTATGGAGAGAAACTAGTTACCTATATAAATATGAGTTATTGTTTAAGGTTTAAAAGTAATTTATTCTTGTGTGAAAAAGAAACACTTATAGAGATAGTTTCAGTATAGAGTGAAAACAGTGAGAGGTTATAGATTGTTGTGAAAATCCATTATTTTAATTCAGCATTTGTAATAATATTTGTGGTAGTAAATAAGACT
The DNA here is from genome assembly GCA_034093135.1 of Erigeron breviscapus. Taxonomy (NCBI): domain Eukaryota; kingdom Viridiplantae; phylum Streptophyta; class Magnoliopsida; order Asterales; family Asteraceae; genus Erigeron; species Erigeron breviscapus. The sequence goes on along the minus strand of CM067167.1, from coordinate 234,494,410 downwards.
CATTGAGTCAAACCAGGTAAATCGTTTTGTCATTTGTTTTCTCTTGTTTGCTTTGTTATTGGTTATTGTCGTCTTGATTTTATTTGTTTGTGATGATCGATCCTAACAAACTGGTATCAAAGCAGATGTTCGGGAAGAAGAAATTACAGGCGTGGGGAAATCCAATACATTGAAAATAGAGATTTTGTTTTTAGGATTATGTCACTTTCTGCGCAGTGGTGGTTAAAGTGACGGATCTCATTTGTTGGTCGATGGATCGCCGTGAAACCTGTTTTGTAGCTTTACAAGACATAGATCTAGGATCAGACCTTTTCAGAATTTCGATTACATATTAATTTTTGAAGTAGGCTGCAGAAATCAGGTAGGTTTTATGCGCAGCTGTGAAAAAAATGAGAATCATGGCTTCGCTAACCGTTGAATTGTTGCGAGTTTTGAGCAGGAGGCTTAAGATACATATATCCACACTTTCACCGTTGAGTTTTTTGAATCGAGATCCAGATATTGTTTTGTTGAGTTTTTTTAGAGCAATTTTTGTTGGTATTTATTGTTCTTGTGTCGTTTGTTGCTGATAATTGTAGAGAAAAAATGAAGATTGATGGGTCAAAGTTTTCGATCCCTATATTTGATGGGAAGATGGATTTCACGATTTGGAAGATGACTATTGAAGATGTGTTTTGTACAAAAAGTTATTAATGAAGTTTTACAAGAGACAAAACCAAATGATATGAAAGATAATGTTTGGATGACGACGAGAAGAAGGCATCGTGTACAATCAAATTGGCACTTGTGAGTATCTAGGCGCCAAACTCGTTAACGAATCGCTATTTCTGGTTGTTGTCTAATGTTTAGTAGGTGATTAAAGAAGAAGAGCAAGCCTTGTTAATATTGTCATCATTGTCGAAATCCTATAAGTCAGTGTGCAGACTATTTTGATAGTGATAAACATTTTGAAACTTGAGGATGTGTAGAAAGCTTTACAGGCTAATGAAAGACTACAAGTGATAGTTTTTGAGTGAAGAGAAAATATTAGTTACAGATTATCCTAAAGAAAAAAGAGGTTTTAATCGTTGAAAGAAAAGATTTGTAACTTGTTTACAGGTAAATTAACACTTGTTTTAATCTCGAATAAAAAAAGAAATAAATATTATTATTATAAAATATAATAACTATAACATAAATATCTCCATATGATCAAGTTGGGAAAAAGGAACCAATAAGCTTTCATCAAAAGAACAAAAGTGATCATGTAGTAATTTATAGGGATGTTGTAGAATTTACATTGTAGTACATTTATATCCGTGTCAAATATACAGGATTATGACATTCTTAAAATAAAATAACTTGTTAAATTTTAAATGTTATAAATGTAGGTACATCAAAACAAAAGAATATAATTCTAAACATCAAATGCATATATTGTACGTATTTCAACAACTTAAATACTTTTCGATCTTACTCGAAATATTGCAACATACAATTACCCGTACTTTAAAACTAGACATTGTAGTTATAAACCAATTGTTGATAAAAGTAATTAATAATACTTTACATGACCACTGTACCATTTATTTCTTATTCCAAATAATGTATCGATTTGTTGGTGGAAAAAAATTATGAATTCTTAAACAGAATTTACAAACTATATATATTGATTGAAGAAAATTATTTAAAACTCATGATCGAATTAAAAAATAAATTTTGAGATACAATTTAATAAAATTTCAATATTAATTAGTAAATTACTATTAATTAATAATATTAAAAGTAAATAAGTGTTTATATTTAATAAAGAAAAATAGTTTTAAATATTTTCTGAAAGAAAAAGTTATAAATAATATGTTGAAACTTTTTCAATTAAGTAAATGATAAAGATCTTAAAAAAATTTCTCAAGTTGATGTCTACAAAATGTAATATTTAAAAATTAAGTATTTTGGTGCTAAAAAGTGTAAATTATTGATGAAAAAAAAAAAATAATTTAATGAGACTTTTTCTACAAATATTAATATAAATACTAATATACTAATATATTTGGATAATAATTAAATATGGTATATACATTAACCTAAATAAAAAAAGTTAGTTTATAATTTTATTAATAATATATTACTAAGAGGATGTAACTGTGGTGTCTCGAATGCTAACTATTAACTCGTTGTTTAAAAAAAAAATAACAACGTAAGAATTAGTTTAGATTTTAATATGGTTATAGTATGTGGGACTTAGTTTAAATTAAGATAAGGATAGATTATTTTAGTGGATATATTAGCTATTATTATTGATTTTAGTATATTGAAATGATTGGGTAAAAGATATAAATTGGTGATGAAAAACAATAAAAAATGTAAATTAAAGTCAAAATTAAAAGCAAAAATTAATATGAAGAAATCGAAAGTTGTGACTAGTCGATAAGCTATTAATTACAACAATTGTGTATTGGTATATAAGAAGATTTTAAAAGAAGGATGATCTTTATTACACAAATTTTGTTGTCATACACTATAATATATACATTATATAAATGTATTGTACAACTGTATAATGTATATAGTTTTATGTATGGCTAAAATATTTTGTTTATAGAGGCTAATACCTTTTTTAAAAAGTTTAATTCATACTTACATATTATATAATTATCTATATCCAAGATCTATACAAGTGTATGGGTCACAATATTTCTCTTTCTAATTATTTGAGTTGGTGAAAATTTCCCACGAATATATGGATTTTTTAAGTTAATATAGTAGCCTTGCATGCATGTATAAAAAGGTTGATCAGACATTCACTCAATAATCACTTGAGTTTCTTACCCAAAATGGGGAAGCATCAATGGGTTATATTTATAGTCATACTTTTGAACATAAATACCTACATTGTGTCTCTTGCTTGTCCCACATGTGAACCACCCATATCAACACCACCGATTGTCAAGCCGCCAATTGTAAACCACCTTATGTCCCTAAACCACCTTTATACATCCACCAATCGTTAAGCCACCAATGTAGCTCCAAAACCCACTCAAACCACCTATACACCCCCCAATCGTTAAGCCGCCAATAGCTCCAAAACCACCAACCACCACTCCTAGTACTCCAACGCCACCAACTGTTAAACCACCTTATGCCCCTAAACCTCCATTTATACATCCACCAATCGTCAAGCCACCAATTGTACATCCACCCACCGTCAAACCACCCTATGTACACCCGCCGATCGTCAAGCCACCAATTGTACATCCACCCACCGTCAAACCACCCTATGTACACCACCGATTGTCAAGCCGCCCCCAAAATCATCACCTCCTTATGTTCCAAAACCACCAACCACCACTCCTACTCTAACTCCACCCATTGTTAAACCACCTTATGTCCCTAAACCTCCATTTATACATCCACCAATCGTCAAGCCACCAATTGTACATCCACCCACCGTAAAACCACCCTATGTACATCCGCCGATTGTCAAGCCACCTCATGTCCCAAAACCTCCAATAATACATCCACCAATCGTTAAGCCACCAATAGCTCCAAAACCACCAACCACCACTCCTAGTACTCCAACGCCACCAACTGTTAAACCACCTTATGCCCCTAAACCTCCATTTATACATCCACCAATCATCAAGCCGCCAATTGTTAAACCACCATTCGTGCATCCACCTATCGTAAAACCACCCTATGTACATCCGCCGATTGTCAAGCCACCTCATGTCCCAAAACCTCCAATAATACATCCACCAATCGTTAAGCCACCAATTGCTCCAAAACCACCAACCGCCACTCCTACCCCAACTTCCCACTGTGAAACCACCTTATGTCCCTAAACCGCCTTTTGTCCATCCACCAATCGTCAAGCCGCCAATTACTCCAAAACCACCAACCACCACTCCTACTCCAACTCCAACTCCGCCTATTGTTACTCCACCTTATGTCCCTAAACCGCCTTTTGTACATCCGCCAATAGTTAAACCACCTTATGTCCCTAAACCTCCTTTTATACATCCACCACTTGTCAACCCGCCAATTGTCAACCCACCCTTCGTGCATCCACCCTTTGTGCATCCCCCAATTGTCCACCCACCCTTTGTGCATCCGCCAATTGTCAACCCACCATTTTGGCCAAAACCACCTTCTATGTTTCCACCAATAGTATTGCCACCAATGTATCCATACTACATATCACCACCACCGCCTTCGCCACCATCACCGGTCATTAAACCACCACCTCATCCACCAATAAAAAATCCACCATCACCACCTCCTAATCCACCAATAGGGCATCCACCACCACCACCCGTCGTAAAATCACCACCTCATCCACCAACAGGGCATCCTCCACCAAAAGTAAAGCCACCACCAGTTGTAAAACCATGTCCTCCTCCACCACCACCGGTTGAAAAGCCATGCCCCCCACCGCCTTCACCACCTGTGCCCTGCCCGCCACCACTTATATCAGAAGAACAAAAATCCTAGAATGGAAATCTGTAATCTGTAATGAGAAATAAAATACTTGGTCTTCTTTTATATATGCATACACTTAATAATCATCATTTACTTCCTCTATCAAAAGAAAGGTGAAACCTATTAAGTTTTGATGTATATGCTATATGTAAAATTATACTTCGTATCATTTCTTGTTTATTGTTTGAAATGATTTATTAATTATAACATTTTCATTATTATTTTGTGTGTGAAAAAAAGTTGATGGAGTTATAAATTAACTTAACGTATGTTTTAATGGTAATCGATTTTTCAATTAACTTAACCTATGTGTAATGGTAATCTATGAACAAACAGAAATTGAGAGAGAAAAGGATTTGGAGTTTTGATATATTTCATTGAATTAATTTATGAAAATACAATTTACAGATATATAACTACCTCTTAACCGACTTCACTAATATTTACATTTTATACCCCTGAACTATCATAATTTACAAATATAGTCTAAACTACTAAAGAAGCTAAATACGACTAGAACAAAACTATATCGAGCTACAAGTCTTGAACCACTTTCGATGCCAGAGGTGCTGAGCTGTGATGAAGTTTATAGAACTGGTTGCACCTTTACCCTCCCCGCAAATTGGCAGTGTGAAAGGATCACAAATGCCAAATTTGGCAATGCATTTATGATGTGGAGTTTTGCTCAGACCTTTAGTGAGAACATCTGCAGGTTGATCTTGTGTAGTGATGAACTGGGGAAGGATTTGACCATCTTTGATTTTATCCCTGACAAAATGGCAATCTATCTCAATGTGTTTGGTCCTGGCATGTTGTACAGGGTTTGATGCTAAAGCAATTGCAGAAGAATTGTCACAATGGATGGGAGTTGGAGTAGTGATGGGAAGCTGCAGATCATTAAGTAAACTCTTCAGCCAGGTGATTTCACAAGTGCAATCTGCAAGAGCTCTGTACTCTGCTTCTGTTGAGGATCTGGAAACCACATTTTGCTTCTTAGATTGCCAAGAGATAAGACAAGAACCCAGAAAAATACAGTAGCCAGTGACTGATCTTCTTGTGGTATGACAAGATGCCCAGTCACTGTCACTGAAAGCATTGAGGGGACCAGTGTCACAGTAGGCTGATAGTGTGTTGTTAGTTGTTGCTGGGAAGTATAAGCCTTGACCAGGAGAGAGTTTAATATATTTTAACACCTTATGAAGAGCATGCAGGTGAGAAGTCCTGGGAGAATGAGAGAACTGACTAAGGGCCTGGGCTGCAAATGAAATATCTGGCCTGGTGATGGTGAGATAGATTAATTTCCCAACTAGAGTCCTATAAGTGGATGGATCCTCTAGTAATTCACCTTCAGTATCTGTAAGAGGTTTGTGGGGATCAAGAGGGGTATTAGATGCCTTTTTCATCAAGTAATTTGGCTGTTGTCAAAAGATCTAAGGCATATTTCCTTTGAGTCATGTATAAACCTTCTTTGTTTCTGAGAAATTCCACTCCCAAGTAGTAATGCAATGGACCCAAATCTTTGATACTGAAGGTTTTATCTAATTGTTGTTTGATGTTGGAAATGGTGTTGGTGTTAGAACCAATTAGTAGAATATCATCAACATAGACTACCAAAGCAGTGAAATCTGAATTTTGGGTGAGAGTGAATAAAGAAGTATCAGTGTAACTTTGAGTAAATCCCAAATGGAGAAGGAATGTGGTCAATTTGGTGAACCATTGCCTGTTTGCTTGCTTGAGGCCATAAAGGGATTTATTTAATTTGCAAACAGAATTAGATGGAACAAGTGAAGAATAACCAGGTGGTAATTTCATGTAGACTTCTTCATGTAAGTCACCATGAAGGAAAGCATTGTTTACATCCAATTGCTCTATAAACCAGTGCTTTTGAACTGCTATGGCAAGAATGGTTTCTCACAGTCACCATTTTGGCAACTGGTGCAAAAGTTTCTTTGTAGTCCACACCCTCTTTTTGAGTAAAGCCTTTGGCAACAAGTTTGCCTTGTATCTTTCTATACTTCCATCAGCATTCATCCCCAATCTATTACCTCACTCACTCTCACATATGTTTCTCCAAAACCCTAATATTCTCACCATCCCCACATTATTCTTCTGACCCTAATCACATCTCCCCCATCACAAATTTTCTCCTCCTCCACCGCCACAATAGCCGCCACGCCTCTCCCGTCACTAGCTGAAGAATTCGAAAAGGCACAGCTCTCCCAAACCCTTTCCAATCCGCTCACCACCACCGGTCCACCACCACTGCGTTTGCCGCCTCCTCTGTTATTCGCCGCCAACCATCACCAGAGTTCTGTTTGCCGCCGCCAACGACCACCACATCTCCGTTTTCTGCCGCCAATCGCTACCACTCTTTTAAATCGGTAATATTCATCGCTCTTTAAATTAAAGTATGTGTATTGTTTATTTTGCTGGAACAATTATTTTTGGAGCTGTTAAAAAATTGTCCAGGATTTGAATTGAATTCAGTTATTTTTGCTGGAACAATTAAACCCTTGTTTGAATTGAATTCAAGATTTGGTTTGTAGACTCATATGTTAGTGTTTATGTCGGTTCTGGAAATAATGGAATTGAATAATGAATTTGAATTGATTGTAAAGTTTTATTGGAGATACATATGTTTGAATAATGAAATTGAATAATGAAGTTTATCATCTCTCTGTATTTCATGGTCTGGTTGTTTGCAGCTAATTATAAAGCAATTAGATGCCTTAATCTAACTACATTTCATGGAGACTAGCCAAGGTGAGGTAAACATCTGTTGGTTTTTACAACATATTATATTTCAGTTTCCTGGATATCGATGATACTGGTCCAGATGCATAATAGCTTAAACTCACCTGTCTGTTAATATGCAGTTCTCTCCCCGAAAGAGGCTTTCTTTGAAATTATTTCCAATTTTTGGCAGTTTTTTCCAATTTTACCGACGTGGTTAGTAAATACAGAACAATTAATTTTGGATTGTGAGTTTATCTACATAGATTTTTTATCAGATATATTCAGTAGCTCATGGTTGTATTACTTGTATAGTATTATTATTATCAGATATATTTGTATTTGTATCTTAAACAATGTTTTTGCAGGCTGTCACATGGACTGATGAAGGCATGGTAAAAAGGATCAGGGGAATTAGTTTCTCCACAAGAGTATCAGTTCAGTTTGAAAATACGATGATACATGATGCTCGAGGAATCTTTAACCGTTTGCTTCCGGATGTTCACATATTTACTGATCATAAAGCTGGTGCACAAGCTGGAAAGTAAGTATATTTTATAGCCGGTTTGATATACTTTTGTGTGATCACTAGAGTCGGTTAAGTAAGTATATTTTATAGCCGGTTTGATATACTTTTGTGTGATCACTATAGTCGGTTAAGTTGATACAATTTGTTTATATGGGCTGTGTTACTGTGTATCTCAAATGGCTAGCCATTTGAGTTCATATTAGATATGTAAAAGTGTTTGGCGTTAATTGGCAGCCCGCGAACTCGCTGCACAGGTTATGTGCCTTTCGTTTTACTCTTCTCTAGCTGAACTCACAGGACTGTTTTGAGCTCTAGACTTCCAGGTTCGTTCTTGTGTAATCTGATTTCGACATTTCAAACGAGTCCATATTGTTGTTCCTTTAGTTTAGTCCTTTGTGTTCCTGGAAATTGAGTATTATAATACTTTTTTGTTATTTTGGGAACAGGTGGCTAGCAACTCGTCCCAAAATGTCGAACTACTGCTTCAGGAGAGCTGCACGGATGACTCGGGTAGTCTTGTTGTATACTCAGTGGTCGATGTGGAAGCTGTCAAACTAACTTGTGAATTACTATCGATATGTAATTTTAGTTGTTAATTAACTTGTGACTTATCGTGAATTAGTACTTGAATTAACCTCATTGTTTTGATATATATATATGAAATGCGTTATTTTGATATTTGTGTTTTTAATTTTGTATTATCAGGTTTTTAATTCTCATTTAATAGAAAATTAGGAACTGAAAAAAATTATTTAAAAAAAAAAATAAAATAGGTTATGACACGCAAAAACGCACGTCAGAAAAGAGGGTCATAAACCGAGGGTCATAGAAGGATGACGCCCAAATGCGGGTCATGAAAATTTATGACTGGTCTTCCTTAACGCGCTTTTGCGCGTCATCTGAGCCCTTTATGACGCGCAATGCGCGTCAAGAATAGCTGTTTTTCTAGTAGTGGTTGTAATTGTCCAAGTGTTGTTTGTTTCAAGTGCAGTAATTTCTTTCTGCATTGCAACAACCCATTTCTCATCTTTTGAAGCCTGGGTGTAAGATTGTGGTTCTACTTGAGCATGTAAAGAGTTGAGAAAATGTTTTGTGATTGGAGAAGAGATATTGCAGTAGTTGATGAATTTTGTGTGATGAAATTTAGAACTGGTTGCAGGTTTGCATGAAATCTGATTGCCCTGGCAATTTCCAGTAATTGTCTGTGTTTTCGTTCCACCCTAGCATTTTGCTGGGGTGTGTAAGGGCAAGAGGTTTGATGAGAAATGCCATGTGTATCAAGAAAAGTTTTGAGAGATGTGTTTATGAATTCAGAACCATTGTCACTTCTTATGGTTTTAATTGTTGTTTTAAAGTGATTAGTGACATATGAGTAAAAGGTTTTAATATGAGAGGTAGCAAGTTGTTTATTGGGTAAAAGATAAGTCCAGGTGGCTCTGGAAAAATCATCAACAATTGTGAGAAAATATTGGCAATTATGTAAAGTGGTTTGTTTGTAAGGACCCCATATATCTAAATGTACCAAATCAAAAGGAGAAGAAGCATGAGAAGAACTACTTTGAAATGGTAAAGCATGATGCTTAGACAAAGGACATATATTGCAAGTACTAATGGAGTCATTACAATGAATCAAAGGAGAAATAGTTTTTATTTGCTTAAGAACTTGAAAAGAAGAATGGCCAAGTCTTGAATGCCATAGAAATGATGAATCACTCTTAGCAGCAGGTGAGACAGAATGTGTTGCAGTGAGAATGGTGGGAGCATTGGTGGATTGAACTTGCTGGTGAAGGATGTAGAGACCATTACAGAGGGTGCCATGGGCAATTCTCTTGTGATGGTCCTGAAAGTAGCAGGATAGAGGTGTAAATAGGACAGCAAGATTAAGATGAGCCCCTAATTTACTGACAGAGAGTAAATTGAATGCAAAAGAAGGTATGTAAAGGACACCATGAATGATGATGATAGGGTTAATGGTGACAGAGCCATAAATGGTAACAATTGTGTTACTGCCATCAGGAAGGGTTACATAAATGGGTATTGAGAAGGTTTTAATGTTGTGCATGCAGGATAAGGATTTGGAAACATAGTCAGTAGCACCACTATCTACTACCCAGTCATTCTTTAAATGAGAAACTAATGAAGCAATGAAAGTATACCTTTGAGCAGTTAAATGAGAAGCAATGAGTCTAAAGGTACCTTCTGGTGGGATTCCTGATGAACTACCCTGGACATTTGATGAAGTAGCTTGAGTTTGTTGAAGCAGCAATGCCATTTGGTTGAGTTGATTCTGCAATTGGTCCATTCTAGCATACATGGAAAGATCTGCACCATGACTTTGATTGTTCATGTTTGGAGTTGGAGTAGGATCACTGGGGATAACAGAAGCTGGTGGAGTTTGGTAAGCAGCTGCATTATGATCTGTGGCAGTTGGGGTGGTAGTAATGTGGACTCCCCTGTATGGCTGGTTTGGAGATTGAAATGGTGGTTTGGTTTTTCCATGAAGAGGATGACCAGTAGGAAAACCAACTAATTTGTAGCATTCTTCTTTTATGTGACCCTCTTTGAAACAATTTCCACAATAAACCCCTTTCTTAAATTGACTCTTCCTGACATTATCATTGGGGATTGGTTTGCCATATTTGTAAGGAGTGAAAGATTGTTTGGGGTAGGGAGTTGGCTTTTCATGAAGTGAGTGCTGAACAGCAAGGGCAGTAGCAGTGGTTGGCCTAGATAAAATTCCTTTTCTCTGTTTTTCTTCTTGTCTAACCATACTGTAGGCCTTTGCCACAGTTGGAAGTGGTGACATGAGTAATATTTGACCCCTAGTATTTGAGTAGCACTCATCTAACCCCATTAAAAATTGAACAAGCCTTTTCCTATTGTCCCTCTCAGTATTAGTTTTCCCATTATCA